>ML677388.1:5035248-5279331 GCA_007922305.1 Dermatemys mawii
GCACAGCAGTGGGGACGCAGCACGTTGCGGGGTGGAGGAGCAGGGGGACGGAAGTTTGGCAGGCTGCAGGAAATGGGAGGGGGCAGGGGGAACTTAGTGGGCCGCAAGAAATAACCCCACAGGCCGCGTGTTTGAGACCCCTGGCTTATTGGCTCCATTTAGCACCACTCAGCAGCAGCTCCCTTCCCAGCCAACACACCGGGTGGATCTCGCTTTGTCAATTGCCCACCACAGCAGGGGCCTGGGGCATCAGTGCACCTCAATCCTTCCTGTTCTCTGGCTGTGGCACATAAACACACAGTCTCCAGAGGGCTGGACTGCATGGGGCTCATTGAAGTTGCTGGGTTTAGTGTGCAGGTAGCTGGGTGGTATTGGTGACCTGTGCTGTGCTGGAGGTCAGGTGAGATGCTCTGGTCGGTCCTTCTGGCCATGCACTCTACAGCTTTGGAAGACCGCAGCAGTAACTTCCATTAATGTTCCTGAACTCTGCCCCATTTGGGTACTCCATGATTTTAACGGAGCTCTGTGGGTTTAAATGAGTAACAGGGTGGCATCTGTCCCACTCTTTGCTTCAAAATGAGCTTCCTGGCTAACCCTAATACTATGGTATCTTGGCATTCTTGCCTACATGGTTATAACCAGTAGGTACCAGCCCAACACCTAAGAAATAATTCAGTCAGAGAGAACAACTTTACTGATGACGATGTTCACCTTCTGAAAAGATTTGCACCACAGCAGACAACAGGCATTTCTGCAAGATATAACTGCCTATGCAGTCTGTTAAAAACAGAACTTGTAAGACCATTGATAAAAAGAGCACAGATATCTCCCAATATTGTTCCAAATTCTAACCTAATTTACTCTTAACTCCCAGCCGCACTCCAACTGCTGCGAAACAGACAAAATGTCCAGGCTGACAACGCAAATGGAGAGGGAGCCTGGCAGCCAGGAAGCAGCACGTAACCTTTCCCTGCACACGCCGATTTGATGTACGCCAGTCTAAACGGAAAGCAGGCTCGACACTGGGCTTCCTGTCTTCCTTCCCCTTAGCGGCCCACCAACAGCCAACAACGAAGTTCTGGGCTCTCTCCCCACATCCTTGTTCGGCCTGCACTGACCTGCACGCGTGGACACAGGCACTGGCACGCCTATGTACAGATGGACACACCCACGGATGCACTGTACGACGGACACACCCATAAGCAGATGCGCCCCCCTCTATATGGACCCACACGTGCGTGCACGCTCAAGTCGGTGGGGGCAGGGACGGAGAGGGTTGGAGCCGGGCGGGGAGTTTGCAGCGCTCGGCGGGATGTGACAGCGTGTTAGAATGCATCGCTTCCAGTGCTTTGTCAGGGAGCGTTTTCCCTGGAAGCTGTTGAATAATTTACATTTGCTGAGATGCAATTTCTGGGCCGTGTTTGTCAAAGTCAATCTGTGGCTCGCTGCCTCGGGGGACCCGAACACGATAGTGATCTAAGCCTTAATGGCAGGCACAGCTAGTCCAGGCTTCAGAACCCGGCCGCCGGTCAATCTGTACTTCTCTGTACCTCTGACTACTTGTCACCTAGATGGATGAGCCCTACAAACCCTGTGCTAAGGGCCTGCTTGAGGGTGTGACGGCTGCATTATTCCGGGCCTGGCTGCAATGAATTGGTCCACTCCATGGTGGCTTTCTTTTGATCAGGGGCTGTTCTGGACCCCACATCTGGCTCCCCTTTAGGAGATGATGCACTGGAGCCTCTCCAACAGCTTTGCCTCCCCAGGACATTCAGGGCCACCGAGAGGCCACTGGCTCTTGAGAGGCAGGATTCAGGGACTGGCTTCCTCAGCCCTGGACACCTGGGTTCAATCCAACCCTCATGCAGATAGCAGCCAAAAAATCCGGGCCCGGGTCTGAGCAGTGCTGTGGACCTGTACCACCACCCAGAGACACCGACATGGCAGGCGCTGAGCACCTTGTCAGATCAGGCCCCGGAGTCTGGAGACGCTTCCCTCTGCATCCCAAAGCCCCTCTGGAACTTAGCCCGATGGCATGGAGTTGTCCCCAGGAGCCTGGGGCTGCAGGGCTCTGAGACAGAACAAGGATGCTGTACGCCAGGGCTGAGGGGTATGGAGTGGGTCAGTTTGGAACAGCTCCTGCCCAGACTATTTATTCCTTGTTCGAGTTGTCAGCCTCCTCCCAATTCCATGATTAAATCTGGTCCAGGGGCCAGGCCGTACAGTCAGGACTCCCTGGACCCCTCACGCTCCCAGTGATGTCAGCGTTACGCACAGACGCACAGATCACAGCTACAATGTGGCTGGCATGTAGTGACTAAGCTTTCAGGTGTCATCCTGATTAATTGTTACGATGCAGTCTGGACAAGGCTGTGGGACAGTCTCTCCTTTAAAACCCCTGCTACTTCTCCCGTGTTTCACTTCCTTTCCTCGTCCACCTCTCTTCCCCACCTCTGTCTCTGTGGCTCCTGTCTTCCCTCTGCATTTCCCTTCCAACGCCATCTCCTGGAATGATAGCTTTACTCCTTCATTAACACAAGAACTAGCGGTCACCAAATGAAATCAATAGGCAGCAGGTTTAAAACAAACACAAGGAAGTATTTCTTCATGCAACGCACAGTGAACTGGGGCAACTCCTTGCCAGAGGATGTTGTGAAGGCCGCGACTATAACAGGGTTCAAAAAAGAACCGTATAAGGAGGATAGGTCCATCAATGGCTATTAGCCTGGATTAGCAGGGATGGTGTCTCTAGCCTCTGTTTGCCAGAAGCTGGGAATGGGCGACAGGCGATGGATCACTTGATGATTACCTGGTCTGTTCATCCCTTCTGGAGCACCTGGCATTGGTCACTGTTGGAAGACAGGAGACTGAGCTAGATGGACCTTTGGTCTGACCCAGTCTGGCCGTTCTTATGTTCTTGTAGTATGCTATTCAGCCAGTAGATATCACTGTGTTGGGCAGCATCTTAGACAGGATTTGGACCCTGGTAAACAAGGGAGACAATGCTGGGCTGAGAGCCGTGTGGAAGCCTGTTTGTTCTCCAGTGGTGAGTTGTTTTGTTTAACACCCCCTGTTTAAGGAGGGCTGTGATTTCATGACTCCACACATCAGGACATTCTCCCTCATGGGTTGACTGTCACACAAGGCCATAAGAATACATCATGGAGACTGGGGGGGCTGATACCTCTGCTTTATTAGTGCTATGAGTAGCCTTCTATTCTCAATGTCACAAGGCCAGTAACAAGCAAGCAAGCAAGAACCTACGACTCAGGAGGCTTAGATCAGTGCCTAAATGACAAGACTATCCCTCCTCTCTACACAAACTGCTACCAGACAAGTTGTCTCCACTGACGTGCACTGATAGCTCCCTTTGCTCAGGTGTACATGACTCCGGGAATCAGGCTCAGAGCATTTCTCCAGGGAGCTAATCACCTGCCACATTTTGAAGCTTTGATTGAACTGCTCCTGCTCCGTTCTTTCCTGTTTCACACTGTGCAGGGTCCTGGCTTGAGCACAGAGAGAGACGCTAACGCTGTGACCTCCACAGCCAGTGCCCAAATCACTTTGCAATAGGACAGTCAACATAACATGGTGGATGTTGTGTAACATGGAGGATGACGAATGAATTGCAATTCTCCGAAATCCAGCAAGTCCATGGGATCCAAGGGTATGGGACACTCGAGTACCAAAGGGAAGCAGTTTCCTAGGCAACAGGAACCTCAGGAAAGGAATCAAGAAAGCTCCTCCCTTAGTATCTCTTTCTTATTTTTAGTAGTTTGGTATTCACCCCCCTTTCCCCAGAGCCAACTTGAGGGGATCCCATTAAGGGACGCAGACAACACACCCTGCACCAGGCATATCCCCGAACAGCCAGTCCTCCTTGCAAGCACGAGAGGTGAAGTGCTTCTTGAAAAGAGTCTTGATAAATGAGGACAGAGCAGTTGCAATCATCTGTTTTCTGTGCACTAAGCCGAAGGACGTTTCAGAAGCCAGCCCCCTCGTGTGCAATTTTATCAGGTTTCAACTGTGCTTGGTTTGAAGAGCCGCAGGGGAGAAAATGAAAGACATATCTTCACGGCTCAGCCCTGCCCTCTTACCCATTGCAAATTCAGCATGGCCCAGAATCTGGGGCCAGCACATCTGGGAATGTAATTAAATCTCAAGAGGTGGCTCCAATCTGCATCTCAGAGTTTGGACCGGGACTTAGCCTTCAGAGTGATAATACATAAAGTGGTGCCAGGAGCTCTCCTTGTGTTTGGTGCTGTACAAACAGATAAGAGACAGGCCCTGCCCCTTGCTTCCAACCTAAACAAAGGGCGGGTTGCTGCAATATTAATTTTGCCCATGAGTAAATTAGCTGCAGCAAGATTAAGGGACTTGCTCCAGGCCACACAGGGAGTCAGTAGCAGAGCCAGAAATTAAACCCAGATATCCCGAGTCCCCACCCGGTGCTTGACCCACAAGAGCATCCAGAGGGCTGTTTGATTCACACAGCAGGATTGAGGAAGGGAGGAGAAAGCTTCCATTTATTCTATCCATTTCCCTGCATTGTTAACCTGATTGAGATAAAAGGATTGTAACAGATGTTAGCTCTGTGCACTGCTGGAAGGCGCTTGGATACCACAGTGAGCGGGGCGGTACAAGAGCCCGTAGAGAATGGAATAGAGAATACAGCAAGAACTGGCTTTCTTGGTTCCTTTTTTTTTTTTAAAAAAAATCAGGTTAATGGGCATAAAGGCGCCAAACATTTTGCTCTGAATAGAAATGGAAGAGCTGATTCTCTGCTCACTCACCCTTGCTTCCTCTCACTTAGATCCACAGACTGAAGTGACGTTACTCCCAATTTACATCAGTGTAAATGAGATGAGAATTGGCCCCACAAATTCCAGGAGAGCTCAGCGCTCCACGGCTCTAGACAAATATCCGGTCGACTCTCACTGAAAATAGTGAAGAAGTCAAGTGTTAAGCACTGTAATTATAATGTATTATGATGTATGCCCTGCAGGACAAGACCACAACAGTGGTTTAATTAGGTCTGCACTAACGGTTGGTTAAAGAAAAAGTCCTGGCTTCTGTTCTCAGTCACTCCAGCATAAATCTTTACTAGCTCTACTGAGTGCAAGAAAGTTACTCTGGCGTGAGAATCGAACCTGTCCCAATGCTTCTACTCCCACTCCCACTTGAAATCAATGGGAGTTAGGTGCCTAGATACCTCTGAGGATGTGGGACTCAGATACCAAGGTGCTAGGATTCTTGTCACGTAGGGCTGGCCATGGGGTAAGTCAATGGGAATGTAGCTTGCATATGCAAGGGCCTGATCCTGAAAGGTGCTCATCATGCACAACCCCCAGGGAAGTTAACCAGTCTCCTCCCCAGCTGATGTAAATAAAGTGACTTTAGGCCCGCGGAAGACCTGCCCCACCACAGGGAAAATGCTGAGGCGTGGCAGATCCCCCAGGAGTTTCACTGACAGAGAGCAACCACAAGGATCCGGCTCGTCGCATCAGCCCAGGAGACTGTCTCTGTCTTGGAAGGAGACAAGTGTTGGGGGGACCCCGTCCCTGCTGGCTGCCCCGCTTCCTGGCAGCTGCTGCAGGACCTGAAGAGAAGTCATCACGGTCCTCACAGACCAATGACAAACGCTGAGGCACCTGCCTTGAAGAAGTGGCTGAGTTTGGAGCTCTTTAGATTGCAAGCTCCTCGGGGCAGAGACTGTCTGCTGCTCCAGATCCTTACAGCACCTTGCCCAATGCGGGCCCATTCTTGGTCGACCCTTGGGCCCTACTGTCATCAATGGGATTGATTAGGAGTTTGCTGGACTCCTAACACAAATGGGGCCCAGAAGGCCAAGCCGATATGAAAAGCTTTGCAGCCTCGGACTTCCTTCGGGGTTCATTGTCCAGAACCCAAACCTTTCATTCTCCAGTCCTTTAAACTTTCCAGCATGAGTCTTCTCCTTGGTTCCATCGTCCTACAGCCTCGCCCTACAGCTAGAGCAATACGCTTCTCCCCTCTGCAGCCTCAGCCCATCACCCTGACTGGGGAATCTATGGAAATGGGGGAGAGCAGCTTTGAAAGCTTAGAGGACAATTTCTCCAGTGACAGCTGCAGATTCCTGCCTGCGATAGGATTCTATTACCTCAGGAAGCAGCATTGTTGTTGGGACAAAGGGAAGCAGCAGAAGAAAAGGAGAGAGGAAAGAGAAAAGGGAGCTCTTCTTTGCAATGCAAAAGGATGCAGCTCATCACAGAGCCAGCTGCGCTGATAGCAAGGCCAGGCCAAAAGCAAGACCATCCATCCAACAGACCTGAACAGTGGGGGCTGGGACATGGGAAAGGTCTGATCCAGATCCCGGCTCCACGGCTGATCCTTTTGAGCCCCCAAGCTCACTGAACAGCCCTAGTCATTATGGGGGGAGGTTCAGAAGCTGCTGATCCCAGTGTTACATCCGCATTTTGCAAATAGCCTCTATTGTCATAACGAGCCAAACCGAAACCTTGGTTCCCGCCAGCCCTAAGCTTTCCGGGGTCCTGTGCCCTTAAGTCCCAGTTCTAGTTTGGATAGATCAGGGCCTGCATGCAACCCGGCTTTGGCTTTGCTTTGGCAAACCCAAACAACAGCTCCTAAAGTGTCCGAGAAGCAAAGCCACCCTGCGCTTCCGCCTGCCTCCAATCCCGCTCGGGCACTCAGTGGCCCATGGCCTGCACAGAGGTCCTGATGGGCGTGAGCTAGTGTGGTACGTTGCCAGGGGCATTAAATATTTCTCACTGCACTGCTTTGCCAATGTCTCTTCTAGGAAGCTGCACCTCGTCTCCTTTCCCAGCACAGAGACAGGGGAACGTGAGTCCTCGTCTCCCATCAAGCCAACATCTTCAACGGGAAGTAACGGACAGGTTGAATAACCAAACACTGGGCCTCATTCTGTAGTTGCTTACGCTGGGGTAAATCTAGCGTGGCTCCCGTAAAATCAGTGGTGTAAGAAAGAGGGCAGTCCTGCCCTGTATAACTGGAGATGGACAGGAGCGCGTATAGAAACAGGGAGATATTCCTTTAAAGAGCTCGTGAGCCCTCCAGTGATGCTCACCGTGTGCTATTGTTTGGAAGCTGCCAGAGCTCAACCACACCATCGGACGGGGGAAAGGAGGCAGGAGATGTGTAAGTAGGGGCCACCCTTCTTGTCTCTATTCAGCAAACATGGCAATTTGGACCCCATGTGGTTCCTCCCCATTGTGTGTGTTGAGTAGAGAGCAAAAGACAGGAGAGCCAACACTCCTGCCTCTTAGACCCCACCTTTCATCTTCCCCCACCGCTGGATATCCCATGCCTCATACCAAATGGGCCTCGGAGCCCAACTGCTGCCGGCTCTGGGTTTTCAATCCCAGTTTATCATCCAGCCTCTGCAGCCCATCCCCTGCCCCTTGGCTTTTGAGGTCCCTCTTTCAGCCCACAAATCCAGGGGGGCTGGCGCTCTGGTGCCTCCCTCTGTTCTGCTACCCGCACCCAGGCGCTGCGTACCGGAGCGTTTTACCATGATTCATCCTCACCTTGAGAGGTCCTGGCAGGACCGATCCTATTGCCCGGGTGACGTCCTCGGGGAGCCGGGAATAGATTCAGCCCACTGTGAATTAGGGGTACCTTTGAAATGGGGCTGTGCTTTCTCCCCTCCCCCCGCCCCCGTCAGCTCCTGACTGCCCCAGTGGGGAGTTGCTGCTACATCTGCTGAAGTTCTAGGGGTGAATCAGAACTGGAACTAATGGTTCCCAGGGAGTTGTGCAATGCAGAGTTGTTTGCTCAGCGAGAGCTTCACTTTCCAGAGTAATTCATTTCTATTGAACAAAGGCACTGGACCACACAGCCTATTTGTTGGCATTTTATAGTGCAGTTTCCTAACCACCCAAGAAATCAATCATGAATCTCCTCTGAGAAATGTGTGGGGAATCTGCTACTCACCAACGAGAGAGAGAGAGAGAGAGAGAGAGAGAGAGAGAGGGCTCAGGGGTCATGTGTAATGCCAAGGTTAGGCAGAGAGCACAGCTGTTGTGTGAGTTTCCTCGTCTCTTGCTAGGCAGCTGAAATGTGACCAGCAGCCCCTCTGCTCCCCCAGCTCTGGGCTCCCCATACTCCTGGCTCTGCCAAAGCACCTCAGTCCTGACTTGCAGCCCCCTGCTATTTCATTCCTGAGCTCCCCTGTACAGCAATGTCAGCGCACTCAGCCACGACCTGCTAGTCAAGCCCGGGTTAGCCAACACTCCCAACCACTCTAATGACCAACAGTTTTACAACATTCTTAAACATCCACTCGAGGCCAGGCTGAGACCCCCCAGGTCACTGGGGCAGGGGATGCGAACCCAGGTGTTCCAGGGATGTATTTTCTAGGACTTCCGTTTGGAGATCGCGTTACCACTCCAGCTAATCCAAAGGCTCTGATCATGAGCACCCAGCACCCACGTGTGTGCCAGGAGGAGCCAATTCCCCAACAAGAGCTGGATTTCCACTGGTTAGAGCCCTCTACCTATTTCCTCCCTTGCCTGCAAACTTCCACCCATTCATTACGACTTGCCTGAAAAACGTATCCCTCCAGCACTCGGCCCTGATGTCTATCAGCAAAATTAATAATAAATCCCAGTCAGCTCTTCACACTGTGCTCCCAGCCTTTTCCCTGCCTATTAGGTAATAGACAATCAGGGCACAGTAGCACCTTAATCTTTGGATACGGGGAGGCCACCTCACCTGCTGGGGATGCCCCCGTGAGATAACAGCAGCAGGCCAATTCTCACAGTGTATTACTGTTTTTATCACAGAACAGGTTCCCATCCTTTGATGGGCTCCCTCCTTTCATCTTTTGCACGGTACATGAGTTTAAAAATGCAATTGACTCCTTTGTATTTTCAGCCTCTTCCATTTCTCACACACTCTCTCCTGCCCAGTGTAAATTACGGAGCATCTATCTCATGAATTGCCATGAATCAATTGGAATCCAAACCTCCATTAGCCTTTCGTCAAAGGATAGTTTATATCTCCTTTGTCTCAAACACACAAAAAGTACATATTTCAAGGAAGGATCATTTTCCCCCCTTTTTTGTTTTCAGTCTCACATTTCTATCTACAACCCCATCTCTACCTCTATATAGAGAGCTCTCGATCTCCTAGCCAATCTCTTTGTATAATCATAAAGCCATTAAATTAATTAGCCAAGGGAGAAAGGGGAAGTCAGATGGTCCCTGAAGAATGCACAATCATTTTACATTTATTTATACCAGAGGTAAAAATATGCCAGCCCCAGCAATTCTTCCAATTAATTTATATTCCGCAGGCTGCTGTTCCTGTACTTGGGCCATTAACCCAGCGATCTGCCCAGTGCAGCTCTCATGGGAATCTCTGAGTCGGAGTTCATGGACTGAGGCTGCTAATAGGGTAACTCTGGCCTCTCAAAGGATTGGATCCAATGAGAGTCTTGCCATTGATTTTAACAGGCTTTGCATGAGCCCCTTGGAGTATAGTTACCAAAACACGAGTCCCATCACCCTAATAGCTGAGTGTCTCGTGGTCCTTAATGGGTTTATCCTCACCACACCCCTGCAAGGCAGGGCAGTACGAATCCCCCTTGTTCAGACAGGGAACTGAGGTACAGAGAGACTGACTTGCCCAAGATCTCACACAGTCTGTGGAGAAGCAGGGGACCAAACCCAGCTTTCCCAACAACCAGCACAGCATCCGGACCACAGGATCAGCCTTCTCTGGGTCTTACCTTCACCCTCCTGTACTTCCCTCTTCCCAGTCTATACCCACTGATCCTGGAGTTTTGAGATCCCCAGCCTTTTATCCACAGGGCAGTTTAAACACAGACCTCAAGGTTACAGGTTTGTAGCGACCCTGCCTACATGGTAATGTAACACAGAACAAATCCAGGGGCGACTCTCCAGTGCCGGGCACTAAAACACCGGGCACTGAGTAGGCACCACTACAGTGCCCTGAGAAGTCCCAGAGCAGCACAGACCACACAGGAGGCTAGCGAGTAGCAAGCTGGTCCACCGCTGAGTCACATCTTGGGTTGCCGTGCACTAGCTCACCACCAAGAGAGGCCCAGAGGCGTTTGTGCTGGGATGGGGGAGCAGGTGAGAGTCATTGGGTCCCATCAAGCTAAAAGTCAATGACCACAAATTTTCAAAATCAGCCACAGATTTCGGGTGCCCTAAGGTGACTTGCGAGGCGTTCTGAGCTGGGCAGCCACGATCAGCAGCCAGTCTTCAAGACTGTGGTCTAACTATGTATTAAAACACAAATTATAGCTGCTACCAGCATTTGCATAGAAAGGGGGCCCACGTGCAAAGTCCAGATCTATCTCAAGATTCAGATCAGAGCTCCTTGAAACGACCCCTGTAAAGAGCTAAATTTTAAACACCAGAAATATTGGGAGAGCTCTGCTCCAGCTCCAGTTTGGATCCAGATCCAGAGTTTCCTCCAGACCCAGAGGATATATTTTATCCAGTCTCAACTCCACACGTTAATATTTGAACTCGCTTTTCACTCCTTGTGCCATTTGATTCCTTTTTTTATCTCACTTCACTCTGCTGGGACATGCTGATCAGTTTCACTTCCTAATCTGGTTTCCCCTTTCTCCTTCCCATACATCAGCCTGATTATGTATTAATTATTATTATCAATTATGCATATAACAGTAGCACCAGACATACCCACCAGGATTAGGAGTCCCATTATACTAGGTGCTATTCAAATGTATACAGGCGTTGCACTCACTCACACCAGTCTTCCAATAGTTACTGGTTTTTCTTAAGCGACAAAGAGTCCTGTGGCACCTTAAAGACTAACAAAAGTATTGAAGCATAAGCTTTCGTGGGCTAATACCCATTTCGTCACACCCAGAACTGGACACAATACTCCAGTTGAGGGAACATCAGTACAGAATACAGTGAAAGAATTATTTTCTGCGTCTCACAGCACTCCAGCTAATACATCCCAGAATGATGTTTGCTTTCTTTGCAAGTGTTACGCTGTTGACTTATCTCTACCCCCAGATCCCTTTCCGTAATACTCCTTCCTAGGCACTCATTTCCCATGTTGTATGTGTGCAGCTGATTGTTCCTTCCTGAGTGGAGTATTTTGCATTGTCCTGACTGAATTTCATCCTATTTATTTTGGACCATTTCTGCAGATCATTTTGAATTTTATATAGTATAAATATAATATAATTTCTCTGAAAACATCCACTCAGTGTGCAACAGCAGTCAAAAAAGCAAAGAGAATGTTGGGCATGATTAGGAAGGGATCAATAATATGACAGAAAATATCATACTGCCTCAATGTAAACCTCTGGTATGCCCACCTCTTGAATACTCCGTGCAGATGTGGTCGTCCCTATCTCAAAGACAATATATTGGAATTGGAAAAAATTTAGAAGGGGGCAACAAATATTATTAGGGGGATGGAATGGCTTCCGAATGAGGAGAGATTAATAAGACTGGGACGTTTCAGCTTGGAAAAGAGACAACTAATAGGGGACATGATAGAGGTTTATAAAATCATGAGTGCTTTTGGGTTCCTCAGTTCTGGAGTCCTTTAAGAGGCCTGGTTTTCAGGCAATTCCGAGCACCTGGTCTCTTAACATCAGACCCTTCTGAGGCCTCCAACTTTGTGCAATTAAAAAAAAAAAAAAAAAAAAGCACCAAAAATCACTAGTCACTTTTTGAAACATCCTCCCTGGGCTCTGTCGCCTAGAGCTGTGGCTGACTTTCCATGTGACCCTGCAAAGACACGGCCTTGCTGCATGCCTCAGTTTTCCCATCTGAAAAACTTCCCATTAAATGGTCAGCATTCTGCCTACGCTTTGGCCTTCCCTGGCTAATCTTCTGGCCTCTCTTCACTTATACACTTGGCTCCCAGCCGCGCAGTCTCTTTGATCTATATTTATTTTGTGGAGTTGCTCCTGGTAGAAAGGCCAGGCTCTGATAAGAGCAGCTTTCCTCTCTCCCATCTCCTCTATGATTGATTGGCTGTCTCCATGCAATCCCCAGATGCCAGTCAAGCTCTAATCCTCAGACCTGATACATTCTCTTCGGTGACAAGAAACTGACACAGCTTTCATTGCACTTAATCAGCTCTTTAGATTTAATACCCCAACCCACAGCAGGCGCCGGAGCTGTTGGGTGCACACTTGCTGGTCGGGGGCATAGGTGGGAAATGAACAACCTCAGCACTATTTTAAAGGCCAGTTTAATGGCAGTGAAGCTGCCTCTCGCTTCTAGACATCCTGGCACAGGGCCTGATCCAAAGACTACTGCGGTAACTGGGCATCTTCCCTTTGACTGCAGTGATTTGGTCCTTCAATACTCAAGCTGCATTTCTCTCGTCCACATCCGCACGGAGCGTGAGCAGTTCGGGAACATGGTGTGGCGGGGGGGATTATGGAGTGAAAAGAGACAATGCTGTGCATTTGACCTCTCCCTCCCCAAATTCCCCAGCAGACATCCCACAATGCACTGCAAACAGTTCCCATAAGTCTGCGAGCAGCATGAGGGACAGTTAGAGTGACCAGATGTCCCGATTTTATAGGGACAGTCCTGATAGTCAGGGCTTTTTCTTATATAGGCGCCTATTGCCCCACCCCCTTGGCCCAATTTTTCACATTTGCTCTCTGGTCACCCTATGAACATTGGCATATTGGCCCAGGGTATGCCCTTCTTTCCGCGGTGCAGCGGGCTGCTATATGGCAAGGTGCCCTGGCGTGAGCGACACAGCATGAAGGCACTCCACCAAAACCGCGGCAGTAGGGTTGTCAACTCAGTAAAAAACCAGACACTTCAGCAGCAGCGCCAGAACCTCTCCTGCCCCGCCCCTTCTCCTGAGGCCCTGCCCCTTCCCTGAGGCCCCGCCTCTGCCCCTGAGGGTCCACTATCATCCATTACTCTTCCCTACTCTCCTGCCCGACAAAGGTAGGAGGTGGCCCCAGCTGAGTAGGGGTTGGCGCAGGTCACTGGACACTCTCGGGTCCTCTTCTAGACCGGACTTCCTGGTTGAAAACCAGGCACCTGGCCACCCTAAGCAGCAGCGTTTCACTAACTCCTCCGTACAGTGGGCCCAGCTCACGTTAAATATCTCCCCAGCTTGGCTCGCTCTTGACAAAGATCTAGTCTGTCCTTGCTGTGGGCTGGTGCCTGACCGTGGGTGGTGCTGAGCATCCTCCAATTCTGCTGGCATCCTTGGAAATAAAGTCTGGATCAGCCCCGTTGTTTTGTTGGCAGTCTTTGCCCTTCAGAGCCCACTGAGTGTTTTAAAAGACAGAGCTGCTGGCATCTGCCACGCTGCAGCTGGACAACAGATTGGACCGGCCTTGTAGCTCACTCCTGAGAAACAAGAGGACCTGCGGCGAGCAATCACGGTCCGTGGAGTTACTGCTTGTAGTGCCTGGTTTCAGGCCCAGCCACCGGGTCTGCAACAGCAACTCCCTGCCAGGGCAAAGCTGTGCACTGTGTCTCTGCCAAAACCAGGTCAACGGCGCAGACACACGGCTCCTAGATCACAGGCTGGAGCTTCCGGAGGCAACGGGCTTGTCTACACAGGAAAGTTTTATCAGATGTACCAATATAATTCCACCAGGATAACACCCCCCGTGTGGATACTCTTACTCCAGAACAGCAGGTGTAAATTCCGCCCCCCCCTAAAATACACTGGAGGGACAAGCCCTTAACTGCAAACCCTGAGTTTAAAAAAGGCCCTGCCGCAGAGTTCCCGTCATCGCCCCTCTCTAGTGTCTTCCATCCAAGCAGAGATGTGCAGCAACATGAAATCATTAGTGGTCACAACACCTTCATCATGAGGGATGTCGGCCTCATTATCTCCATTTTACAGCTGGAGAAACTGAGGCACAGAGAGCAGACCCGACTTCCCAGAGTCCCCTGGCGAGTTAGAAACAGGACTCAGGCATCCCTGACTCCTTGTGCTTTGATGACAAGCCTGTCTTTCTCCTCTTCTGTTGGGGGCGTCTGAGTCGGTTTGACTCCCTGCCATTCTACTTGCAAACCAACTATGTGAAAATCAGCCCTGCCTTGAGTGTGCAGTTCAAGAGTCCACTGCAATAGAGGATGAAACCCTCATAGGCAGCACTACTGGATCCATGGGTCATGCAGTGGGCTGTGGGGGAGGGGCTTGGGGGGGTAGCATTATTTGGCAGAGGTGGCTATTTCATTGCAGAAAGAAGGTTTGAGCGTGGGTAGGGGGAGCAGACAGGCAAAGCTACAGGGAAGCTGGTTTAATAAAGCAGGTGTGTTTTGAAGCCACTTTTTAATAATGCTGAGCACGGATCGAGCATTTTGCCCCTTCAAGCATGAGCTAATGCAGCTCATGGCCCCCGTCAGGTGGGGAAGATCCCTCACTGTTACGTGGATGGGGAAACCGAGGCACAGAAAGTTGCCCAACATTGCGGAGCAAGTGTATGGCGCCACTCGGATTATAACCCAGGAGCTCCTGGGGCAAAAGCCGCTGCTAACTAAACCCAGTTGCCTCTCGTCAGGAGCCAATCCTGCAAGGTGCTGAGCTCCCACAGCTGCCAGCGGCATTGGAGCCTAGCAAAGGAACTCAGCAGTGCATGCGATTTTAATGCAGCCCCCTGGTAACCCGCGGCCATGAGAGCCAATTAACTCACTGTCACGGCTCCCTCTGAGGGCCTGCATCCGGCCCTGCCGCCTTCCACTGTTCTGCATCATCCCTGTTTGCTCTGCCTTCCGCTTGGCCATCCTGCTCCTGACAGCCTCGGCACTTCCACAGCCTGCCCGTGCCCCCGAAACAGCTCATCAGCTAAGCAGCCAAGACAGGTCAATTAATCAACTCGCTCAGATGCAGAAGTTCAACATGGCTCCAGAACCCGCTGCGGTGGCTGGACTCCAGCTTGGCCTCTGGGATCCCCGCATGGCGAGCTCTGCGGCTTCATGCCAGCACTGCCGGCCCCGCCGCATCCCCTCCCGCCATGTCCCATTCGAAGGCGCCGGACTCGACGACATGGCACTCGCAGGAAGTGGCATGGTATCGCGGAAAGAAGACAGAGAGCCACAGGGCCGGCTGCCAAGTGCCTCACAGTGCGGACGGGACCCAGTGGTAGCCCTCACTTTGCCAAGTGCCCAGTTATCTTTGATTGGTTGCACGCAGCTCAGCTCCAGACAGCAGCCTGGAGTGTCTGGCTACCTCGGACTCCACAGGGCTCATTGTACAGTGATCCCAATGGAGCAATGCACCCCTCGGCGTAAGTCCCCCTGCAGTGTCCACAGGCTCAGGATCGACAGGGCCGACGGACTGGGTTTAAGCAGAATCATTGGGGTAAGGGCAACAGAAGGGATCTGCGTGGGATGGTGCGGTGGGGGAACAGTGCCTGGCACAGTTGATTGCTGGAGTGGGGTGAGCTGCCTAGTAGGAAGCTCAAGGACTCAGCAAGAGGGAGAGAAGGGAAGGGCCCATCTGAGGCCTGCAAAGAATCAACCAAGTATCAGTCTAAGATGGGGACGGTCTTGCCTGAATCCTCCCTGCCCCATCCCCAGCTCCAAATGCTAACGCCTCCTTCTCCACTGGCACAGGGGACACTTACAACGAGGAGGGGACGGCGCCGCACAGCTCAGATTGGGGCTGGTTTCAAAGCCCTGCCCCACAGCTGGGGTATGTTTGCACTGAGGGGATTTTGCTTCAGCTCATTACAGAGAGACTCTCTCATTGCGCAATCCGGGTTTGGGCCCAGATTCCCCTCCCCCTTGGAGCGGAGGGTGCTCAGGGAGGGGGGTTCCAACAGGAACCCAGTTCTGGTGTCTGGGTGGGCAGGGAGAGGGGAGTCCTGTAGAACCCCACAATCATCCAACCCTCTCCCCAAGCACGGAGGGCTGCAGGCAAGGCCCAGACAGGGGCAGAGGCTGGGACAGGGCCTACGGGTCTGAGCCTTTACAAAGCCATTTGCTTGCCCGTTCCCCAGCACTGCTAGTCAATCCAGCCACCTCCCTGCCCCTACATTCTTCTGCCAGCCGGGGCTGTTCCGTCCCATGGCAGGGGCAACAAGCCCTGCCGGGATCCCCCTCCCCACAGCTGCAGAGGACACATGCTGTGATTCCCTCGCTCCCACCCAACTTAAAAAACCAACCCCTGGTCTTTACATGGCAGGAGCCCTGAGCTATGGGCCCAGCCTTCATCCTAAGTGCACTGGAGTTGCAGGATTCAAGCACCTGCAGAACAAAGAACACCAAGCTGCCCGCTCCGTCAGCCTGCCCGCTCCACCAGCTGGACTCATTCCTTGCTTCAGAGACCAGGGGAATTAGGGAGCAGGAAGCAATTTTTCTTCCTCACCTTCCTTTGTGCTTTTATGCTAATGGAGATAATAAGAATTTACCTTCCCCTGCCCAGGAGAACAAAGGCCTCTATTGAGAGGAGATGACTGTGACCACTGCTGTCGGCCACACTGCCAAGTACAGAGGAGCCGGATAAAGAGCTTTCAACGGCTGGATCAAAAGAGCAGAGCATGGGGGTAGGGTGTGCTCCAGCGCCAGGTGCCCAGAAAATCCCGCATTAGCATGAGAACGGTTTAAGTTTTGCACGGCCGGGGAACAATTGCTCTGTGAAGCGGGAAGAGGCTCCCCACGGCAGGCCTGGTGCCAAACCTGTTGAAACTGACAACTTTGCTGGGCTTTGGATTGGGTCCCCGGGCATTTCGGCAGCAGTCGGGAAATAAGCCGACACGCGTGTGCGTGGACACACAAACACCCCGGTGTGTGCCTGGATACACACGTGTTCACTGCCCCCCCCCATGCGCTCAGGTGGACGCACCTGAGCGGAAACTCCCAGCCTCCAGTTTTGCACTACGAGTGAGCGCGTTGCTGGAATACAGTTGCCCTTTGACCCCACGGTCTGGTGGCGGGCGCAATCCAACAGGGGGAAAGCAGCTCCAGGGGGAGTCCAACGCGCTCCATCCCGGCACAGCACGGAGAGAAGAAAGCTATGAAAATTCAATTGCCTTTAATGCTTCAGCCTGCCCTACATTCCTCCTAAATATAGCATCCCAGGTGTGCATTCCGCCAGCCAGAGATAACTCCGGATCAAAAGAGGCTGGTAAGCGGGGCTGTGTTAGAGCCACGCGCCTGCCCCGGGGTTCACACGGCTTCTCCCGAGAACTGCCAGGCACCCAGCTGAGCAAGAGGGAGCAGGGAGAGAAGGGGAAAAAAATAAACCGCGTGATAACAGCAGCGGAGGATGAAAGAGTCTTCCGTGCCGCTGACAGGTGCCGTCCCAGCCAGCAGGGAAGGGAGGGAAAAATAAAAGGCAGAGCGAGGTGAATGCAAGCGGAGCAATTTCACCTTCTGCTTTCCAAACTGCCAGGGAAAACACTGAAGCGCTGCCCAGCTGGAGACGTGCGGGAGGAGGGGGGAAGGCGCCGTTCTTTTTCTTTGCACTTCCCCAGGTGCCGCTTGTCATCGGCACTTTTGAGACGCTGGAACAGAAATAAAATTTACAAAAAGAAAGAAATGAGACAAGAGCCTGATTGAGCCCAGCTGAAGAAATACAATCCCCAGCCTTCCCGGAAGCCCTTGGCCCGTATGAAGTACCTGTCATTAGTCACTTAGCAGCTGGCACCAGTTTGATCCTCCTCCCGTTTACAAGCGGCTGGGCTCGCTTGACGGGAGCAGGCCTGACACGCGCAACCCGAGTTAATTTATTCCCCCAGTGAGCTCGGTTTGGCCGGGGACTCTCCACTACTCCGCTGTCTGCCAGCGCCGCTGTAGCTAAAGGTCTGTCAGAGTCTGAAATATTAACCTCCCCTTTCAGGGGTGTATGGGGGGGGGGTAGAACTCCCTCCTCCTTGGCACCAGAAAGACACAGCCTGCGAGTAACTAACTAATCTTCGCGATCAGTTTGTTTCCAGAACTCAGGGATGCATTAAAAGAAAATGGCTTTCCTGGCCCCTCACGGGTGCTTGGCTTTTCTCTCTTCTCCAGCTCTCCTGCAAGGAGCGAGGAAGTGTTTCTAACCAGGAAAATGTTGCCGCTGTGTTTCTTTCTGTTATATGGAAGGAGGCTCTTTCATGTTCCTGGCTGAGGGTGGTTGTTGCAGCAAAGAGCAATCAGAACTGGGTTCTAATTCCCAGCAATGCCACTGACTCGCCCTGTGACCTTGGGCAAGGCACTTCACCTTGCAGGTTTTTCTTCGTATAGCCTGTCAGCTCAGGGCAGATCTATCATTACTATTATGGGTATCACTGTAGCACCTGGAGGCCTCAGCTGAGATCAGGGCCCCATTGTGACAGGTACTAGACACACCCTTTATTGTCTGTATTACCAAGGTTCCTAGTCGTCTGGGACCCCATTGTGCAGGGTGCTGCTTACACACGGAACAAAGAGCTGACAGTTTAAACAGACAAAACCTCATTCTCCTCATTGCAGGGATGGAGTTGGTCCTGCAGGTTAAATAATTAAAGCTCCCCCCACTTCAACCTCCCAGTGTCCTCACCTGCCTGTCACCAGTGCCAGCTCCTCAAAGCAATCAACCTCTTGTTCAAGACTCTCTCTTGCATTGATGTTTGGGACTTCGCTCCTGCGCCCCAGGATTTCCGACAGAATGAAAGACGCTTTCAGAGCTGCGAGGCCTGAATAAAGTTCCTTTCAGAACCCCCTTTTTAACACTGCCAGTGGCCCCCTCTCTCACTTGCCAGATTCGCAGCACAGAGAGAGGGGGGCCTTTGATTCATCTCTCTGCTGTGGTGCCTTTAATTAAACTTCCATGCCCCGGGCCTCTCTTGTTCCTTGCTTCCCAGAGCCTTCTCCAGCTGCAGGAGGACACCCCAGCACAACACTGCCCCAGAAACCACGCTCCATCCATCCCTTTGTCGCCCAGCTGCAGAGAATACGGAGGGGGGGCACTGCTCTTACTGGAGTCCAGGGTTGCCCTGCTGCAAGGATTTCAAGTCACAGTCAGAGGAGCTCTTTAGACCTGAGCCAAATTTTTCTGCTTCCCACGCTCCTGTGCTCATCCCCCACCGCACTTTTAAAACGTAGAGAGAAAATTTCCCCTGCTCTGCTGACACTGGGATTCCCCCCCATACACACTGTTTCTCTTATTGTTCCCTTTTCATCATCCCAAGTGTTTAAAGCCCACAGCAACAAAGCTGTTAACATGGAAAAACCAGAGGATGGAATCACACACTCATCGTCATCTTCTCTTTGTCAAATCAAAATCCCTCCAGGGAGTTCCAGAACATGTGTGTTTCCCAGGTTCCGAGGAACTTTAAGAGCTGGAACAGACTGATGGCCAATCTCCTCCTCCTATGCCAGAGGAGTGGAGATCAGTCAACTCTTGGTGCAAGCCACCCGGATGATTCCTCACTGGCATTCTGGGATGTTACCCTGGAGGCAGCATGGCCTAGAGCAGCGGTGTCCAATACGTTCGCCACTAGCCACGTGTGGCAAATAGGCTACTGAATTGGGGCTAATGCATGAGGAATACGCTGGTGTATTGAAGACACTTTTTCTGCAGAAAATTTGATAAAATCCAAGTACAGATCAAGAAAAGGAATGCAAAGTGTCACACTGAAGTAATTTTGTGTTACTAGGGCCTATTAATATTTTTTGTGTAATATTTACTTATTTTTGATATTAATAAAACACTAATTTGAAATGTCATTTGTAGTATGTTTTTAATCCTTTTTTATAATATGGCGAATAAGAAAAATTCAAAACCACAAGTGGGGCTAGCATCAAATTCCTATCGGACACCCCAGGCCTAGAGGATAGCGTATTTGAGCAATAGTCAGTAGACCTTGGTTTTGTGCCATTCAACTGTTGTGTTATCCTGGGTATGTCACTTCCCGCCTCTGTGTGGCTGTCTCCCCCCCACATATCCTTGTAAGCTTAGATTGTGATCTCTTTGGGCAAGTGTTGTCCTTCATGACATCTCTGTACAAGGCGGATCACAAAAGTGAAGGCCTCTAAGTGCCAGCTGTGGTACAAACAATGTTCTTCACAAAGTTTCAGCTACTGGACAAGGCAGCAGCTCACCTTGAAAGACTCCAGCTCCTAAAGAGCAGAGGTGATACAATCGCTACGGAGCTCAGAGCTGGCCCCGGCACGGAGTCGTGGACAAACGTGCCGAGTCTGGTTGGTGAGGAGTCCTGGGGCCGTGTCATCCCTCGGCCACCAGTATCTAGTGCAGGCAATAAGGGAAGACATTCGTAAGTCACCAGAGCATCGAGATTGTCTCACAAGTGTCCACTGATGCAGAGTCACCATGGCCCTGCCCACCATTCTGCTGAAAGAGTTTTATCCACCCCATCGGGAGAAGAAATGGTATCATGTGACAACTGAGGTACCAGCCAAGTCCTGGCATGAGACACCCCAGTGCCGAATGCCCGTACAAAGCCTGGATACCACTTACACTGTCAGCACAGGCCTTTGTGGGAGCCAACAGGTGCAGAGAGCTCTGGAGTGGCTCCTTCACACAGTGTTGAATTCAATGAACTTCACCCCCCAGGAATGGTGGCAGTGAGCTGCCTGCGGACAACCCCATGGTCTGAAAATTGTCCACCCAAACCATTCCGGGAATATGTGTGGACACCGAGAGCATTTGAATGGGATTGGGGTCCATTGGCAAATGATTCGTTAGCCAGAAAAGAGGCTATGATGAATCCCAGATTCAGAAGCCAGATCCCACTGGAAGTGGCATTTTCCTCCCCACATTTCCCCAGACTTATGGGACTCTGCTGATGGCTGGGACTGGGAACGCCAAATAAATCAGCCTGGTCTACCTCCAGAATTTTCCCTCACCACTATGCAGATGCTCTGAGAAAGCAGCTGGATTTTGCAGGTTCCAGGTGTCTGGAGGAGGATCTGATAAACCTCTGAGCTTTTGAGGGCTAAACCCTTCTGCAGTTCTCAGGTCACCAGTGGAGCGGAGAGGAGCTCCTCCTGCGTCACACCCAAGAGCACCCCTACATATGTATTTCCTCCTGGGTAACCCCCTCCACACACTAGCGCCTCAGATTCGGGTTGGACCGTCGCTGCCCAGCTCAAACATTGACTCTGAGCAAGAGCGTGGCTCAGGTGATGGACAAGAGCACGGCTCTAACCAATCAGAGCCACCTCCGTCCCAGACAAGGTTGTAAATTTTGTACAGCACTTGGCGTAATAAGGCCCCGAGCCTGACTGGTGCTACTGGAATGCAGAGGGTAGAAGAAAAGAATACGAATCTTTGACTGGGCAAGCAACTGAGTTTTTGGTAGATCCACGCAACAGAGGGACAGGAAAGAGAGAGAAAGAGAGAGAGAGAAGCAGAGAAAGACAAAGGAGCTGGGGGAGGAGAGAGGGAGCACAAGCAGAACAACATGTTTCTTTTGAAAGCAGATATTAAACTGTCTCTTCCATGACTCCCTCCCTCCCCGGGATTCCTCTCCATGGCGGCGTATGGACAGGCAGCCCACCCCCTCCATGCTGGTACCTATTTTCGGGAATGCCTTTCCAACCTTCCCTTCCCCCGTGAGATCCTCAAATTACAGCCTTCGGCTCCCTCGCACCTGCACAGGGCGCCCAGCCTGGCAGTGCCTAGCGGGCGGATGCTCGCGCCGCCTGGCAATTAACTGCCGTTGCTAACGCAGCCTGACACAGTCGCAGCGCCAAGCCTAATTACAGCCATGTTCCACCCTGGCAGGGTTAAATTAACCTCTTTGGGATTTTTCTCCTCCCCGCCTCTGTTCTCTGAATTATGCAGAAGGGATGTTTTCCCATCCTTAGGTAACTGGTTATTATACGACACAGGCAGAATGGCCCTGCATTCAGCACTCAGCGCTACATTCACTGCCATGTATATTTCATCAGCAATTTGCACATCAGAGATTTTAACTTGCAGCATCCCAGCAAGGACTTTTCATCTGCAGCCTTCCCACCTCTGAGCGACTGCCTGTCTCTTCCTCGGGAAACTCACCCGGTTTCCTCTCAGTCCCCGGGGCAGGTGGACTGGACCATAGCCACGTGCAGCACCTTGCACTTACATGGCACCTTTCCTCCAAGAGCATGGCAGCACTTTGCAGAGGGATCGCGCTTTCAAGATGGGCTCTGTGAACTTTATGACTAGCCCTTAAACTCTTTGGGTTACAGGGTCAGCCGTGGAACAAGCTGCACAGCTACCTTAATTCTGCCTGCTCTACAAGTGGGCAAACTGAGGCACGAATGACTTCCCCAAAGTCACACAGAGAGGCCGTGGCAGCCCTGGAGCCAGAAGCCAGGTGTCCTCACTCTCGCGCCCCTTCTCCAACCAAAGCACCTTGCTGTAGTGCGGAGCCCGCGCCATCTGCAAGCAGCCAGAGATGCACGTGGTGCCGGTCGGGCTGCATCGTAGAAGGCCTCACGCTGTGCTCTGAGCCCTGGAGCTACGGATGGGCAGAGCCAGCTCAGGGGAACGTGGGTGGCACTGCCTTGGCGGGCATTCCCATGCCAAGTTCTAATGAGAGGCCCGAGGAAGGAGGAGGATGCAGGCACGGGAGTAGGAGTCAGGAGACCTGGGCTCTTTTCCCAGCAGTAATGACGCCCCCTCAGCTCCTCTTCACTCCCCGCATATTCCCAGCCCTCCCACAGGGACCCCGTGGCAAATAGAGAGTCTCACTCCAAGGGTATATCAGAGTCAAGTCACCAGCTGGCCTGCCACTCATGGTGGGGCACCACGTCACATGCTCTCCTCACCCAACAACCCCTGCCCACAGTCACTGCTCCAGCCGGGGTCTGTGTCTTCTCACGACTCAGCCCTCCAGCCAGGTCATTTGTAGTAGCCCCCTTCCTGGGGTACCACAGAGTCCAACCCAAAATAGTCCAAAGCCCGTATATCAGGTCTTCACTCCCACGGTCCAGACACCCTCATTTCAGGGGTTCCTAATGTCCTTATATCGGGGGCTTCACACCACCTTCCCTGGTGGCTGGCAGGGGAACCCGGCCCTCCTCCTTTGGGCTCCAGCCCAGGGGCCCTGGAGGGAGCAAACAAGTTCTGGCTATGAAGACCCACCACTCCCCACGGTTCTTCCCACAGCCCCTTCCTGGGCCCTCTGTGTGCCTGCATCCCTCACCGGCTCCACAGCTCTCTAGATTCAGGGCTGGGGCCCACAGGATCCCCCCTGGAGTTCTCCAACACACTCCAACTGAAAATACAAACGAACACTGATGTCTTGTCTTCTTCAGGCTCGACCTTTCACCCCTCTCAGCTCTCTCCTCCTCTGTTCTTCAGCCGAACACCTCCCAGGTCCCTCTCCCTGGGCGTCCAGGTCCCGCCCCAGTAGTTGCTTCATATGACTCCCAATCATTTACCCCGGAGCCCTCTCCTCAGGAGAGGACCCCACATCCTACTGCCCCTGACCTCCTCTGCAGCCCCACAGGTCTCGCTACTGCCAAACAGGGACCGCAAAACTCTTCCCCTCAGCCATGCTGGGCCTGCTCCCTTTATGGCTCCAGCCAGCTCCTCACGCAGCTGGGACCCATCTTTAATTGGGCCTGGTCTGGCCTCCAGGTACAACCAAGTGTGTTAATTGGGCTCTCCAGCTCTAGTGAACTCATGCAGAACGAGAACTCATTCAAGACCAGTATGGGGCCTGCACGTCTCTTTTTCTCTCACACACATGCCTGTCCCTGAAAAATGCCCACCCCAAACTACATTTTGCTCCTTGATTTCCTTGCAGTGACAACTGCCTTTCCACACTCAGCCTGGCCTTTTCTGCACCCACAGAGATGCCTGCGTCATTGATCTCAATGTCAGTTTCCTTTCCCCTGTCCAGATGCAGCCCTGAGGGCTCATTTGGGTTTCACTATCAGCCCAAATTTAGCTGGTGTCAGCAGCATGGCTTGTAGTCATCACATAGGCAACTTTCCCCATCAGCTCACACACAAAGCCCGCATTGGAAATGTCACTCCTTCCACCTCTTTGCTGGGCCTGGGATCAATGGAAGAGTGTCTGGGAACCAATAAAGAGAGGAAGGGCGGGCGGGGGGGAGGGGAGCTTCTGATGAAAGCACAGTTACTGTACAGAGACAGCAACTTTAGGCACAACAAATAGAGTGATGGATTTCCCCATTAGAAGAACCAGGAAAAGAGAAGGGGGGCGTCGCTCAGGGTGGAAGTCGGGAAGGAAAAGCAAAGGTGCTCGGGGAAGTCAATGTGGGTAGCTTGGACTCAGCTATAGCAGCAGCGTGTGGGGGTTGTCAGCAGGGGCTGGCAGGACCTGTAGGGCTAACGACCGCAGCCTTTCACGCTCTCATCACGGGAAATGCTGGAAGCACACAGCAAAGGCAAAACAAGATCATTTCCCATTAAAGAGAGGAAAACAGTGAGGCTGGGGAACTCCGGCAAGGGCTGCTGGTGGATTGCGAGGAGGGTAGAAAGTTCTAAGGTACACGAGGCGACGGGGGCCAGAAAGGACCCTCCGAGGGGTCTTTCCCTGACTCCCTGCATGCTATACTGGAGATGAGAACACGCTCTCGCGTGGGAGTCTCTCAGTATTAGAGAGGGGGGCTACTAGCAGGACATTCTCCAGCCGGGGCTCCCACCCCCAAAGCTGGCACGACTGCTACTGATCTGTGTTACCCCAGCCGCTCAGTGCTCAAGAGACAGTGCCTGCCCCAAAGAACTTACATTCTAACAGACCGGGAAGGCTCCTCGTCACCACCCCTGCACAGATGCCTCCAGGTGGAATGGACTCCTGAGCCCAAACTCACTCACCTCTTAGAGTTACACCAAGGGCAAATTTGGCCCTTAGATGCCGCCACATGGGAAACTAAATTGGCCTGCTTATAAAACCCGCAAAACTGATCCAATTCACCTAGAATTTCCTAGAGGCAAATGCTCCCTCCTGGTGCAGCGCCATGGATGAGAGCTGAGAATGCACCTGTTTGCTCCGGAGGACAGAATATACAAATCACCGTGACAGTATCCGTTCAAGGAAACGCAGCTCAGGAGTTAGGTTCTTGGAGTGCAAGAGCCTGACTTGGCTTTCCGGGATGCTCATTTCTGGTGCATTATGCAGAGGCTGGAGCTAACATTCCCACCGAAGGGGGTCCATTATAGATATTTTCTCTTTGTCCGCCTTCCTCCGTTTTAATGACTTGACATTTTGAGCATGACAAGATGCTATAGCTTTTTAACAGGAACTAATTCATAAATCCAAAGATTCCGGATAACAATTGCCTTTTTGGAAACCGGACGGGCTCATAAATATGCATTTCCCCCTTCGCTTTCTACAAATCTATTATTGTTTTTAACGACATTGGGAGACTGTGGTTTGCATTAGCAGAGCATGA
Source organism: Dermatemys mawii (assembly GCA_007922305.1). Taxonomy (NCBI): domain Eukaryota; kingdom Metazoa; phylum Chordata; order Testudines; family Dermatemydidae; genus Dermatemys; species Dermatemys mawii. Next base: position 5,060,552 of record ML677388.1, read on the forward strand.
TGTACCATTAAAATGTAATTTATAACATATAGAGTAGAGTATAATAAAGTCTGGATCCGATGATAGATGGCAGGGAAGCATGTGTTTAAAGGGTACCTTGTTTACATTCTTGTAGGTCTGTACAGAAAGGGTAATGCAATTGTTTAAAAATAATTACTTCTGTGTTCTCAATTACCTTTCTGTTCTCACACTCTCCTCCACATCCTCACTCAGTGCTGCCCCCGAACCGCTTTGGAAATACCAAGAGGAATAACCTATTAAGCCTATTTCTTAATGTCTTTGTGGTGAAGACAGACCCTCAGTTCACATTACAGCAGATTTATAAGCCAATAGAAGCTGTGGCCTAATTAGCTAAGGGTGACCTCTACGCAGGCACAAGGAATATCTGTAGTTCCTTTCATATGCAAAATTACAGGGAAAAGCACCATGGGTAAAGCCAAGCAACCTGAGTGCTGTCATAACCATTAAGGCTGAGTTAGCAATACCAGAAGGTGCCAGCTAAGAATTTTGCTCCTTTGGCCATATAGCAATTTGCATAACATTACCCATCATTCTCTACAGTGAGGTTTCAAGCTTGCCTCTTACAGTCATCCTAATCAGCGAGATCTGGGACAGAAAGGCACACCAGGGCCCCGGGTGAAGCTCCGATATGGGCTGATGGATAGATGAGGTTAGATAGAATTTAGCTGCTGACTTCCACTCATTCCCTGTGATGTATCATTCTTCTTCTTCCAGGCCATTTCCCCCAAACAGTGGGCAGAAAAAGCTGGGCACCGAGTCCAAGACAGGGAGGCCAATACAACCAGTAACTTGTGTTCCCCAAGCCCCCATCACCTCTGTGCTCTATACTGGCCATTACCTACTTCCCAGGCCGTTGGGCACACTCATCCCCAATCCCCTCTATCCCACGTCTCTTCTTCTCTACAGTCCATGTCCCTCCGCCTCCCATCCTCTGTATGCCTGTGCCCAGTTCCCATCTCCTCTCCCTCATGTCCTCACATCTCCCATTTCCTGTGTCCCCAACCATCTCCCACCCCTCTATCTGCCATGTCCCCATCTCCCATAACCTCTGTCTCCCTATCCTCTATACCCCATGTCCCATCCCCTCCTTCCCCATGTCCCCGTCCCTCACCATCTAGAGCCCCTTACCTACATCTCCTCTCCCCTATACCCATGTTCCTTCATCTCCCCCTCCCTCTATGCACATCTTCCACCCCCACATCCTCCATGTCCCCCCCATCTCCCATCCCCTCTATCCCATCTTCCACTCCCCATCCTCCATCTCCCACTCCCTCAAACCCATGCTCCCCCATCCTCTCTGCCTCCCATATCCCCATTTCCTACTCCCTCTATTCCCATATCCTCCCATCTCCCATACCTGTCTACGCTGCGTCCCTCTATCTCCCACTCCACGTCCCCCTCCCACATCCGCTCTATGCCCATGTCCTCTTCCCACGCCCTCCCGACCCCATGTCCCCATCTCCCACCCTCTCCATTCACGCCCCTCCCCCTTGGAAGATACGATGAAGATCATTCACTGGATCTGTCTTGCTCTCCGACCTGCCAAGCACTCTGAGAAGGAGCCGCCCAGCAGCTCATTCAGAGCACAGGGCGCAGCCAGGCGGCCCCCCCGTAATGGCGTCGTCTCTGCAGCCGCCGTGCACAAGCCAGAATGGAATCTGCCCTCTCCCGGCACGTGTTGCAGGAACCGCCGGGAGGCGAGGCCACCAGCAGGCAGCCGCTGCAGGGCGGCGCGGCTCCAGCCAGGGCTGCAGACCACGCTCCTCCAGCTGTTTACATGCAGGAAAAATAATTTTCTGCCTATTTTCATTTCTGCCATGGAGAGAGGCAGACGGGTGCCTCCCGCACGTGCCTGTCATGAAGAAAACCTCCCTGCTGCTGAGTGAGGAGGGAACATGAGGCACCAGGCACCCCCGGCCCCAAGCTGTACCCATCCCCTGCGTAACCGCCACCGAGGGCACATTACAGGGGATGTGAGCCCTGGTTCTTCAGCTCCAGCTGTAGCAGCTCGTGTTGTTTAGCATGTGCTCACTTGGGGCCCAGAGGTGCCCGGCCCATGGTGTCGAGCTCTCCTTGCCCCCATTGATGGGTGGGTGCGAAGGGCGCCCGGCAGCAGGCCAGAGGCACGTAGCACCTCGCCCAGACAGGCCCCAGTAAATAGCAACATCATTGGCCCAACCCAGAGCAGCTGCACCTCGAGCAGCGGTTCCGCAGCTTGAACAAGGGACTCTCGGTCCTCCGACACAACATGTACGCTTCTGAGGGAAAGAGGCAGAGGCCTGAATCTGCCCCTGCGGCCCTGGGTTCGACCCATAGCCAGAAGGAGACAGGTTTCCCACACCCTGTAATCTGCTTGGGGCAGAGACTTTACATACAGCACCGAACATAGTGGGGTCTTGGTCTGCGTGACTGAGGCTCCTACGTGCTACCACCAACCAAATAAATAATAACCCAGTTCCAGCACCTCCCAAAGGCGGCAGGAAGCTCCCAGTGAAGCCAGGCTCACCGGGGGACGTTGATTTTGAACTGAAAAATCAACCTTGGGAGGAGTTAGGCGCGGCGGGGCCCTGTTCCCAGCACTGGGGCCCCAGTCCAAATGCCACCACTCGGCCCAGCTCAGCTAGTCTCCAGGCTCCACTCAGGCAGACATGGAATGCAGAAGCTGTGGGAGCATTATGGGATGAGGCCCCTGTGTCCCACTTAATTATCCACGCAACGGACCATGGCACCTCAGTAGAAGGAAGGCCCTGGGCTGGCTGTCAGGCCTGGAGCCCCTCTCTCCATGCCCCCGTTTTCAGTTACTCTGCCCCTGCCTCGATGCTCACCCTGAACCCCCAGGCCCCGCTCACATAGCATGAGCAGGTCCAACGGTGGGTGATGCAAAGAGGTCACTGGGCAGTTTCTGAGCTGACCTCGCGTCTTGCTCCCTGCCCTGCCCCAGGAGCCAGTGACCCTCTCCACATGCATCAGCCACTTGTGTTTGCAGCCTGTTTTATTCATTGAAATGTCCTGAAGCACTTTACACACAGACCTGAACTTCTCCCGCCAGCGGCTCTGGGGGAGACTCTAACCCAGCCCCCACGCTGCCGGATGTTCCCACTGTTGCTGCAGCTTCCTATGCTCTGGCTTGTGTGATTTGACCACCACCACCAGTAGGAGAGCTGGGATTAGCCCCTGGCTTAGTCCATTGGACCACGCTGCTCTAAGGCTACAGAGCTGCCCACTCCTGGTGGCAAGAGACCACACCGGCCACTCAGCAGAGAAGCCAGCTCAGCCATGGGCAACTGGCTGGTAAGGGACTTGCTAAGAGCGTGGTGCCATCAGTGGTATCATGGCTTCCTACCGCTGGATATCGGGATACCTGGAGCTGTAACCTGAGACAAGAACGGGGGAGGGGAGTTGACACCTAGGGCCCGGGAAATGAACAAAGGGAGACAGACGGCTGCAGGGATTTTAAGAGGAGTGGAAGCTGGCTGGGGAAGAGGGGGGGAGCCCGGATTCAGGGTCTCATCTCCCTGCCCCCCAGAAGGGCCTGACTAAGGGGGCCTGTTTGTACTGACAAGCTCTGAGTTGGATTGTGTTCCTGGCATCTCAAAAAAACCTTCTGATCTACTGGCTGGCTAAGAACCACTGTGAATCCCAGGAAGTGAGGGGGTGTGGGAACGGGACTCCCCCACCTCCCGTGACAGGGGGCATTTCCAAAATTCTAGGATCCTGCATCTTGGGTTTAGCTTGGCCAGCCCTGGGTGACTGCGAGAGGCTCTGAACAACCTGTGGTTTTTAGTGCGCCGAGCCCCACAGCCTGGTATGCAAGAGTTACATTTTTCAGGGCTCACTGCCAGCTGAACCTCTCCTTCATTTCTCTAGGTCTCACACATTAGAGGAGGCCACTGGCTGCCGGCTTTGTGGATCGGCCCAGGCTGGGTCTGTTCCCACACACGCCCTGAGCTCTGTGTCATCCCGAGGCTCCTCCGGCAGCTGTGTCATGGCGTTGAAGGCAGGGTGGACGAAGAATGCAGGGCTCCAGCAAGGCCAGCTTGATTTCAATACTCAGGGAAGGTTTTATTCTCGTCTGATTTATTGTAATTCAAACAGAGATGAACCCGTCAAGACGTCCAGTTTCCAGGTAGCAGAGGAGAGGACACACATTTATAGGCGGTTTAAAATCAGAGCTGTCACACGGCTGATGATATCAAAACACCATGCTCCAAAAAACCAAGTAGCACAAGGCGCTGGGAGGAAAGCAAACCAGAGGCAGAACTTCCCTTCTAGGGACTCTTATGTAATCGCGGGTGCAGAACCTCATCTGAGCGGAAGAGGGTAATTGATGCTTCCCGAGTGATTTATTTGCAGCCAAGGAAATTCCCCTGAGAAGTTATTAACTCCCTTCTTCTAATCAGCCAGGAACAACCCACTCAGTGGAGGTAGTTTTCACCCTCCCTTCTCTATATTCTTCTATGCCTTGCATTACTCTTTGCTGAATATTCGTGGTCTGGAACCATTCCCATGGGACATCAGGCTGAGTAGTGGGTAGGGCGCATCCGCTCTGTACTCTGAGCCAGGACTGTCGACCAGCCAAAGAAGTGATCTGCTTCAGAAAACCCACACCGGGTTCAACATGGAGCCCAGGGCCTGGAATTGGGGTGGTCAGGGAGCCTTGTGGGGCTACCCTTGAGGTGCAGAACAGTGATCGCGCTCAGATTTGTATCTCTCACTGCTTTGATATAAAGAGCTCTCTGGGGACTTGGGATAAGCAGAGCACGGCTCTCATTCGCCTGGGGGAACGCCCCTGCTGCCAGAGGAGATGAAAATGGTGCAGCATCCATGTGTCTCTGTGCTCAGATCCAGCACTGGCCAATGCAAAGTAACGTCCTGGCCTGTGCTAAAAGTAAAACCTTACTGGGACTGGGGGGGGATGCTTTGGAAATGGAGGTCTACGGGGAGGTGCAGCTCACAGGGGTGCTTGGGACAATAATGAGGAGGGGCCCCAGGAAACTGGCTCTAGGGTGAAGGATAATGGAAGGAACTGGGGCCCTCGGGCACTACCTAAGAATGATGGTGGTGGAGTCATTTCCTCATGGAGCCTAGCAGAGATCGCAAATCAATCAGGGAGAAGTGTCCGCAGGAGGCAGGGCCTCAATCGGAGCTATCAATTGTAACAAGGCCTCTCTTGTTCAGTGCAGCACGAGCACAGGCCTGGGAGCCAGATATTGCTGGGTTCGAACTCCCTCTGCGACCCTGGGCATGTCCCTTAACCTTTCTGAGCTTCCCTAATGCCATCTGCAAATGCAGGGGGGAGAGAAGTGAACTTTCCCCGCACAGGTGTTGATTCATTGATGCTCACAGTATTCCTTGAAAACTAAGATTGCTGGGTATTTATAATGATTCGGCTATTTGAACCCAAGACCCTGAAAAGTACAGAACAGATCTCTACCACGTGAGCTAACGCAACAATTCCATTAGCTGGTAGCAGTAGCAGGCTATTATCCTCCAGTGGACCCACCATTAGAGCGGGAGGGGATGCACACTCTTCCGATGCTTCAGCCAGTCATGCACATCTCTCTCCCCAGAGCTTTTATTCAGTCTCTTCTCTTCTCTTGCTGGTTCCTCAACCCATCCTCTCCCTCCTCCCCATGCCCTTTAGCCACTAAGAGAATGCTCGCTCGCTCAGTCTCTTGGTCACTGGAGAAGCCTGCCATCACATCTCCACAGGACACTGACGGCATGCTGAGGAGAGCTGAGGCGCAGAGGTTTCACTGGGTAGCAGTGAGCACCGACACACTCCGATTGCAAATTAGACTCTGCCTAGTAATGCGAGTTCCAGCGGCTACCGTGTCTGTCACATCAAGCATGAGTGCCTTCTGGACTTTAATTAACCAGGCTCCGTCTCAGGCCTGCTTCCTAGAAGGAGCCAGAAGGGTGCTCATCAGAAGACCTGAGAAGGGTGGTTGGCTCAAGGACAAAAGCTTTTCCTTTTGAATACAGTGTCAGCATCTAAAATAACGATGTGATGCTATCCAGCTACCTCCCAGAGTTGCAATAAGAATGGATACTTGACACAGGGCTCAGAGTCTTTCACCAACACCTGCCCTGATGCTACGCCCCAAGCCACTGGATCCTTTTAATCTAGCCACTAAGACTTAGTGTTAAAGGAAGGGGCCAGCAGTGTTGTTGAACGCATGGAGGTCCGCAGAGGACTGTCCCCTTGCTCCCAAGAACGGGTCTTGTGTCAACCACAAGGCGGATCTGTCAGGGGAGTTTCTACTTTGCTTGTTCTGGAACCCAGGACCCCAGGGGTTTGTCTACACTGAACCTCCAGCCCCGCAGCAACTGGTCTGAGAGCCCGACTCTCTAACAGTCTGGGGCTCGCAGGGTTCGTGCCAGGGCACTGAAAACAGCTGTGTAGACATTCGAGTTCAGGCTGAGGTCCAGCTCCAGCCTGAAGCCCGTCTACACGGCAGTTTTTAGCCCGAGTCTGTAGACGCAGGTTCTGACTCGCTGCTGTGGGTTTTTAAAACGCAGTGTGGCCATACCCCAGACTTAAGGCAGCCAGCGCTCAGGACCCTGCGAGGTGGGTCAGAGCCCCAGGCTGCACAACCGTGCCAGGGTTGTTAAAAGACGACAGTTGGCCCGGGGCAGAATTTCTCTTGCACAGGCCCCAACACGAGGCCACTGTGAGCTCAAGGCCCGGGATAAGAAGTGTGCCAGACACAAGCCTACAAGGACTAGGCTGGCCAAAAGCCCATAGGCTGCTTATTGTAAATTAAAGTCATTGGGGTGGGGGCCCTGTGCTGACGGCTGTTTCTGCCCAGAGCAGCCTGGGATCCAAGAGATGCACGAAGATGCATTCCCCCTCACCCCACCCCGTGCAGGGCTTCCTAGTGGTTCAGCACAGAATGGGACACTCAGAATCAGCGGAGAACTCCAGAATAATACTGTGTATTGATTAGTTATGTGCGTCCACCCCCTGTACACTGAGCCAATAAGGGGGGTGGGGGAAGGAAGAACTTCAGATGTTTAACAGTTTTAATCAGCCCATGAAGGCTGAACTTGGGAAAACGCTCTGAAATTCTGGCTTGTGAAGCACTCAGAAAAAGGGTGCCGTGGGGCTGATTCTGCTCCCAGTTACACTAGTGGGAATCAGGAGTAACTCCACTGGAGTCAATTAGGGTTGGGAGCGAGAGTGGGGGAATTGTTGATGTAAATCAGAGCCAGGCTCCATACGTCCCTGAGCAAACAGAAGGGCTGGCAAGCGTCTGTATGTGGAGACCAGGCTTCCTGCATGCTTTACATTTTAAAAACCTGCCGGGCCTGATTCGGATGTAGTTTGGCCAGGGGATCTCCAGAGCTGCAACACCGGATCCAGCGGCGTAATTGTACATCCAGACTCCTGTCATGGGGAGCAGAATCTGGCCCTTGTTTTCAATTTGTCTGCTTTCAAATTGTTCCTAAATAACACAGTTTATCTCTGGCTGATTGAGTCGAGGAATTTTGCAATTACAGACATTCAGCCGCACATTTTATTTGCATTTTTAAGGACTATGAATTTTTGTTAATGATGTTTCAGTCAGCATTTGAGACGTGTTATCTAAATCTCACTCCTCCGCAAAGGGGCTGGATTGATTCTCTGCCACCTGGGATCATTTTTAGGGTCTGTTTATTCATCTCATGGCTATTATTATTTGTCTGCATCGTGGTAGCTCCCAGGGACCCCAGCCAAACGCTGCACAAATACATAGGAAAACACAATCTCTGTCCCAACCACCACATAGTCCAAGGGCAACCTACTGAGGAGTGTGATCCAGTGGCTAGAGCAGTGAACTGGGAGTCAGAGGACACTTGGGTGCTAGTCATATATTCATAGATTCCAAGGCCACAAGGAACCACTGTGATCATCCAATCTGGTCTCCTGTATAATGCAGGCCATACAACATCCTGAGTTGCTGTGTGACCCTGAGCGAGTCATTGCCCCTGAGTCTGTATCTTACTTGCCTGTTTTGACCATAAGCTCTTCAGGGCAGGAACTGTTTGTACAGCGCCTGGCACAATGGGCATAATCTTGCAGCTGTAATAACAATTCTGCCGCTTTCATTCACACCGAGCAGTGCTTTCCCTGAGGATTGAGACAGGAATCAAACCAATGCCCTTGTGCACACAGAAGTGAATTCCAGCTGCACTTAGCACAGCTGTCAACAGCTCCACAGGGCATTAGGAAGTGGAGAATCAGGCCTTAACCAGTGTTATGGGACCAGATAGCTGCTATGGTCTACTCAGGATATATCAAGCTCCAGCAGCAGTTGCATGGAATAATAGACTGTGACCCTGGTGCATCCCTCAGCGTGGCCACAAAGCCATTTCTGACACCCTCCCAGGAGTTTGATCCTCCAGCGCAACTCTCAAGAAAGTCCTATGGCCTGGGATCCAATTAGCATTTTAAAGCAGACTGGTAGCAAGACAGCTCTTGGGTTAGAATTATCCATGCAGAACTCCTGCCTTCCTCTTCTCTGCTCCCAGCCCAGATCCCGGAGAGCAGCTTTAATCAGCTGAAGCAGACAGCTCGCCTCAGGCCAGTATTCCTGACAGCAGTGTCTCTGCAATAAATCACATGCACATACAGATCTCTTGGCAAAAAAGATGCCCGCCTGAACAGGGCGGCTTCTAAAGTCCCTGTCTCAGCCTGGTGCAGAGTGTATGTGAATGAAGAGCCAACATTCCATGGAGCCTGGCAGAGCATCTTAGCTTCTGCAGAGGCAGCCTCTGACCTGGGACCTCCTAGGGAAAAAGCCAGAGGGCCTGGAAGGTCAACAGTGAGAGGGCACCAGCTTGATTTAGCCAGGTGGTGTTGCCTGCGGGGCTGGCCTCACAGTTTGCAGCTGCAAAGGCTGGAGCTCTCAAAAGGGAGTGTGGAGCTGGGAAGAAGGAGGGGTGTAAAGATCTGCGGCTAGAAGAGGAGAAGATCAGGTCACAAATTCCCTTGCCCTCTGGTCTTTATGCTCAAGTGGGCCATCTGCTTAGCCCGTGAGCTGCTGAGCCGGTCTGGGGCCTAGAAAGTCTGCATTGCCGATGCTCCAGGCAGGGCCTCGTGCCCACTCTGCCTGGCGGATGGCACTCTGTGTTCACCCACGAGCCCAGAAGCTGGGCTCCCCCAGCATTAACTAGAACAATCTGAGGGCTGCTGTAAATTACACCAGCTGGCAATGACCCCAAGTGGTGGATAGATCAAGCAGGGATCACGGGGGTTCAGGGAAGCTGTGTCCACGCCCCCTTCACCTCAGCCACAAGGGAAGCGGTGTGGGAAATGCCCCCACATCAACTCTGTGCCCTGACAGCTTCTTCTTCTGGCCAGCTGTGCTAGTTTTAGGGCCTCTTTGGGACAGCACAAGGGTGCCTGGTGACCCAAGCAGAGGGGAGAACCCAGCCCCCCCTTGGGTTTTGGCAGGCAGGTAGAAACAAGGAGCGCGGGTGCCCGAGAGGAACCGAAAGGCGGGCGCCACCCAAAAGAAAGAACACAGAGGAGAGGGGCCCACATTAGCAGGCCTTTGAATTATGCACAGCAGCAGCACTGAACTCACGGCTTGAAAGAACCAGGGTGAGCCGGAGAGTTCAGAGTCTCCTCTCCACAGGGGATGAGAGGGATTTTTTTTCACTCTCTCTTTTCCCTGGCATCAGACGCTGGCCGAGACCTGCCCGCTGCAACCCGTCAGGCCTGGCGTTCCATTAGTCCCTCTCTCAGCCCCTTTTTTCTGCTCTAATTACTCAAGCAGCGCTCCCTTCCGCTGCAGGCCTCATTGATCAGCTTGTCAAAAGTTTGCCTGCTGCTCGCTTAGGAGTGATTCCTTGTTATTTATTTGTTTGTTTGGGCATCTGTGACAAGCAGGGAGAAGGGTGCACATGATCTCAAAAGTTTCACTGGGTGGGGGAAGGCTTTTCTGAAGGGAGCTACCTGGAGCTGTAACCTGAGATGAGAGGGGGGAGGGGAGTTGACACCTACCCCGAAAGTGAAAAAAGGAAGGCAGATGGGTGGAGGGATTGAAGTCAGGTAGAAGCGGTCTGGGAAAGAGGTGGGGAGCCCGGATTCGGGGTCTTATCTCCCTGCCCCCCAGAAGGGCCTGACTAAGGGAGCCTGTTTGTACTGACAAGCTCAGAGTTGGATTGTGTTCCTGGCATCTCCAATAAACCTTCTGATCTACTGGCTGGCTAAGAATCACTGGAAATCCCAGGAAGTGGTGTGTGTGTGTGAGTGTGTGTGTGGGAACAGGACTCCCCCACCCCCCTTGACAGCATCTAGGGTTGCGGGGTGGGTAGGTGGGGTGGGAGGCAGGGGGAGAAGGAGCCTGGAACGCTGGTCTGCAGCACTGCAGTGAAATAGAAAAGAGACGCAGAGAGAGAGAGGTGTAATTATTCCCTATAAACAATGTCAGGGTTCCCAGGCTGGATGAATGATTAATCACAGCCAGGCCGGGTGGAGAAGCCAGAGCTAATGGACTGAGTGTTTCCCTGCAGGGAAATAGAGTCATAACTTCAGGGGCAAATTTGTCCCGGTTGCACAGACATGTGGATGCATTTCCTGAGCCAGCTCCTCACCCCAAAGGGTAGGAGCAGTCCCACTGAGTCAGCGGAATCTCTTGGGCACAAGACATCTTCAGGGCAGGTCCTTCATATGAAGCATCACAAAATGCATTACAAGGGAAGGGAGAAGGGTGAGCTAAGGAGACAGCTTCATAGAGTGGGTACAGCAAATTTCCCAGTGAAAAACACACATCAGGTGGTTCACAGAACAAGCAGAAAGGCCTGGGCCCTGCTGAGATGAGTTTCCCTCTACTCAGGGAAACATCAAAGAAAGAAAGAACAAAAGTCAAGTCTCCAGGAGGGAGAGCACAGTGTGCACGTCTCTTCTGCAACATGCTGCAGCAACGTCACCTCACCAAAGGGCAGCTGCTGCTGCCCAGGACAGTCTCTTAGAAATGTAAAGGAGCATAGCGACACCTGCCGTCCACGCAAGCCCACATGTCTGCAGAGAGGCTGCAGTGAAGCGACGGTAGAAGGAGTCGCTGGTAAGGGAAAGGAAGGCAGAGGCTATACATGGCTATCTGGAACCCCGGGTAATTCCTGAAGTCACTAGCCCATGCTGTGGCTTCACTGCTCCACAGTGCCCAAAAATATTTAAATAAATGGTATTCGATTATCAACAATGTGATTAATCATGATTCATTTTTTTAAATCGCTTGACAGCCTTAATCTAAATAATAACAGCAAGCCAGTGTATTTATTTTAAAACACCCTTTCAAAGAGCACTCGACCATCTGCCTTCTGCAGGGAAACGCCTCCTGTCCAGGGGATTTCCAGAGCTCTTGGCCAGGCAAAGCCAGAGCAGTGTTTAACAGTCCCCCTTCTGTGCAATCCAGACATTTTAATTGAAATGAAACAGACGAAGCTCCCCTCGGCTCTCCGCAGCGGGAGCACTGGCACAGACACAGGATTTTCTTTCTTGGGGTTTTTTTTTTTTTTTTTAACCTTAAAGCAGAGGTGAAAGTTTAAAAATCCATTTCGAGGCCTGGGCAAAGTAATTAAAGCTGGGACAAAATTCTGGGTAATTAAACTGCTTTAAATCGTATCTATTGATCGCAAGGTCACCGGAGCCCAGTGCTGAGTTAAGAACTGGCTCTCTCGATGGTCGCTGGCATAGCAGGTAGCGGGTGAGCGACGCAGGTGGAGTCTTGTGCTGAAACGTGCGGGAGGGTCAGACGCCTTCCTGCCCATTCCCCCTGCCCCCCATTGTTAATTGCCTCTGGAGAGTTTTAACCTGTTTCTTCTTTTTCCCCCCATCCTTAACATCAGACACAAATCCCTACAGCTGAGAAGGCAGCCCGGGCTCAACTCTTTAGGACACAGACCATCTTTCCGGTCTTTGTTTGTACAGCACCTAGCACCACTGAGGTCCTGGGTATCGGGCAGTAGCATGGAAGTCCGCAGACCAGGGTACTATTCATGGCTCTACCATGAACTTGCTCTGTGGCCCCAGATAAACTGCTTCTCCTCTATTTCCCCTGCCCCTGAACTGGTGCAAACCTCTAGCGTAGACAAGCACCCAGGTGGCTACTTACCAGCTTTGCAGAATGGAGCCTTCCTGGATCAATGGCTGAAGGATGTGCTCTTTGTTTTTCTATCAGAGAGGCTGTGTTGTCCAGTAGCTAGAGCACCAGGCTGGGAGTTGGGACACCCACATTCCACTCCCAGCTCTACTACAGATTCACTCGGTGACCTTAAGGAAGTCACTTAGGCCCAGATCCTCAAAGTTTCAATGGGACTTAGATGCCTAAATATATTTGAGGATCTGGGATTTAGGGCCAAATGATCAGAGAGCAGCCTCCCTTTTGAGGGCGCAGCTTCTGAGCACAACAATGGCAACTGCAGCGCCGGGCCTCAGTCTCCCCATCTGTCAGACACCTCCCCTCCATTGCAAAATGCTTTGAGATCTTACTAGGATATAAACCGCTGCTATTGTGACAATCATCCGCCAGGCATACATCCTCCCTAGGTGCTGCTTAAGCCATTGACATTTGCAAACCACCCCGGACCGGCCTGCAAAGGAGGCGCCGCCATATGAAAACCTATCCGGCATCTCTGCTATTTAGAGCACGGTGCGACACCAAGTCATAGGCGCTGAAGTCTAAACCTAGAGCGGCGCATAAACCCGACTTAGGAAAGTGCCCACGCTTTGCAGTTCACTGCTCATAGACCTGCAAGCATGCGCGATGGCTTTAACTGACCCCTAGCAAATGTGGAGAAGATGTTTTGCCATGCGGGGAAACAAACCGCTGTCCATTTCCCGTCTCAAGTCCCTGGAGTCCCCAGGTTTCTCTTTCCCGCAGTAGCAGCAGCTCTCAGATCCCTGGCCTTTTAGACAGAACGCTTGAGATAATAAGCTGGGCAGCTGGAAGACAAGACGAGTCACTGGGGTTTTCAGGACTCTCACTCAGAGCAGCTTTGATATGTCCTGTGAGCACACAGCCGTGGTCGAGATGTTACCGGCTGAACTCGGCAGCCAGGAGTAACTGTTCTGTTCTACAAATGATCCCAGCCACTCGCTCCCTCGCTGCCGCTGTTCAGCGGAACAGGTGGGCTGGTCATTTTCCAATATCCTTCACCACCTGGGGAAGCCAGAGGGGTATGTTTCAGAAAACTAGGTGAAATCAGTTGATGAGCTGTGATGAATGGGGTCCTATTGTCATGCAACAAAAGCCATAACCACCCACTTCGCTGTGCTCCAAAGAACTCATCCTCCTGCGCCAAAACCCACAGCCCCCAGCAGCTGAATTCAAGGAGAATCTCTCAACTCTTAGCAGGATAGGGCTTATGACACACAGCAGAGCAGTTCTGATTCCATCTAGCAGAAGGCAGTGGTGAGCACCTCTGGCCTACTGTTTAGCATGTGCTACGTACTGTTAGAGGAGGAGACACAAGAACAAAGGGGAAGCCAATGAAATGGAAAGGTGGCACAATTCAAAACCAAGTTCACACGATGTGTGGTTAGACTGTGGAACTTACTGCCACAGTGGGGATGCTGAAGCTTGGGCGGCAGCCCCCTGGGACTGACTTGAGGCTCAGCCAGAGCTGCAGCCTCCTCATCATGGCTATTTATAGCGCACTAGCTCAGCCCAAGCTAGTGCCAGCCTGTCTAGCTGGGCGGGGCGGAACACTCCCACCGGCAGCGTAGCCAAAGCTAACGGCCCTGACGCTTTGGTGACTCTAGCTGTTCACTCTAGAGGCCTGTGGCTTGACCCCTCGTACGCTGCAATATTAAGTGCTTCACACAATGGGGTTCTGGGTCCAGACAGGGGCTCCAAGGGGCTCCAAATAACGATATCTTGCGGGAGATCTCTGAGCTGTCAGCCAGCCCCCCGGGGAGGATATTACCCCCATTATACGGGGTCAATTAAAGTATTCAGTTAATACCTGTCACTTCGCCGTCCCTTGGAGGAGAGGTGGGAGGCCTGGCTGTACCAGAGGAAGCTGCCAGCTGGCTCGTGTTCACAGATTTGCTGGGGCCTGGACGTTCCGCATGAAGATGGATGAGGCTGTGGTCAGAGCTGGTCGGGGCGCAGGGTGGGACCCCGCTGGAAGCAGCAGGGGGCTGGTGCGAGGCATCCCCTGGTTCTCAGAGAATCTCACAAGGGACAGAGAGGATGATCCCAGCCTCCCAGAGGCAGGTCGAAGTGCGTGTGCGGAGCTGGCAGTGGGAGGGAGCCAGGACTGGAACAGGAGGTAGGGTGACCAGACAGCAAATGTGAAAAAGCAGCACCGGGGGGTAGAGGCGGGTAATAGGAGCCTACATAAGAAACAGACCCGAAAATTGGGACAATCCCTATAAAATCAGAACATCTGGTCACCCTAGCTGGTGGTGGCTGTGGGTCAGGATGGCTGGACAGATCCAGCGCAGAGAGGTGACAGTCAAGGTCTGCTAATGCTGCTGCCCTGGAATCCGGCTGATAATAAGGGAACAACCTGGAGAAGGACAAGACAGGGGAGTTTACCGTCCTAAAGAGGCATTTCAGGGAGACCTAACAAGGCAATTATTGATGTCGATAAACCATTCCTCAGTCATTACCAACAGCCACCTTGCCCCCCACACAAAGGGAGGCCGCAGCCAACCTGGGGCCATTATCTAAATGAATCACCGGGGTGCCAGGCAGATTGGGAGGTCAGAGGCCTGGGCATAGATAACTGAGAGACAACCATCAATGCAGGGACTGGCTGAGTTAATAAAGGAGATGGGGAGTTTGGAAGAGAAGCTCATTTATCTCACTTTTAATGAAGTGGAAAGATTCCGTAAACTGCTCGTTAAAGGGCTATTCGCCAGCTCGCTCTTTGTAACTCCGCCGCCCCCCATAACAAAAGCAGAGGCCCATGCCCCTGAGGCTGCGCTGCTTCAGCTGAGCGAGTGGGAGCCGGGTTGGCCCGGAGCCTTGTTTCCATTACACCCCCACCCCAAGGCAGCTGGGGCCAGCTCCCACTCTTGGGGCGCAGGGAGAACATGCTCGTTAACAGGGCTCTGACCCCAGCCCTCAAATGGACACATGCCCTGCTTTGGTGAAGTTGGCGACTGGCTCAGGGCCACCCCTAGTAGCCGGGTACAGACCATGTCCCATGTCCACCATAGCACCAGGCCCGGGCAGAGCACGGCTTGCCACACTGCCGTGATTACCAGCCTATTGCTGGGGCTGTCTCGCATGCACACAAACTCTCACACAGGTACACGGACTCTGTCATGCAGCCCCACGGGTGCCTGATTTCAGTTTGATTCTGTACGGCCTGAGTGGTGTGACAAGCTTACCAGCATTCCCAAAGTGTAAAGAAGAGACTCACTCACACTCATGCACGCACCGTCAACCTGTGGAACTCCCTGCCTGAGGAGGTTGTGAAGGCTAGGACTATAGAAGGGTTTAAAAGAGAACTGGATAAATTCATGGAGGTTAAGTCCATTAATGGCTCTTAGCTAGGATGGGTAAGGAATGGTGTCCCCAGCCTCTGTTTGTCAGAGAGGAGTGATGGATGGATAGCAGGAGAGAGATCACTTGATCGTTACCTGTTATGTTCACTCACTCCAGGGCACCTGGTATTGGACACAGTCTGCAGCCAGGATACTGGGCTGGATGGATCTTTGGTCTGACCCAGTGTGGCCATTATGTCCTGGGTTCCCTGGCCCCCTACATGCCGGCTGGCATCTCTTCGCTAGGCCTCCCGGAAGAGAGGAATTGTGGCAATCTGTAGCTGGCCTTAGTTGGGGATTGGTCCTGCTTTGAGCAGCGGGTTGGACTAGATACCTCCTGAGGTCCCTTCCAACCCTGATCTTCTATGATTCTATGACTCTAGCCTCCCTCAAAGCATCTATTTACTCTCCAGCTTCAATTCTCCCTGGGATCTAAGGGAAGGTGCCGTTTCTGCCAGGAACAATGTTACCCTCTTGGCACGCTCCAGTGGATCACTTCATTGAGCCCCACTGAGGTCATTCCCTAGAGCTGGTGGAGGGGAGCAGGAGACAAGATACACATCAGCTCCCCCTCCCTGCTCCATCTGGGGCAGTGGTGCACCCGTATACCCACCGGACCTGTAGGGCCAGCCTGCCTGCATATTAAACACCTCTGTCACGTCAGGCCTATCGCCATGAATATCTAATGAATCCCTAATGACAAGGTCGTTAAATCAAAGCCTTAGCTCATCTTTCTTCCCTTTTTTTTATTTTTTTTAATGTTATTAGGTTGTTTACGTAGCTAAACGAGATTAATTCCCAGTTCTGAGGCTGCAGAGAATGGGAAGGGAGAGAAATCAGGCAGCGAGAGGCCTTAAACTCAATTACCACCACAGCCAGGGTTCGGTTCAGGCCTCTGTGCGCAATGAGACCCCTGCCTCCTAATCCTGCCGAGCCGGGGCAGGAAGGTTAATGCCAGATCCTGCTGATCTGGGGGGCACGGTGCTGTGGAGGGGCCACCCCCAACCAGGGCCGGATCCACCTTATTCACCGCCCCAAGCTGCGATGGAGAAAAATAAAAGCTGCAGCATCTCCCACCTTTCAGTGGCAAGTCAACGGAAGACGACCACCTGCGGCAGCTCAACGGACGTGCCGCCAAAAGCAGCCGCCTGAACGCCGCCCTCACAGCGGCTGTTTGCCTTTGCTGTTTGCCGCCCCAGGCACCTGCTTGCTACGCTGGTGCCTGGAGCCGGCCCTGCCCCCAACACACAGACCGATCCTATGACGGATGCTAAGAACCCAGTGAACTGGAGAGCAACGGAACCATCCATCCCGTTTCAAAGCCGCAGCATCGGCACTCATTAAGCCAGCGGAGCAGAGCGGTGGGGCGCACCCGTCCGGGTCTATTAGTAGGGAAGCTGGCTGGCCCATCTGGGAGGATGCCAGCCAGGGATGCCCCCAGAATACGTTTCTTAGCCGCACAGACGTGCGCCATCCACCTTCGCCTGTCACCGCATGCAGCAAATCTGCGGTGAGAGTCAGCGTGGCTACTGGGAGCTCCTTAGAGCAGAGCCATGGGACTGGGGAGCAAGGCACAGAACCAAGCTTCACTGAACCATACAGCCCCCCAAGTCCCATCCCAGCATGCACTGGGCCCAACCTCGCCCCATCTGTTCTCTAGCTGAGTGGAGCTAGCTCAGACCCCAGCTGTGCTTGACCCATGCCTTGCTGGGCACTAGCAGGGTACAGCCAACTCTTACAGAACTCTTCACTCCTTTGTAGCTAGAACTTAAGCAGAACGAATTCTTGCCGAGTTCCCTCCCTCCCATAAGTGCCGGGGGCATGCCAGGATTCCCACAG
Organism: Dermatemys mawii; assembly: GCA_007922305.1. Classification (NCBI taxonomy): domain Eukaryota; kingdom Metazoa; phylum Chordata; order Testudines; family Dermatemydidae; genus Dermatemys; species Dermatemys mawii. The sequence goes on from ML677388.1 coordinate 5,077,902, forward strand.
TGCCTTGCCAATGCTAGCTGTGACTCCGGAGAGAAGACCTCCCTGGGGCCTCATGCTCCAGGCTCTGTTCCTGGCCTTGCATCTCAATGCCAAGGCTCTAATGGGCTCCTAAAAGCTCTGATGAAGCGCCACTTTGGCGCCTTAATAACTTGGTGCTAATTTTAGTTCTCAGCGCCTGCCGTAATGAACAGCTCGTGGAGGTTCACAGTCATATGCTTTCATGTTGTTATGGAAGAAGGACCTAATTAAAAAGGGAAATGAAGATGACATCGTAAAATGTTCAATTAAGTTTATCTCATTACAGTTAATATTAGAAAGGAACTTTGGGCTTTTCATATTTTATTCCAAAATTCTTGGCTTGCATTTAAAGAGCAGCGGTTAATTGTACCCAATTCCTTAGGAGAGGAGTGGGGAAAAAAAGATATTTAGTTAAACATGCACCTTATTAATGTTCACGGCTGCTAGCCTGACTAACATGAAATTTCAGTGATGTTAGCACAGCATGCATCTTCTCTGCAAGTCCCTAATTGTACAAGCAAAGCAACCATATTTGATGCCTTTCTAAGTATCACCTGCCTCTTCTTCCCAGCTCACCCACAGCTGGCTTCTTCAGGTGAGGTGCTGAAGGCAGGACATGGCAAAGCCACAGCTCAATTAACCTTAAGATAAACATCTAGTGCTGCTAGACACTGGCCAGATGTTCCCCCACTCTTCCCAACATCTGGCTCTGCAGCACTGTTGTATGGGCACAGCATTTGAAAGGTTAACAAAAATTTAGCCTCTTATTTTTCTGCTCATCGGGCTTTACGGTGAATTGCAGCAAAAGAAACAAAGATGTTTTGATCTAATTCACAGTAATTTATTTTATGCTCATCAGCCGTTCAGTTGTCTGTTGGGGGACTTTGCTATTTTCTTACATGGTAAGGTATAAGCATCTGTGTCTGTGTGAGCTACAGTTCAAATGTTACAGTAGATCTATCTGTGTACAATACAAATATTGCAGCTGTCATTTACACGCCTGTATGACTTGCATAGTTATATAACACTTTTCTTCCAGTTTGCAAAATGTGTCCATCTAATGGATCCGGGTACTCATAAAACAATTAACCTTCCAATCTAAGTATCAACAGCAAATATAACACAATGCAATTAACCATCCCTACATTGCAAAGAAACACTGCCACTAATTCAATTAGAACTGTCAGACATTCTTCCCACGCCCTCAAACCAACTTCTCCTGGAATGCTCAGGGGGAAAACCACAGAATATTTGCACCCTCATGTTACCTTTCTGGCAAGGATTTGAGACCCCTGGCGGGCAGTGATGTGAACTCCATGCAGCGATGGCCCTTGCCCTGAGTGGATTCTCAGCATGGACCAGCTGTAATGCCCCCATGCCCAGTGCAGCAGCACCTGCCTTTCCAGGAGCTCAGAATCACTAATAGGCAGCAGGTTTAAAACAAGCAAAAGGAAGTATTTCTTCACACAACACACAGTCAACCTGTGGAACTCCTCGCCAGAGGATGATGTGCAGGACAAACGTTTTGAGCTCAAAACAGAATAAGAGAAGTTCATGGAAGATAGGTCTATCAATGGCTATTAGGCAGGACGGGCAGGGACACAACCCCATGCCCTGGGTATCCCTAGACTTCTGACTGCAGAATCTGGGACTGAATGACGGGAGGAATCACGCGATAATTGCCCTGTTCTGTTCATTCCCTCTGAAGCAGATGGCACTGGCCACAGTCAGAGACAGGATACTACCCACTGGTCTGAAATAACGTGACCCTTCCAGCTGCCGTATGTGGCTGGAAGGGTCAGAGGAGAGAAGGGGATTTTGGCATCCACATGGACACAGTCCCCATCACCCCACTGACAGGCAGGGGAATAGGGGCTCAGTGGCCTGCCCAAAGTCACTCAGCAAGTCCCCGAATAGAGCCCAGAAGACCTGCTGAAACCACTAGACCACACTCCTTTCCATGAGCTATAAGTAGAAGCCAGGAGTCCTGAGTCCCAGGCCTCTGCTCTAACCACTAGACACACTGACTTCAGTGGTATTGCGCACTCTAAAATTCCAGACCAGTTCTACTGCAGACCCCTTTGTGCCAAATCTAAGGAACTCCACAGCGTTCATCCAGTTCTGGTTTGCTCTCCCCTTAATCTCACAGGGAGATTCAGCTTCAAACCAACCCAAGAGCTCAGAAAAAAGCATCCACCAAAATCCCTGCACTTGGCCTGTTATTTGCTCCAAAACGCAGTCTGAGGCTCTTTCATATCCCAAGCTCCCTCCGAATCCCTGCTATAAACTGTCTTACACCTCACCTGAGCCTGACTCCAAACCTCAGCCTAAGCCAGTGGGTCTCAGCCAGGGGTATGCAGTGGTCTTCCAGGGGTACATCAACCCATCTAGAGATCTGCCTACTTTTACAACAGGCTATGTAAAAAGCACTAGCAGAGTCAGTGCAAACTAAAATTTCATACAGACAACTTGTTTACACTACTCTACGTACTGTACAATGTACGTACAATACTCATATTCCAGTGGAGTTACTTTACAATGATATTGTAAAAAGGAGAAAGTCAGCAACATTTCAGTACTATTGCACTGACACACTTTTGTATTCTTAGGTCTGATTTCGTAAGCAAGTAGTTTTTAAGTGAGGTGAAACTTCGGGGTACACAAGACAAATCAGACTCCGGAAAGGAGTATGGTTGCCTTGAAAGGTTGAAAACCACTGGCCTAAGTTTTACAGAAATGCCACCAAGGTTTATAAGAACATAGAACAGCCGTACTGAGTCAAACCAATTGTCCATCTAGCACAGTATCATGTTTTCTGACAGTAGCCAATGCCAGCTGCTTCAGAAGGAATGAACAGAACAGGGAATCATCAATGATCCATCCCCTGTCATCTACTCCGACCATCTGGCCATCAGAGATTTAGGGATATGCAGAGCTGGGATTGCATTCCTGACCATCCTGTCCAGCCATTGACGGACCTAGCCTCCATGAGCTTATCTAAATTTTTTTAAATCCTTTTTGTTATACTTTTGACCTTCACAACATCCCCTGGCAAGGAGTTCCACAGGTGTTGGTGTGCAGAAGGACTTCCATTTTTTGTTTGCTTTAAACTTGCTGCCTATTAATTCATTGGGTGAGCCTTGGTTCTCGTGTTATGTGACGGGGTAAAGAACACTTCCTTATTCACTTTGTCCACACCCTCATGACTGTATTGTCCTCTCTCAAACCCCCGTTAGCAGCCTCTTTTCCAAGGTGGACAGTCCCAGTCTTTTTAATCTCTCTTCACCCGGAAGCCGTTCCACCCCACTAATCATTGTTGTTGCCCTTCTCTACACCTTTTCCAATTCTAATACATTGTTTTGGAGATGGGGCGTGGAAATGCACGCAGTAGTCAAGGCACTGTCACAGAATCCTGCGGGGTGGGGGGGGGGGGGAGAATGAACCTCGACAAACCAGCCCCAGCCAGGACACCCTCCCCGCAAAGCAGAGCCCATTTCTGGGCCTCATCATAAGAGCCTTGTGCAACTCTGCTAAATGGCTGACCCTCAATCCTCAGCTTCCAAAGTGCCTACCTCCTTCACTATTCTTCTTCTTCTTACAGTAGCTAGGGTTGCAAGTTGTGATTGGACTTATTCCTGGAGGTGTCGTGACATGATCTTTAATTCCTGGAGATTGCAGGACAATCCGGGAAGGCTGGCAACCCCAACAGTAACACCTGGAGGGCCCCTGCCAAGATCAGGACCCCAGTGGCGCTAGGCACTGCACCGAGAGCAGGTGATAGTCCTAAGGGAGTTAGGTGCCGAAATACCTTTGCAGTGTGAACAAGAGAAGACAGACAATGGATGGTAGGAAGTAGGAATATCATTTCTGTTTCACCGATGGGAAATTGAGGGAGGAAGTGGCTTACCAGGGATTGTGTGACAGAGCCAGAAATCAAACCCAGCTCCTCCGAGTCCCATATCATCCTCCCTCTCCCATCCTTTGATGGGCTCTTGGTGGGGAAGTGGCTCCATTGTGACCTTTTCCACTTGTCTGAAAACTTTTTTTCCTGCAGTTAATTTGGCTCAAGTGACAGCTCAAGGGGCTGGGGGCACAGCTGGGCGATCTGGGTAATAATTAGCATCCAAGGGAGAGACACAAATCTCTCATCCTTGGCGGTGGCGACCTGCATTGGGTTTTGTTAGGGGTGGAGCCTCGTAAATTTTTATCCCCTCGGTAAAGTTGCCTCCCCCCGCCCATAGTATTTAGATTTTATATCCCACATTTTACAAGTAATTAAACCACAATTGCTTTGGGGATTTCTTTTGTATTTTTCAAAACCAACCTATAATGAGGCCAAGCGAACGAAGAATCCCGGACCGCTTCCTGTCACCCACAACCACTGGTGGGATCCCAGCCAACGAAGTACCTACGAGGGAGTAGGGGGGCGAGGAGGGGCTACCCTGGAGACAAGACATGGGCTGATCAGTTAATGATCGCAGAGCAGCGGGCAGGACTATGTCCCAGAAAGTCCCTTCCAGGCCTAGGTCCCTAAAGGGCAAAGCCTGAAAAGGCTTCCCCCTACTTCCCACCCCCTGGGGAAATACATAAACCGACGCCTGTTCTGGGCACGTGGCATGGAGGGGCGGTTCTTTTACAAGCTGCACTTGTGAGGAGGGCAAACAGATGTTGTTTTCCTCACAGAGACGCTAATTTACGGCTGTTTTCAAAAACCCCTGAAGACGGAGAAGTGGTGTTTTCACAAAAGCGTTGGGGCCCATTTGCTCAGCCAGCTGGTGCCACTACCTCTTCACACCCACCCTATTCCTCCTCCTCTTCTTGGGCAGTGGAGACACGCCCGTCTCTTCCCCCCGCCCCACTCAGCCCCGCTTCCACCACTGGGCTCTGGGGAGAGACCCGGGGACACACCATTTGGTCAGCATGGCTAGAATGATGCCGCACATCAGAGACTGAAGGTGCTGCGTATAGGAACTGGGGTTCTGGAGACGCTAATGGGGCCTGCCTCTCTCTCCTACTGCAGCGGCCCCCAGAATCTAACCCAGCAGCAATGTAAAACTGTGGCACTAACATGACATTGTGGCCATCCTTTGGTCCCCCAAACCTGTGTCTGTCTTGTCTATTTAGACCGCAAGATCAGAAACGGTCCCCTCTTCTGTACAGTGGCCAGTGCGATGGACCCCCAATCTCGGCTAGACATCAGGCAGTGTCAATGTAAATATGGTTCTTAATAAATAACAATAAATCTTAAGTTCTTTGAGTCAGGGATCGTCTTTTGTTCTGTGTTTGTACAGCCCCGGCACACTGGATCCGGGTGCGTGACAGAGGCCTAGGGTTACACAAATACAAAATAAAGGGTGTAATTGATGTCCGCCAGCATCACTGTCACCAGACAGAATGGCACCATGGAGTAAGAATTTGACAAGGATACTGGTGCTAACACCCATCCAAACGTGGGACTTTAACAATCACAAGAGTTGTCAATCGTTCCTGAGAGCGCACACCTCACACAACATCATACTCCGAGGGGAGGGGGTCCCCGCCCTTCCCTGCAGCACAGCTTCTTCTAGCACCATGCCAAGGAGATCGACCCCAGACCAAGTCATTGACTCTGCACCCTGGGTTTCCCTTAAAGGTCTCCCACCCCGGTGGTGACACAGCCCATGGTTGCTCAGCATGGGTGACCTGATGAGCAACTGGCGAGCTCCTCACCCCTCTGCTCCTGGGAGAAGGTAAACAGGGCCTTGCGTGGGGGAGTTCTCAGTTCCCTGTATGGGCCACGCCTCCCCCAATCACAGCCCCTTCTCAACTCAAGGAACCGTCAAGAGTCAAACAAGCCCCACTGCCCGTCGGGGGCTCAGCGCTGATTCGGTTCCCGTGTAAGATCAAACGAGAAGCTGCAGCCCCTGATTACAGGGACCGCTAACAAGTTTCCCTGTCTAGGAAGTAATTAAGGTGTTATTGTTTGTGCTCCACCTGATAGGGCGCCGGAGAAGCAGCAATTACTCCGTGCGCGATTACAGTTCATTTGAAAACATGTAAATAAGCAGGAGGTGTTTAGAAATGTCAGCAAAAAAACCCAGCCCCCTGCATTAATACCCAGATTGGCAATTTCAAGTGGAAATAAAGGGTGTAATTGCATGTCTGCCGGCGTCATTGCTTCTTTCTTCCCTATCACCCGTACTAATTACATTTCATTTATTCCCTCTCACAAGCCAGCGTGTTCTGCACTAGAAACCTGAACGGCTCCTATCACGGCCTACGAGGCTTCAAGTAACCCTGGAAAGGGAGTGGCCCGCTCACTGGCCCAGATGGGAGGCTCCCCCGCAAAACCCCTCCTCAGTGATTCCTAGGCATGTGTATTAACCCCCTGATTTGTGTGCACTCAGGGAGTCGTTCCTGAGCCCACGGCACTCACAGGCAAGACCAACTGCCATGACGGCTGGAGATTCCTCTCAGATGTAATGGAGTCAAAGCTGGGGATTATGGGGGGCTCTCATCCCACATTAAATTCCCATGTAATTCACTATCCGTTCCCAGAGTGATGTCTCTCAGCACAGCAGCCCCTCTGCCAAGTGAAGATCTGTGAATTTCTTTTTGGTCAGTGATTTTTCCCGTATTTATATATGGAGATTATACCTATCTCATAGAACTGGAAGGACCTCAAAAGGTCATTGAGTCCAGTCCCCTGCCTACACTAGCAGGACCAAGTACTATCCCCTGACAGATTTTTTGCCCCAGATCCCTAAATGGCCCCCTCAAGGATTGAACTCACAACCCTGGCTTTAGCAGGCCAATGCTCAAACCACTGAGCTATCCCTCTCCCTCACTAAGTGATCCCTCCCCCAATTTAATCTCCTGTTAGTATTTTCCACCTGGCCCTCTCCCTTTCTCTCACTTTTTCCCTGTCCTTTGCAAGTCCTCTGTATTCAGAGTCAGAGGTGAACACCACGAACAGGCTGCTCCCTCCCTCCTGTCCAGATAATTCATCAAAAAGGCCAAATACAACCAAACTCTCCCAATCCCTGGGCTGCCCCACTCATCACCTCCCTACAACCGGCTCACCGTTTAGTGCTACCCTTTGTTTACAGTCTTGTAGCCAGTTTTTAATCCACAGAACTCTTCGCTAAAGCAATTCGAATGCCATTTCCATCCAAGCTTTCATGAGGCACAGCCGAAAATGCTTGAGTAAAATCCAAACAGGTTACATCTGCTATCAGTTCTCCGTCCACTAGGGCCCCAAGCCTGCACACACGTCCTCACTTGAGTCATTTTAAACCCACAGGGAATCTGGTTGCAGTCAAAGGGGACTATTCACAAGGGTTAAAGCTATTTTCCTACATCAATATTTGGGAGGGAAGAGCCTCGTTTTGCCGTTATCGCCAGTGTTCTAACAACACCTTGGGGGCCCCGCTGTGCCAGGTGTGATACAGACACACAATGAGAGAAAGTCTCTGCTCCAAAGACCCTCATAATCGAAGTAAACAAGACAGATGAAGGGAAAGTGATTTGCTCAAGGTCTAACAGCAGGTCAGTGAAGAACTAGGAACTGAATCTCCGTATCACGGGCCCCAGTTCAGTGCCCTGGCCCCTAGACCAGTGGTCTTCAAACTGGGGTGTGCGCACCCCTGGGAGTGCACAAGACCCCGGCACTGCTGCCGATCCCACGTGGGCTATTTTTGTGCTGCCAAAATGCCACCGCAGAAAGCAGAAGCTTCCGCTTTCTGCAGCGGCATTTTGGCGGACATACCCCGGGGTACCGCGAGTGGCCACCGGACTGCGGTAAGGGGCCGTGGCTGGAAAAGTTTGGGGACCCCTGCCCTAGACCATGCTGCCTAACAAGCAGCCTGCTGTCACAAGGTTTACTCTTTCTTGCTCTGTGGTGGGTCCATTATCCTCCAGATGTTTGGCGATTTTTTTCCCTGTTAGTGAATGTTGCATTATTTTAGCAGAAGGTGGACTCGCAGAACAACACTTACCAGGATCAAGCTGCCTACACTTTTCAGAAAGTCACTGTTCCCTTTATGTTCCTCCTTCCTTGGAGCTATCCACAGGTTGTTTTTTTTAAAAAAAAAAATGCCTCTAAGCTGCACTGTCAGGCTGCAATCTAGTAGACATTGCACTAGACTGGGATTCAGGAGATGTGAGTTCTAGTCCCGACTCTGTTACTGATCGTCAGGGTGACTTCTGAAAAGTCCCTTCACCCTCTGTGCCTCAGTTTTCCCATCTGTAAAATGGAAACAATGATCCTGACCTTTGTAAAGCATGGTGAGCTCGGTGGTGTTATTGTCCCTGACACGTACTAGCAGTGCCATCTGGAGCAATTCACTTCCTCTCTGTCTCTCTCCATTGTCCCATCTTTAAACAGCAATCGTACTTCCCTAGCACCTAGCTAGGAGGCCTGTGAAGTTTAACGGATTGCCATGGTAAGGCACTGTGAGCACTCTGCACAGCACTGCAATGAAAGGTGCTGCAGAAATACATGATGCTACTGCCCAGGATCACCAGGCAAGCAGGCAGCTCAGTTATGCCCCAATGCCCTCTGACATCCCATCTACCTGCTAGGACACACAGCCTCTTGTGGAGAGAGGTGAGGGAAGTGGGGCCAGTGAATCTGGAGAGGAATGGCTCAGTGCATCCCACACACGCAAGCCCCCCAAGTATCGCAAAGCAGAGAATAGGCTGAGTGGCAGGGCACACGAGTAGCATGAGCGCCCCCAAAATCCGTGCCGGGGGATTTTTCAAGTTCCGCTCTCCATTTGCCGAGCGGACACGGAGATCAGGATTTCAAAGAATGTCTGATGTATCGTGTGTGAAATAAATACCCTTGATCCAAGAAAAGCTACAAAAGCAAATGACATCCATAAAATCATCTTAACAAAGCAAATAATCCGCCTTCTCCACTCCGGAGGCTCCTCTCCAATCCTCTCACCACATTTAAAGCATCCCCACTGCTTCCCTCTTCCTTCCCCATCGCTCTCCCCAACCTCACAGTCCCCAGCCTGCTGAGAACACCAGACTCCCAGTTCATCTGTAGCTTCACGTAGTGCTCCCTTGACTAGTCTGGTAGCATCCCGTGCCTCTGCTGTTCCTGGATCTCGCACACGTCTCTGCTCCACAGCTGCTTCAACATCTGGAAATTCTCCTCTCAAAGAGCAGCCGGTAAAGTATGCTCCCCGCACCACCACCTCCACCTCGGAAAGACAGCAGGGGTAGGGAGGCAAGGCAAGATCCTTTATTGGAGGAGAGAAACTTTCAAGCTTGCACATTGCTCTTCTTCGGGGCTTGGGTGAGTTCATAAGTTTCACCAACAGAAGTTGCTCCAGTAAAGGCTGTTGGCTCACCCACCTTCTCTCTCTGCTATCCTGGGACTGACCCAGCTACAACAACTTCAGATCTGAGGCACGTTTTCTCTAGCGCCAGACAGCAAAAGAACTCGAGGGCTCTCAGCACACTTTGCAAGCTAACCGCACACATTGGGCACTATCGCATCCTTAAGGCATTGACTTGCGATGGCGTCAAGCCAACAGGAGACACCGCGACCCTTTCCACCCTCTTTAGGATGGATAGCACAACTCACGACAACAGCACTGTGCAGCCAAAGCTCACTGCACGGGGGTTTGAAAGGCACCTTCCCCCTCATCCAGTGCCCAAGCACAATCAGGGCCTGTCTACACATGGCACCACTTCGCCTCTCGCTGAAATGCAGCCACTTCTGGGGTGGGACTCTACAGCAGCTCAGTATAAAAGTCTACAAGTATACAAGAATTCAGGACAGGAAGTAATGGATGTCAATCGGCGATAGAAATCGCAGAGATGATTCGGAGACAGAATAGAATCACCTTGGCTGGAAACTGGCTGGGGCAGATTAGTGCCCCAACTCTTACACAAATTGCCAGGACAGCTTTCAGGGCCTCAAGTGATTGGGGCGCGTCAGGTTTTACATCTCACCAGACAGACAGTGCTTTCCTTTGGCACAGCGCCCCCTAGCACTACATTGGGGCATTGGAATCAACACTGCCCCAGAGGGCAAAATTCCCCCTATGGAACCATTCACTCACGCTTCCTGCATCACAGCATCCCCTAATGTCACCCTGCAGCATTGACTGCAAGGGCAGAGCACCCCTCCTGAGTCGCTCCGCGTGGTTCTCGGACAGCATGGGAGTCCTCCATACACCATGCGAGGGCATCGATTCCACACCAACTCCCAGAGGAGAGCATTAGGAGTTAAAAAAAATAATAAAATCGAAAAGCCCAGCCTCTGAAATGTATTTTTGACTGAAATCCCCATGGTGGTTCGTGTGCAGCTCCCCACAGAAGGACCCAGCAGGAGGCAGCCATGGGGTGATGCACTCCAGCCCAGCGCCGACGTGAGCGGGTGGCAAAGCACACTAGTCAATGGATGCACGGCTGCTCCCGAGGTCTCTCCGCTTCCCCGGATCATCTCCGATCCTTCCTTTTTATCCTTCCCTCCATTGAACTTTTCTTTCTTGTAATCAGGGCTGATATTAATGATGCATAAAATTACCCCTGATTAAAGAATCTTCCAAGCCTCAGTGAAAGGGAGGTCGGTCTGCATGAGATCACGACAACAAGCAGCAGCAGAAACGCTCTTGTTCACGTTCTCCCCTTTAATTGGGCTCCCCCCTCTTCCTGCCACCCCATCCCCTTCATTAATGCTGCCGGGGTCCTGGCCCTGTCACAGAGGCTGCTTGGAAGGAGCAGGATTAATAAAGATGCTTTTAGGCTCAGCTGCAATTTTATTGAGGAAACGGCAGCTCCATTCTGCAAATCCACTGGCTTCATTTGGGGGCTTAATTAAAACGTAAACAGACTCAGGAAGGGGATCGCTGGCCTGCAGAGAGGACCCTCCCGCGCTCTGCCTACCCCCCGACACTTATTTCCTCTCTCATCCCCCAGCTCTCCTGGGTTGCAGGGACAGGTGGAGGCAGCAGAGAGGGGGGATCTCTGCTCGCTGCAGGAGACAGGATGTGAATCAAGGCTGATGTCAGCAAAGCTAAGGAAGTTCAGCCCTGCCGCGAGGCGGGGGAGGGAGGGCGGATTAGGGTGAGCAGCCTAGAGCTGGGCATTGGGATCCCGGAAGAGACATAAAAATGTCCATACAGGGTCAGATCCACCTAGCTCAGTGTCCTGTCTCTGAGAGCGGCCAGTACCACAGCTTCAGGGGGAGTGTGCAGAACAGGGCAGCTGTGGGAGTGATCCACCCTATCTTCAGCTTCTGGCAGCCAGAGGTTTAGGATCACCCGAACATCTTGGCTACTAGCCATGGATGGACTTATCCTCCATGAACACATTGAGTTCTCTTTTGTATCCAGTTATACTTCTGGCCATCACAACACACACACCCCAGCAATGAGTTCCGCTGGTTAATTGTGCATTGCAGTGAAATGTACTCCCCTCTTGTTTGTGTCAAAGCTACTGCCTTTTGGTTCCATTGGGTGACCCCTTGTTTCTGCACTGTGGAAAATGGTAACTAACACCTCCCTATTCATTTTTTCCACACCGCGAGGGAGGTCATTACAGGGTCTGCAAACTGAAAGGGGTTTAGTTAGGTCCAGAATGCTCCCTCAAGGGAAAGGAGAGGGAAATCCAAGGGAAGCCATTTGTATCCTGCGAAGGGGGGTGCTGGGCCTGGTCAAACACAGATCCGAACAGCCCCATACTCAGAGACAGGCAGATAGAGCCTCAACCACAACCTCTCCAGCCCTGGCCCAAACTTTGCTCCCACTCGCTTCCCTCATGTGGGGGAGATGGGGGAAGAGACTTGAACAGAAAACTGCTCGGCACCCAACACTGCCCGGCTAGGTGACTTGCCAGCAGGGACCAAGTGGTGTTCAAGGTTCCTCTTTCATATAGCTGGGCAGCCTTTGGAGGCTACAGATCCCAGGGTGCATCTTGAGCCAAGCAGCCTCCTGCCCTGGCCAAGGAGTGCTATGCATGCTGGGAGCTGTAGTCTCTGTATTAAAGATGGGGCAACCATGGGCTGGATTGTAGCGCTCTTTAGGAAGATGGCAGAGTCCACTTGCAAGGGCACCCAGCGAGGCACGTTGAAACCTGTGTCCTAGTCGCTCTTATGCCCCCGGCCTGCAGAGCGACCTTGGGCAAGTCCATCTCTGTTTCCTCCATCGCTAAGTTCTCTGCATGTACAGCACCTAGCACAATGTGGCCCTGATCTCATTTGTGCCCTCCGGGCATTAATGTAATACAAACAACCACGACATAGGCTCTCTCCAGATACACTTTGCTCCCACACGCCCTGGGGTCTTAAAGTGAAAGTTCTACCAGTCTCTGGGGAAGCTGTCACAAGTTCTGATCTGTCCAGCCTCATCGGCCACAGTCTCTCCCCAACGCTGGGGGCACATCCCATTCAGCCACCTCCTCTTATTCCTAAGCATATGGGAACAAAGAAAGCAGGGCAGCAGAGTGAGGCAGGAAGGGGGGTATCTTTCCCCCCCAGCAAGGTACAGTGGAGCGAGCCGTGTGGAACCACTGCTGTCCCTTTAAGAAAACGATACCTTGAATGAAAACTAGCTCAGGGAGGGGGGCTGTTTGTAACATTTAAACTTAATGATGTGGAATTGCAGCAAAAAACCCGATCAAAGCCCCTGTGGTCTCCATAGCAGCATCAAAGGAGTCATTATTATAATAAAAATACCACAAGGATTGAAAAGAGTTTGTCTCCTCCCTGAAAAACTGCCTGTCCCTTATGTGCGACGACTATTACCAGCCCGGCTGGACGATGGAATATTTTACTTCAGTTGAGCTTGTCCAACCCTGGTCACTGCGGTATCTGAGTGTGTCACAATCTGTACCGTATTTACCCTTATAACGCCTCCAGGAGGCAAGGCAGAACGATGATCCCCCATTGTACAGATTGAGGCACAGAGAGGCTAAGCGATTTGCCCAAGATCACATAGGAAGCCTGTGGCAGAGCAGGGACTTGACACTCCCCACCCCCCAAGTGCCAGGCTAGTGGCTGTGCTTCCTCCCTAAGATTGCAGAGACAGTTGGGTGTGACCTTGTGTCACCTGGGTGAATGACCCAAGAGCTCTCTCTCATCTCTCATTCCACAATGCAGCGACAGCCCCTAGGTAGGCAGCTTTGCATATCGCTACTCCTGGCCTGGAGCAGAGCCTGGGCAAATGTTGTCTAATTCTCCCTGGCATGTCATCCATCTGCATTGCAGGGGACATTTTAATCCTTCTTCAGAGCCGCGGTGGCGAAAGAACTCATTTGCATCATGGAGTCCTCAAATATTTTCTTTCCTCGCAGACGCGCCTGCAGGGGATGGGATCCTGCCTTGCGTCAGCCCTGACATGTTAAGCTGCTAACGCTTGTTATGAAAGAGGCGTGGGGCCATGAAGAGAGGGAACGTCTGTGGACCGCTACACCCGGCCTCTTGCGGAATCCCAGCTGACCGGGATTGTTTACTTTTGAAAGTCCATCCATAATTCAACGGCTTCATTAATTCGCTCCCCACGATCCCGAGCCGCTGACTTTCCAAAAGGCTGGACTCTCACTGATCACCATCTGTCTCGCTCCCTTTGTGAAAGAGCCGGAGATTGAAAGGATGCCTCCCTCAAGCTCTGGGGCTGGGAGGGCGAGTCAAATGTGCTAACCCTCACCCCATACATGCAACCCCTTAAAAAACTCCACTGCACATCAGCAGCAGAAGCAGAAGGAACAAGCTGTTGTCTGGAGTTCGGCAGCACTGCCAGGTGCTTAGATGGGTGCAGGGTGGGTGGATGGGTAGATTGATGCCTCACCCATGACATGTGATGGCCTCTGATCAGATCTCTCTATCCTGTTACCATTTAGCGTTTCTGAGTCTCGCCGTCTGACTTAATCCTGTCACCTGTGGTAACATGTCCCATGAGACGGATCTAGTGTGGGATGGGGAGTCAGGACACCAGAGTTCTCTTTGCTGCTTGTCCACCAACTCACTGCACGATAAGTCACATCCCTTCTCTGTCCCTTAGTTTCCTTCATCTGGAAAACAGGACAGATGCCTTGCAGGATATGTCTGGAAAGCAACACTGTCCCATGGGGAAAGCACCAGGCTGGGGCTCAAAAAACTGGGGCTCATGCCTGGCTCATTACTGGAATTCGGAGAAGCTCTGTCCTTTCTCTATGCCTCCACTCCCCTGTCTGTAAAATGGGGATAATGGCAGTAAGCTCTTCAGGATCGATGGATGAAGACCCGCTGTGCGGGAGCCGGAGATTAGGATTCACAATGCTTAGCCCAGGGATTCAGGGAGTGACACTCACAGGGGCCTTTCCCCTTTTCCCTTTCCCTCGGGTTAACTTTGGGCATTTGATTGATTTTTCCATTTTCCGCCCCACGGAGCTGTGAACAGGACCGCATCAGCTCCTGAAGCGTGCAGCCTGCTGCAAAGGCATCCAGGGACACCGCGATCGGGAGCAAGGGGGTAAGGAACGCAACCACGCATGTTTGCATCATCCGGCCTGGGCAGCCGAGCACTTTTTTTTGCAGAGTCCTTATTTAAATTCTTCATTAAAATCTCTCTCTGGCTCCATGGGCCTCGAACAAAAGGCAGCCTGATGGGTTATGTCTTCCCCCCTCTCCTCCCCATTCTCTGATTGCAGCCCTGTTCACTGGAGATGAATAGCTCTGCTTAGAGAGCCGCAAGAGAGATTTGTTGAAAGGATCACCTGTCGAGGCACCTCAGGAGCAAAGACGGAGCTGGCTCTCGCTGCCCTGGTCTCTGTGAAGCGAGACAGCGAGAGGAGGATCCTGCCACACAGTGAAAGTGACAAAACCCTTATTTCACATAAATTACTCCAGGGCTCTTTGTATTGCTTTTAAACAGCCATTTCTTTGTCCCATGGGCTTGGATTGATGGAGCCAGATTAACTCTGCAGAAGAGATGCAAGGGAATTAGCAACTACTCCTACACAGACTGTTCCCAGTGAAATGGCCACCCAGCTGCCCGTTCATCATAGGGGGAGAGGGGATTTGCTTCTTTGGGAGATCATCTGCAAATGTGGCCAGAACATTAAAGCTTCTGGGTGGAATCCGCCAACCTCTTTAGCACTGAGACCTGCGACCAGCCATGCCCAGCAACGGACACCCGGATGCAGGTTCATGGATGAGCAAAGTTATCCATTAACAGTGATTTTTCTCCACCCTCACCCCTAGGAGAAGCTAGCGGTCCTAATCATCCTATAGGATTAGTCACTTGAATGATCATTACAAGGAGAGTTGATTGGAATCCATGGCTTCCCCATGGCCAGTCGATGCCTTGAATCCAGGGCAGCTGACCAGGGGACTCCATTTCGGAATATACCTCTGGGGTGTGTGGTAGCACAGAGTCTACTGTCAGGGAGAGGGGCAAGAGACTCCATCAGGCTTGGAAGTGGGTGAAGAATATCCTGAACTGGAGTTTGATGCCCAGCTGGAATGGACTCTGGGAAGAGAATAACTGCAACTGGATTTCCTGTGTGCAGACGGAACAGGGTGGAGGTTTAGATACCTGATGGCGGTATTAGAAACACAGGGGCTGCCAAATTGCAACAAAGCAACCAGCCCTCTTGGCTGATGCTTTGTCTCCAGCGGTGGCCAGAGGATGGCATGATCTCTCAGACACCCCATGCACGGTGTTCTGCAATATTCTCTATCCCCTGGGGAAAGTCACCGCAAGAACAGGGCGTTGGGGACGCTGGGGTTGGGCTTGTACTGAACTGGGGCATGGAACAGCTGCTAGGGCTCCCACGATTCATCCACGTGTTGATGGTTCTGGCTTTCTCGAGCCCGGGAAGAAGAGTGTGAAATGAAGGGGTTTCCCAGCGTGGTTGGGGCTGTGGGGAACAGGGCAGGAGGCCCCGGCCCTTAAGATTTTATTGCAATACCCAAGAAAAGCTGCTTGCGCAGCCTTCGTGTGGAGCAACATCCCCATCTGGTGGGTGCTTCGGTTACTCGCACGCACGGCCTTTGGGAAGACGGCACAGCAAGTGGCCAGCCCAGCCCAGGGACGGGACGCACAAGTACTAACAGCGGATGCTTCTCACAGGCACTGACATTGGCGGGGCGGGGAAGGGCTTGCACCTGAGCCTCGGGCTTTAAACAGCTGCCAACGGGGATTTGGCCTCTAAGCAGAGGCAGTCGAGGGAGCTGACCCCACGGCAGTAGCACAGGCCCCAGAGCTCTTCTCTGGCTCTCCCTGGGGTTTGTAGGAAGAGCATCCGGACAAACGAGACAAAGCACCCAAAGAGACACGGAACTTGCTGGGGAGTCAGCCATCCCTGCCGTGATGACCGGGCCACGGCAGAGCCATACAGCACAGACTGTCAGTGGCTTTGGAGCCACAGGGTATGTGTGTGTCCAGAAGCCGCAATAGAGAATCCCCTTTATAATCATGGCAACCCACAGCCCAGAGTAAGTGGATGGATAGGTGAGAGTCTCCTCTCTGCTCTATCACCAGGGCCGTGCCAGCGCCAATTTTCTCCCTAGCATAACTTCAGTGGAGTTACACAGAGGATGGATTTGGCCCAGAATGGCCAGCAGCGCCAGCCACCGCCACAGGAAGCATTGCCCTGTATCTCTGGCCTGCAGCAAAAGGGCCTGATCCTGAGAGTTGCAGAGCTCCAGCCACTCCCGTGGACGTCAACGGGCCTGATTCTGAGATCCCTTTTCCATTTTCACATGGGCGTCAGTGGGAGCTTTGCCTACGTAAGGCTGACACGGGTTAGCTCACTGGAACATGGGGGATGCAGGAGGAGGGAGTGAAGACCATGCCTGTACCTCTGCCTTCAACGCCTGGGCCTACCTCTTGTCATCTTGCACGTTGCATCTACCCCTCTTCCTCTGTAGCGACGCCGGAGTTTGTGGAGGACTTTGGGCACCGGGGCTATGCCAAAGGTCGAAGCTCTTTAATGGCAACTCACACTAGCACCACTACCTGCATGCTGGGCATTGAGGGAGCCGGTGAGCAAGGGGAGGTGCTGCTGTCAGGTTCCTGGCTGAGTCCTCATTGGCTCCGGAACAGCTTCCATTTCTCCAGCATGTTCGCACGCCAAGGCTTGCTCCGCGCTTTACAGTAATTCAATCACAGGCGCTGGGCTGCCAGCTCCGGTGCCACCACAGAATACAAAGGGGAGGACACAGGAGGCCTCGGCAGTGGGCGACAGAGTGACGCCGTCCTTATCAGCAGGCACAGCTCCTGGCATGAGAACCCGCAGGCACAGAACTCGCTGCCCAGGTGCCCTCCTTGGGGGTGCTGGGAAGAAGCGTCGCAATAACAGCTCAGATGGCTGGACTGTTAATCACTGAGTGCCAAGGCGTGCTGGGTGCTGCACAGAAATGCTTATAGCCTGCACAGGCCAGATAGACAGAGGATTATTATAGATGAGGAGCTGAGACCGAGATCACACAGTTTACCAGGGAGCGGGACCCACCCCAGCTGTGGGGAGTGGAGCAGCCTGGGAAGGGATCCAGCACCCACCCCCAAGCAGGATCGAGCCCTGTTACCCCAGCGCCCCTCCCCGCCTCACTTTGCTATCCCAGGACACGAGGGGCCAAGCCGTGGGCGACCCAAACGCAGATGGCAGCCCGGATGCCTCCCAAAGGGGACGTAGGACGTGCCCCAGCCATCAGGGGAGCCTGGCGGGTTACAGCGTCCTTCAGCGCCACCAGCCACCGCCCGCCCTCCCAGCTATAAATCCCCTGAGCTCGCTAACAAATAACAGGCCTTTAAGCCTCTGTCAGAGAAATTCATTGAGGAAACGGCCGAGATTTCAGGCTCCATTAACTTCATATTTACAGCCCTCTTTTATAGGATCCGGGGCCCAGCTTTGCCTCCTGTCAGTCTGTCATATTACCCGCTGATGAAGGGCCCTCTCCCTCCTGTGCCAGCCCTGAAGCTGCCAAGCAAAGGGCCGCAGAGCCGCTTCGGTGTTTCTTCGCGGGCCTCGGCCCATCTGTCGGAGCCGCTCAGTGGCCCGGGGGTGGAGAGCTGGAGCCACTGCAGAGAGCATGGAAATTACCCATTCCCGCGTTCTCGCCCATTAATAAATATGAGCGTCGGCCCCAAGACAAGGGAAAGAGCAAAGCAAAACGCCTGCGTTCCCATCCACAGAGTCACGCTTGTGAGCCTGATTCGCGTCTGCAGGGCCGGACGGCGGTGGGAGGACGTAGGAGCCATGCTGAGCTGCTTAGGGGCCCTTCAGAAGAGGGGGCACCAGATGTCCATCTGTGAGCGAGGAGCCGCCGTCCTAAAAACGGAGCCCTGTCAGCTCACCAGCAGCATCCCCGAAACGCCACGTGTTGCAGGTTGCCAGCTGTATTATACAGGCCTGGAAAAATCATTGTTGCCATGAGACAGGCTGGAGGAGCAGCGTGTCAGGTCCCCCCAAGGAGGGGGAATAGTGGGTGAGGTGCAGGCCAGAATTCAGGGCACCAGCAGAGTTGTGGGTCAGATCCTAATATTGGAATGTGGGGGTAGGGGCTGTGGGGATGAGATTATGGGGCCATGGCAGAACTATGTATGAGGAGGCCAGAGCTGGAGCAACATAGTGGGCAGTGGGTCAGGACTGAGGATCACGTGGGGGCGGGGGGAGACATGATCAGCATAGTGGGCAGTGGGTTGGGACTGAGGATCACGTGGGGGCGGGGGGGAGACATGACCAGCATAGTGGGCAGTGGGTTGGGACTGAGGATCACGTGGGGTGGGGGTACGACCAGCATAGTGGGCAGTGGGTCAGGACTGAGGATCACGTTGGGAGCGGGGAGCCATGACCAGCACAGTGGGCAGTGGGTCAGGATTGAGGGGCACCGGAGGGGGTCCGGGTCCAGGATAGTGGGGGGGAGCTCCAGGACCAGCATAGTGGGCAGTGGGTCAGGAGTGAGGGGCACTGGTAGAGGTGGGGTGGAGAGCCCAGGAGTGGGGGAGGCTTTAGATCAAGATGAAAGTGGATTGTCAAAGCAGTTTGTATGGGGGGGGTCGTCTCCTCTCATTTGCACCCCCCTGCATTTCACTCAGTTGTAGCGTGTGCCAGTGCTCCTGCCCCATCACAAGCACGATCCACCCCCGGTTCCCAGAGATTCCCTCTGCACCAGGCAGTGATGGGTCACGAAGGTGGCTGACTGCTGCCCACTAGGGGATGACAGGAGACCTTCAACCTCGCTCCATCTGGGGCATCCGGCTGGGGAGGAGAACCTGCCCGTGGCCTCTGCTGGAGCATCGTGGCGGGGGGCTGTTTCACTGCTCAGCAAGCCCCTGCGCCCTCCTCGCCAGCGCTCGGCCTGTAATCCTGCGGGAGCCGCGCTGAGCTGTCTAATTCACACCCTGAAGAACGTGTCAGAGAGCCGCCCTGACAAGGCTGTTGCTTCATTCAGAGCACACCCCAGACACCTGTTTGCCTTACACTGCGCAGACATTCGTTGTCTACAAACGAGGCGCCCCCCCAGATTCCGCACGAGGCCAGGGACTGAAGCCGAGAGGCGGCAGATTTCGCAAAGCCAGGCCGGCGCGACACGGATCCCTCTCCCCCTGCGGCCGCCCTTCTCCACCACGGCCTACATGCGCGCTGTTGGCAGGGCGAGGCTCTCTGGCTATCCCCAGGGCAGCTGCTGTATTTTCGCTGCCTTGGAGCTGCCCTCATCAGCCAGAGGCTTGCACAGCCTGTGACAGGTGAGAAAACACCTCCCAAGTTTAGCAGAGAAAGGCCGGGGGCAGTGGTGTAAGCGTTTATATATTAATCCCCAGGTGCAGGGCAGCGAGAGTCATTCAAGCCACTGGCACAGAATGGACAGCAGGGAGACACCAGATGGACTCCAACTTGGGGAGAAGGAATCGGGGCTGGGCTAGCTACAGGAGAGACACGGCTGCTGCTGTTCGAGCAGGAGGTCATGGGGAAGGGGATATTCCTGACTCTGCTGCAACCCGTCACATCATCGCCCTGCTCCTGACCTGCCCGGGGTATAACGACCTCTGTAAGGGGCTGGGATTGAAGGTATCGTAGGAAGAGTCATTGTCACGTGGCATCAGACCAGCGTCCATCCAGCCGGTATCCCCTCTCCTACGGCATCCAGCACCAGCTGCTACAGAGGCCTTCCCAGCCCTGCGCTGGTGCCCAGCTGAGCAGTGACTAGCCAAGGTGGCCGGCTCCCAGGACAGGGAGATCCCCTGCTAACGCTTCGGTGCGGATGTCGGGGTCAGCTCACCACACACACACACAGGAAAGCCTCCTGTTGCAGGCCCTGCTGCTCTTGCCAGCTCTTCAGGACAGCTCAGCCCCACCGGTTGGCAGGCCAACCCAAAGGAGGGTTCCATGCCCAGGAGGTCACTCCAAGGAGCACACGGCCATCTGCCTCACCTCGACACCCTGGATCCTGAGACCCTCACCTGCCCCAAATCCAGAAAGCACATGAGGCAGGGCTTCCTTCTGCTCCAGGCTGCCCTCCCTCCAGACCCCACGGCCAGCTGGATCCAACATCCCAGGCATTTCAACCCACCTAGCCCTTGCAGGGAAGCTCTGCAAAGCGTGTGCCGATCCCCGCTCCCCTCTCCTGCTTTCTCTCTCCCCTTCCCCTTGCTGCTGCCAAAAAGACCCACTCCCAAAGGATGTTGGGAAACGGGGGAGCAAGTTGGGGGGCGGGGAGAAAATGTTCTTCTGCCTTCTCTGCCCCTGGGCAGCAGCACTCAGGAATTCCACTGACTCCTTAATGAATCCATTACCATGCTGAGTCTGGCCCTCATGACTCCCTCAGGAGGCTGAGAAGCAGTGGAAAAAAAGCTTTCGTTCTCCTCCAACCGTCATCCTCCCCAGGCCCCTCCGCTTCCTTCATGCTCTCCATCCCCTGCAGGGCCACCCGAGGTGACTGCAGATCCCATGCCCCGCTCCTCCATCCTGCCAGGGAAGACGGTCTTTGGGCCTCAGTGAGCAGGCGACAGTCTGGTTCTATTGAGAAGCCACTGACCAACTGGGACTGGCCCGCGATGCCACGGCAGCAAACCCTGTCCATCCCCATCCATCCCCTCTGCCGTGTCACAGCAGGAATAAAGGAAATGCAGCAGAGCTGATGCATCGAAGCCCAGGCCAGCACCAGCCACGGCTGCCAAACGCAGTAGAGTTTATGGCTGAAGAGTCCCTAGCGCACATGGGCCCTCATAAAACACTTTGAGAGCCCCACTCAGGCTAAGGAGAGAACGCAGCAAGGGAGGGGTGCTCCAAGTTGGTGATCGGCCGGCCCCAGAGGGTGGGAGAATTGCAAATCCCAGCTGCAGAAAGCCCCAGGAATTCATTCTTGGGTTGATACCGCTGGATTCAGAGCCAGGCCCAAGAGGCAAACTACAGAACTTAGTCTGGGCCCAGATCCCAGCCTCCCCAGAGCCCTGGAGTGGGTTCGGAACCAGGCTTGGGGGCTCGCTTGGATTGTAACCCCACCCTGGTTTTTCAAGGCAAAGTAAGAACCCCCAATTCTTTAGTTAAAGCAAAAAAGAGGCAGCTTGGCCAAGTAGATTGGGCTGGGAACCGGAAGAGCTGGTTCTACCCCTGAGCTTGAGTAAGTTACCTTCACTCACCACCCTGCCCATGCCTTCAGATTACTGAGCCATGGGCTTTTCCTCACCACGTCTCTGTGCAGCGCCCAGCACAAGGAGGTCTGGCTGTAGTTGGGGCCACTAGGTGCTACTGTCATCCAAAAACCTTGCAACAGCATCAGCGAGAGGGTCGCGGTCAAGGTCACATCAGAGTCAAGCAAATCTGTGCAGAAGACGTTTTGCATTCTTTGCGCAGGGAGGTTAAGTGACGTGCCTACCCTCTGCCCTCACACAGCAAGTCAGTGGCAAATCCAGACTGGCATCCATGTCTCCTATCTAGCAGCACTTCCACTGACTGTGTCACCATTGTATATTAGCAGCGTAGCATTTCCACCAAGCATACACATTGAGGCCTGGCCTGCACTGGGGCGGTGGGGGGTTATCCTAAGATACATAACTTCAGCTATGCTATTCGCGTAGCGGAAGTCGGCGTATCTTAGGTCAACTTACCTGGCCGTCCACACGGCGGCGATCGCTCCCCCACCGACTCCGCTTCCACCTCTTGTGATCCGGCGGAGTAGTGTAGACATACTCTAAGGGAGGTGCTGAGCACCCCTCCTTCCCACTGGGCTTGCGGGTGCTCCTTCTGAGAATCAGGTCCCAATTCTAGCTCCACCAGCTCTAACTCCTGTACTACGTGGCTGACTGGGAGAGTCAAATTCAAATCCTCCGCTCCACAGAACTAAATAAATGTATCACAGACAAGACAGGTATTGCAGGTTCCCCTCTGGATGTTGGTATCAGGCTGTTTGATACTATGGTCTAAACCTAGACTGACACACAGATAGATGTGTACGTACGTTGAAGAGAGTAAAAACACTGACAGGCAGACAGAGAGGAGTTGTATGTATGTGGAGGTGGATGGATGGATAATTCATCCAACCAAAATCGGAACATCTATATTGGTTGATAACTTACATTTCCTTCCCCACTCCCCTTTCCTTAGCCCCCTCCTCTGGGCTTCACTGCCTGTCCGAGGATTTAACATAATCCAGTGAGAAAAATTGAAAGCCCCGGCTCTGCAGAATGGAATATGCTGTCTCGTGTAGAACTAATAGTTATTATCTACATTAAGCACCCTGGCTGTCAGGGCAGAATTAATTTCTGAGCAGCGAGAGATGAAAGTTCCCCATTTTTCAGGGAAATCTACACTATGCAAGCTGGCTAAAGAAAAATAACTTAAATGTGATTAAAAATGATCTCCATTTTATTAAAAATAATTCTAATTTATCTCTCCCTCCGGCTTCCTGTTTCATTGGAATAAATCCTGGTAACTGGAGGAGAGAACTGCTGGGTATCAGACTGTGTCCAACTTCTGCCAGTATAGTCCATCATGTTAATGCCTGGATTATGCCAGTTCATGGCAAAGAGGAAGCTGGGGCACCCACAGCACAGTGCTGAAATTACACCAGATTAGAGCGAGAAGAAGGACGGAAGTGTCTAGGATCCCTTGAGATGCTTTGACAACATTCACTCATTTTCCTGACACCCAGGGAGGCAGCAAAACACTGTCACCCCTTGGCTGAACAGTGGCTGCTGTTGGGGGACTACAGGTTGGCTGCCTGTTAGCGGAGAATTCAGTGATGCACTCTGACTATCCACTCTATGTAACCCCTTTATTGCCACACTGTGCAGCAGTCCTTGGACAGGGGTGGTCACAAACAACATGCAAGCAACTCCCCCTTTCAGGAATCCCAGCATACCACCAAAATAACTGCATAAACTTTTCCATTCAGGCTTAAACCTGGGCTCAGAGACCCGGTGAGGGGCGAGAGTCTCAGGCTGGAGCCCAGGCTCTGAGACCTCTGCCCCTCACCGGCTCTCTTTAGCCCTGTAGTGTGAGCCCCAGTCAGGTGACCCAGGGTCCGATGGGGTCCGGACCGAGATCAGCACTGCT
Organism: Dermatemys mawii; assembly: GCA_007922305.1. Taxonomy (NCBI): domain Eukaryota; kingdom Metazoa; phylum Chordata; order Testudines; family Dermatemydidae; genus Dermatemys; species Dermatemys mawii. The sequence goes on from ML677388.1 coordinate 5,101,395, forward strand.
GGGCCGGGATGTCAGCATGTTTGCTTCACGGGGAGAAGTAGGAAATGTCAGTGAAACTTCAATAGCTTACCTAAGGTTGACTTTGGACTTCCATAACTAGCACAGCTACACCAAGTCATGTTTGGGCCCTGGGGAACCTGAGAGAGATCCTCTGTGTGCGTGATACCACAGCAGCTGTGATCAGCCCTTAGCCCTGGCCCTGCCACTGAAACACTGCAAGACCTTGGGCAAGCCCCTTCCCCTCTATGCGCCTTAGGTTCCCATCTTTTTAAAGGGCACAATTCCTAAACCCCTTGGCCACGTGCACAGAGGTCCTGGCATGAAGGGGGTTCTGTATGAATTCAAATGATTGGGGATTGGTATGAGAACCTTCCAGCCAATGCAGGGGAGTCAGAGCGCCCATTTAGACAGGACGCCCCGAAACCCTTGTGTGTATGGCTTGGGGCCGGGAGACCCATCACAGCACTGTGCACATCAAAGAGAAGAGAGAACATTAAATCCTTGGGTGCAGCCTGCAGGCTAACCTAGTTCAGTGGGGGCAGAGCCACTGACAGTCAACGGAGTGACACCAGCAATCGATCTGGCCCAGCAACTTTAAAGATCTAAAGACCAATCCAAGATTTTCCTCTCCTCCCACCCCCCACTCTCTCTCCTTTTTTTTTTGGTTAATGCAGCAAGACAAAAATCCATTTCTCTCGCCCAGCTTTAATTTATTTATTTAACAGGTAGAAAAGCCCCCTCCCCCCCCACCGGAGGGAATGCAGCTTCTAACGAACCAACCGCCACCAGCTCCCCAATTGAAAAGCACGTCACGTCCTCTGCTCAGTCACGGCGCACACCCCGCGCTGTCCGCACCCCAAACCAAACAGAGAGCAGGCTGCCAGCTGGGGGAAGCCCCAGGGTGACAGACCATGCGTAGAGAGGGATGGAGAGCTTCGTTATGTGTCCAGACGTACCGTGCAGAGCGGGGCAGGGTAGAATCCTAAGAGCCCCTGAGGGGAGCGACTCGGCAGGGTCCTTCTAGAGGGACTTTGTGGCAAAGGGAGAGTATGGTCCCTTAGCACCGTTTCCAATTCACTGAGCTGTCGACAGAGGACTCAGCCTGGCATCCCTGCAATGTGAGGGGCACTAGCTCTCCTGCAGCTACACCAGATCCTCCAGTCCATCCGCATCCTGGTGGGACCGATCCTACAACACGCTGAGCCCCCGTGATTCCCCTGAGGATGCTCAGCACCCAGCTGGATCAGGCCCAGGTATGGGAGAGCGATGCAGGAGCAGGGAAGGATGCGAGGCTGGGAGGGAGAAGCAGAGCGTGAGAGAGTTGATCCGGAGCAGTTTGAACTCTGCCTGCCTCCCCACTCTTCATTCGGTCAGCTCAGGACTTTTCGGCACGCTGCTGGCAGGCCCGATGAGAAGCGACGGCGGTGATGGGCCCTGTGGGGAGCACCCTTCCCCCGGCGCCTGCCCCGCTCCCGCGGATCCCATCTGCAGGCGCCCGCAATTGATAGCGTTTATAAACTAAACTGGCAATGAAGAAACAAGCTTGTCTCCCCCAATTAGCGATGCAGGGCTGAGATTCCACCGGCGCAAACTCCAGGGGACAGCTGGATCAATACTGACATGCAGGAGTCTCCGGGCATTCTCCAGCCACCGCTGTTTCTCCTTCCTTAACCCGTCTGTGCTCAGCCTGTGCACACAAGAGCGTGGGGAGCTCCATCCACGCCCGGCCAGGGGGCTGCAGCTGAGGCCCAGAGCAAACATGTCAGGGACACACCGGAGATGGTTTCCATTGCACTGTACCCAGCACTTCCCTTCCTTTCTGGGTCCTGGCTTTCCATCGCATGGCACAGGGAGCTCAAGCACCTCGAGGGCTTGGGGAAGGGGAACTGCAGCCTTCTGGGTCCAGACTGCTGGTTCTGCTCTAGCCCCAAGGTGGTAGCAGTTGAACTCAAACGCTACCAGTGAGTGTCAAGTTGGCGTGGTGAATCTCAGCCTGGTTCCTCAGCCTGGCACTGGCCATCTCAGCGGCGGAGATCAGGCTCGAATGGGCCACGGGCAACTGAACGCCCCTAGTAGGGAGCCGGGGTGGGGAGGCACGTCTGGACTGGATCACGAGGGGCTTAGTTACAATGGTATCTAGAGGCCATGGCTAGATCGGGGCCCCGTTGTGCTGGGCACTGTACATACACACAGAGACAGTCCCTGCCATGAAGGGACCACAGTCTAAACCAGTGGTTCTCAACCCACAGGCCGCTTGCAGTCCAGTCAGTACACAGCTGCAGCCCATGTGACATCCTCAGGGCCGGACAGGTAGTATGTATACTGTGTGGATGCTGTCCCCATAACAGAGCTGCACACGCACCCCACAATGGCAAAAATAGGTTGAGAACCACCGATCTAAACAGACAGGACACAAGGCGGGAAAGGAACCGGCGAGGAAGTGATACAGCAGATCAGCAATACCAAGCCCAGTTTCTCCTAGCCCTCAAACCAATGTCTTGGCCACCAGATCGCACGGCTTCTCAATTTGCACAGCTGTACCTGAGCTCTGATGGACGTAGGGGCCCGAGGCTCCGTAGAAGAGCACGGGAGGGAGCTGGCAGTGAGTGCTTGAGGAACTGCCAAGGGGACTGAGACCTCTGACGCCATCGGAGACTGAGATCCTGTGCCAAGGAGATTAAGCCAGGCTGGGGGCACTCAGGTAAGCCAGGGACATCGGCGTCGACTTCCACTAGATCACCAGCTGGAGAGAGAGCACATATCCTTCCACATATCCTGCGTGAACGCTGCTTTTCCCACGCAGCTCCTTTGAGGAGCTCCACCACACCCAGGCCCCCAGGGGTTTACTGTGGGCACACCAAGGCAGTTTGCAGCTGAGTGCTGTTCTCAGAGGTCAATGTCCACATCATGAAAATGGCCGCCACCATGACTCTTGACCCCACATTGGCTGTTCCCCCTGAGACACTAAGGTCTAAGTATGTCAGGGAGGCTGACGCCCCTTCTCTCTCCAGCCAGGGTGGAGGCACATTGGCAGGGCAATAAGTTGGGGAAACCGCCCAGTCTCCTGAGCCTGCTCCCAGCCTGTATTTGGGGGAAAGCAAGTTCACTGCAGTGCTTAGAGCAGGAGGCAGGGTGCCAGGACTCCTGGCCTCCATGCCCATGCCCCAGCTGCTGTCTCGCTGCCCAACCTTGGGCAGGTCACCTCACCATCCTTTGCCTGTTTCCCCATCAGTAAAGTGGGAATAAAATCCTGACCTTCCTCACAGAGAATCTGCCCTAGATCCTTGTACTGTAAACATGCCTGGCGATCTTTGCTACTGAAGAAGGGCAAAATTTAATATAATCATTGGCCAATTCACCCTCCCTCGGCTCTGAGGGATTTGAGATGTTATATGCAGCACATCTGTGCTGACAGCCTGTTGATTTCTTTTAATGTATATATGAGTGTGTCTCTCTCTATTCACACCCCTCCTAATTGTTTCTCTTCGTCTTTTTATGGCTGTTAATTGCTCACTCCTCCATTTGCTATGTTACGCTGACTGTTGCTCTTAATTTGCCTCCATTGCTGCAGGTGCTAGATGTATTATTAACTTTTAATGTGGAGTGCTAGAGATCCGCACGTTTGTTTTCCTTGTTACTGATGGATATTTAATTGGTGAGCTGTTGCTGGAGTGGCTGAGCCGTCCAGCAGGAATCCACTGCAAAGACGATTTTGCATTCCTCTGCCGGCTCACTGGCTGCCAAATATTTTAAACAAACAAACATGACTGCATCCATACATCCCAGAGATTCAGTTTATAAACCCACAGTCACGCAGCACACCCACGGAGGGGCTCCCTCGCCCGTCACCGGGTGAATCACAGAGCTCACTCAGATGCTTAAAACACCAGCCATGAATTAGTGAAGTCACACAAAAGATGAAGTGATTTAACCAAGAGAACTCAGTGGCAAAGGCTGGGAATGAAACCCAGGAGTCCTAGCTCCTAGTCACTTTCACTAACCCCTAAAAAAAAATTCTCTTTCAAAGCCAGGACTAGAACCCACCAGTTCTGACTCTCTATCCCCTGATCACACCAGGATACCCAGCTGAAGGCTGGGAAAAACTGCAGTGTCTGTGGAGAAAAATGGCAGTTCTCTTAACCCTTAGCATGCTGCACCCGAGTCCTCACTTGGGGGCTATGAAGTGGCAACATGATAGCTAGCTTCTTTCTCTCAGCTCTTCTTCACCCAGCCCCTCAAGAAAGGTGAACTGAGCTCAAAGCAAGCTCAAGCTGTCACTGATGCTAGGGGGACCAGACAGCAAGTGTGAAAAATCGAGACGGGGGTGGGAGGTAATAGGAGTCTATATAAGAAAAAGACCCAAAAATCGGGACTGTCCCTGTAAAATCAGGACATCTGGTCACCCTAACTGATGCTCTGCCCTAGTTAGCTATGAAATGGTGACGATTTATTTCTTGTGCACCGTACCTTTAAATTTCCAAGAACTCCGGCAGTCTGCAGAGACAGCTGCCCTTTTGGTCTCACAGCGCCTGCAGCATGTTACAGAGGAGTGACGCACGCAGTGCTCTCTCCTGGTGTCACAACCAGGGCTTGGGTGGTCAGAGCAGGAGTCGGCCAAGGGTCACAACCGGAGACAGGAATTAAGCAAGGGTCAAAGCCAGACTTGGGGTGAGACACCAGAGTCAACAATCAAGAGCAAGCCAGAGACATGAACTAGGGACAAGTCAGGAAAGCAGAGCTTGGAGTCAGGAGAGAAGGCGTGGTCCGATGTTACAGCCAGCCAGAAACACAACCAGTTGCATGGAGAACTGAGTAACTGGAGGCTGCTGTATCCTGCCTCCCTCTTCAAACACCCCCACTCAACCACCCCCACCACCCCAGAGTGGTAAAGCAGGAGTTATTCACCCAGCGCCTGCCCTAGGGAGCTTTGCAGAGTGAAACCAAGTCATTTGTTTTCATTAGTTTAACCTAATTGGCTGTGCTCTTAGAGGGGGAGGGGTGAGCTGATGTGTTCGGATCAATATGCCTCTTGCTCATCTTGATGCCATCGATCAGTATGTTGCCGGCACTCACTGCGCAGCTCAGAGGAGGGTGTTAGCCGGGAAGGAAATTGCAGGGGTCGGAGATGGAGTGAGCAGCAGTGCTCAGTAGAGATCCTCTCCTTCTCAGGCACGCTGCTCAAAAGCAACGCCATACCACTCCAGTGTTCATCCACAGCCCAAGGTCTGCCAGTGCCAAGCGAGCAAAGCCCCATGCCACCCCTTCAGATTCCCATTTTACAGGTCACAGACAGGGGAGGTGACCCAGGCCATGCAGAGAGTCAGTTGCAGAGCTCAGAAGGGAACCCAGCAGTCCTGGCATTTAACCACAAGGCCACGCTTGTTCCTCCTTCCTATGGAAATTCTACTGCCTCTGTCAGTAAGGGCCTGAAAAATTTCAACCAGCTCTGCTGAGACACCCCCCCGCCCATTCATTTCAAGTGGGCCATGGGGCAGCTGATGAAGAGAAAGCGCTGCTGAGAGGAAGGGTTGCCCAGTGGTTAAATGACCTGGGAGAACTGGGCTCAAGTCCCTGCTTTGCCAAAGATTCCCCAAGGGCCCTTGGGCCAGTCACTTAGGGCATGTCTACAGTTGAGCTGGGGAAGGGGGGGGGTGCGATTCCCAGCTCATACAGATGTTCCTGCAACAGCCCAGGGGGATGAGTCAGGGGTCAGGCGGGATCATAGTCAGGCTGCTAACCCAAGTGGCTACCCGGGCTGCCACGGACACACGGCTATTTTCAGGCACACCTACATCACATCTCTCAGCTCTAACACGGACATATCCTTCATCTTTTGGGGCCTCGCCACCCAGTCTGTAACGGGGGGACCGCTGCTCCCGAAGGATTGGGGGAATAAAGACATTGAAGACTCCCAGAGGCACAGGTAGCATGGTAGCTAGATAAGAACGGAAGCTAGACAGCTGTGATGGACTCCAGGTGCCACTACCCATCTTCCACCCTGCTTTCCCTTTCCGTCAGGCATCTCCCAGCAGTCTCTAAGTCTCCCTTCTGCCCAGCAATGAGGCTTATGAATTCCCCTCTTAGCCCCAGGAGCCGAATCCCGGGCAGCAGGAATTTGACGGCGTGGTTCTAAAGAATGCATGTACAGCAGCGCGCGCAGCGAAACAACTCATCAGCGCCCAACCAGAAATCCAGACAAATCAATGAACAGCAATCCCCATGCGGCGGAGGGGAGGGGGCGGCTGGGAAGTGCGTCCGGCAGAGCGATCGCTGCAGGCCCGGTGCGAGGCGGGCAGGATCCATCACCGGGCTTTGCTTTAATAAAGCAGCTGTCTCGTAGATCTTGGGAGCGGTCGATAGGCCTGTTATTCGCCATTTGTTTCCGAGGTGCTGCCAGCCTTCAAATACTCCCCAAGACGGGAGCGAAAGGAGGGGCCAGGAGGGAAAGCCCGGATCTCTGGCCAGGGAGGGTGCAAAGGGGGATGGGCTCACACGCCCAGCTGCATATCTGCATCTCCAGCCCCTGCCTTGGCATTCTGGCCAGAGATTTCTTTATTCCCGCAGCCCACACCTGGTACAATAGCCACCCTCCATTCCAGGAGTCTGGGGCGGTGGACAGACACTCATCCCTTCTTGGCCTGTTTTCCACTGAATGTGCACTGGCCAGGGCCTGGGTGTCACAGAGTGGGGGCCACGAACCCAACAACAACATTTGCACACTCCTCGCCCACGCACACATGGCAGGGACACGATCCCATCTACATTTGCACACTCACCCATGCACATGCCCAGAAAGGAGTGAATGGTGTTGAAACCAGAGGCAAAAATCCCCAGCAGTGGGGGGGAAAACACAGGCAGGGATCCCTCTCTGTCCTTTTCTGAGAATCACACCTGTCACTCCTCTTCTTCCATGTGCTCTGCCTCCCCTCCGGATGAATATTCATTTGTTTGTCAGCACAGCAAGGGAGACTCCAGGGCCTCTCTGATGGGCCCCCACTCCATTAACCATTCATGGAATACGCCAAGCTAAAGACTAATCACACTGGCGGATCGCAGGCTCGTTAAGAGCAGATTTCAAGCACTCCTCAGGTGAATACGGCTTGACAGCAAACTGTCAGGCCGCCTCTTCCCTTGCCCTCCTCGGGCCTGGTCTATGGAGAAGGGGAACCAGGGCAGGTACAGACGTGACCAGGGATGCTGGGGAGATAGGACAGAGCACCTTCCCCAGCGCAGAGCTGGGTCATGGATTGCCCCCACGGGAGGCGGGGGAAAACAGGACGTGTGGCAGGCCCCGGGTGTCCCTGTTCACTGTGAAATTGTCTTATTCTCTGCTGCCCACACGCAGGGAGCTGACCCAGTGTCCTTCCTCCAGCTGCAGAAGAGGAGTGGGCCCGCCTTCCCTCCATGTGGGGAGAGCCAGGGAATCAGCCCCCCATCCCCCCCACAAGGAAATGCACTGGAAATGGCGCTGAGTCTTGCCCTCATCAGCTGAGCGTGGCAGGGCCCTAGCAGAAGCCAAGGGGAGTTTGGTCCCTGGCAGCAGGATCCAGCTCAGGCACGTTAAGATCCGATGGCCAGGTCACACATTTCAGAGCATCAGCCGAACCTCTGCAGGGGGCCAGGATTCTCCCCCCGATCCCCCATCCCCCATCCCCAGGCCTTCTGGCCTTGCACAGGTGGCTACAGGCACTGCTGGTGCAGATGTGTCAGGTGCCAGCACTGCTAGGACAGACGCACACACACACTCCCCATCCCCCAGAGCCAACGAGCGATGCCCACCTGAGCCTGCAAAGTCCTGGATTCTCCAGCCCTGCTCTGCAGTGCACAGGACCTAAAGCGGTCACTGCTGCCAGTCCCCCTGGCTGCCACTCCCTGCCCGGCTCGCTTTGAGACCTCAGGGCAGAGGCGCAGACCAAATGGGCTCTCGTGCCCAGCTAGGGGCATGGCAGAGAAGCCAGCCTCATCACACCGGCACGTGTTACACATACAAAACCTCAGCCCTACCTGCACCAAAAATCAATCAAGAAACTGCTACGCTCCATTGAGAGAGCCATAAAAATAACGACGACATTCTCCAGGCACCAAATTCAGCTGCATTTTGCAGGGGAACAGGAAGGGAGTATGGTCTACAGGGTACAGAGAGGGGAGAGGGGGATCAGGACACCTGGGTTCTCTCCCCAGTTCTGCTACCACCTAGCTATGCGAGCTTGGCCGTGCCACTCTGACTCTCTTGCATGTCAATAATACTTAGCCAACCTCACAGGGGTGTTTGAGAGGCTTAATTAATGCTTGTAAAGTGTTTGGAGAGCCTCAGCTGACAGGCTGAGTAGAAGTGCAAACAACAAATTATTGTAAAACAAGGGAACCCTTTTCAAATCAGCCCCGGGGAGAGCAGCAGCCCTGTTCAGAGACCAGCTTGGCTGCGGCCCTGCGGCTCTTCCCTCTAAAGGGTGACTCCGGTACCTCGAAGGAGAAGAGCCACCGAACCTGGGTGACAGACAACATCACAGCTGGGGCTGGCAGTGCAGCTGGTGTGGCTGACACCACTGCCCTCTCCTGGTTGGATTCAGAACTACCCCACCCGTGGGTCACAGGACCGATACTACTGACACCAAACAGATTCTTTTCGCTTGAGGGACCTGGCCTATTGGGAGCTGCCCCCTTCCTCTCTCTGCTGGTGGGCAGTACATTAACAGCCAGAGTCAGGCATTTCTTACCATATCCTGGGGATTTCCATAGCTGCTGGCACTATATTCTAAGGTACTGTGGAAATGTGGCCACTCACCCAGAAGGTAGGTCAATGCCCCAGACAAGGAAACTGAGGCACAGAGAGAAGGAACTATTTGGCCAAAAATCACACCACGGGTCAGCGGAAAAGACAGAACGCAGGAGTCCTGACTCCCAGTCCCCTGCTTTAAACCACCAGCCCACACTCTATCAGGTCGGAGGACTGGGGTAGCGAGTACCCTCATGTGGCAAGGCACCTTACCTCCTACCCCCAGCATTAGTATGCCCAGCTGGAGCCCCCAGAATGCAGTAACAAGGTGGCCTGGAAGTGTGATGTTTTATATGCACGCACGAAACCAGTGGGTCAATAATGACCCGACCCTAATACATCTGCTCCCTTTGTCTTAAACACAAGGTCCTTGGAATTCTATTAACAAGAGTAACCAAGATCATTAAATATCAGTTAGCGACATGCTAGGGGTGATAAAACAATCTGCTAGCTACATCTTCCCCTCCTTCACCTTTGTTTCCAGACCCCTCTGGGAAGCCTGTTTCACAAGGGGTTTCTTAGGGCTGAATGAAGCAGATTGGAAAAGCAAAACAGCAGCCCACAACATTTGTCACACCTCAATTTGTGCAGAGGTTTTAAAAAGCACCAGACCGCTTTATCTCAGTTCCCTCCCCCACCTTATAAATCCTCTTCAGCTACACCTTGGAGCCCATTCACAAGTAGCCACATGCGCATCCACAAACACACATCATTGTGTACATGGGTGTGCACTGTGTGTCGGACTGCACGTGTGCCTGCAGCTCATCGCACTGGGGTGCACGTCATGTCCTTGTGTGACAGGTCGCACCTGTGTGCGCATGCACACGTCTTGGTGCGACACTGCATTCATGCATGTGCTCCACGTTTGTGTGTCACTGTGAACATGTGTCCACGCTTTTGTGATGGGGCACGGGTGTGAGCAAGCACACGTCTGGGGTGTATATGCGGGTGCACTGCATGACGGTCTGCACATGAGTGTGCGCATCCATGTGTGCCTTTGGGATGCTATGCAGGTGCCAACATGCACATGTCTATACACAGTTGCATGTGACTGCAGCTGATAAAGATCCCCAGGCAGGTGCAGTAGGCCCGACAGAGAGAGACACCCGCCCCTGCCTCTCTGCTGCAGCTCGTGCTCAGTAATATAGGAGCTGGCTGAACCGCTCTGGTTTGGCTATTGCTCCATCTGGCGATACATTAATTACACCAACCAGAGGAGCCTTCTCCTTACAACCCAGCCGTTACCTGGAGCGGTGCCGGTATCTCCGCCGCTGTGACCATTACCTGAGGCTAAAGAAGAGCTAATAACTAGGCCTGAATGGGAGCCAATTCTGTCACCAGGGAACAGAGATACCGAGAGCTTTACGGCAACTTCGGCCCGTTAATTAAAGGGGGAGGAGGCAGTAATAATGGGCAGCTGCACCTGGGGTCATTAACAGCTCCGTCCTGCAAAGGTGTGCAGAGCCAAACCACTCTCGCTGTAACTTAGCATGGCCTCTACACAGACACGGTGTTATCTCACACCAGACAAAGCCACCCAGCGCTCCTACCAGCCCTCTCCCGGACAGCTCCCCCGTGCACACACTCACCTCCCCACAGCAGGTCTGGAGGATGTCACTGAGCAGAGGAGACACGGGCTGCTGGAAGTGGGGCAAGGCCAGGCAGGCCACCGGGGGGAGAACCCTGGTGCAGGAGCCAACCCCACGGCAACAGTGAGAGCAGCCACACGGGCCGCCCGCTCTGATTTGGAGCTGCTGGCTCAGTGGGGCCAAACCGGAGTAGGGGGCCAGTACCTTCGCTCCTCACCACATCCCAATGCCTGAGCCCTGGCAGCTGGTCTCTCTCCCACTGTGGCACCAGCCACTGTGAACCCCGTCCCGTGCTCCCAAGCCCCAGCTCCTCTCCGAAATGCAGCAGGCAAACAAACATTCTGGGTGCTTGCGGTCCGAGCCATCAGCTGTCCCTCAACCAGCTTCCTTGCCTCCCCCATCCACAGCTCTCCTCGAACTCACCCTCCACCCTTTTCCCATTCCACTTATTTTCCTGAAATCAGGATTTTGAAAGCGGAACCCGCTCTCCTCCCGTAATACTGGCAGAGGAATTCGTGGCAGTTGGCTACAGAACCCAGTGCAGGCAGGCACCCCGAGGCAAAAGCCATCTTGTTGCCTATCGCAGAATCAGAGCACAGCCCATTCCCTGACCAGGGCCTCTCTCACCTGCTCCAGAATCCAGACGGCACCTGCCTTTGCCCCTGATGACATCCTACAGAGGGGCCAGTCCACCCAGGCGCAGAATGGGGGCCCTGCTGCTTCACATCTGGCCTCCCTAGAAACAGGTCTCTCACCTGCCTGGGGCTTCGCTTCCCTGGTTCTGCAGTGTTTCTACACCACTGTGGTGCTGGCTTCCCAGAAGCCTTTACAGCAGGCGTGCACAACTCAGAAAGCAGTGAGGGCCATATTACTGCAAAAAAACTAGCTGCAGGCCGAAAAGCCCCGCCCCCATCTGCTTCCCCCCACCCCACCGCTTGCCTTGCCCCACCCCTACTCACCCCCCACAGGCCGCACAGTGAGCCCATGAGGGCCGCATGTGGCCCCCAGGCCGCATGTTGTGCAGGCCTGCTTTACAGAGACAGATGTGCACCCCACCCCTATCATTTCACATGGCTGTTAATATCCCACTCAGCAGGGCTGCAGGCACTCTCCTACCAGATGTGCTCAGCAGCAAAAATAGCCAGGTTCAATTTTCTAGGAGTTCCATCTAAAAACTGAAACCACACCAGTTTGAATCCCATCCAGACCCCTAGGAAACTTTATATGCCCCCTGGGTGCCCTTGAGAGCATCTAGACCAGGGGTTTAAACAACAATAGCTTATGGGAGGAAGAGGGGAAGGAATGGGGGAAAACAGGATAAACTTTGGAAAGCCAGCAATTAACACATCATCAATATCTATTCGCTGAGACTCCCAGTCCCTTAACATTCCCAACCTCAGTCCTCCTCTTCCTGTCTCCAGTCACTAATACAGTCAGTAACACAGTCTAACGGCTTCCCTCCCCCACAGCTTCCCCACTCACGGTGTGTTGTCCTGGACTGGTAGAAACTGGAATTCTGAAGATCCATCCTCAGCCACACCAGGGTTCTGCTATCAGTTGAAGTGATTTTTGCTTTAATTGCTGGATAAGGAGACCTGCATCAGCATCTTTGGCTGTTGCTCTCTGTGTCTCCAGCCTAAGCAAGCTCTGCACCATAACTTGACTCAGCACCACCTGCTCCTTCACAGATTCCTGCACACAAAGTTTTTTTGGAGGTGAACTACTAAAATACACAACCTTAAACACAATCACTACCTGAGAAAAAGCACAATCAGCCAAAACAAAAAATCCACTGTTTTTCTATCTTCAATCCTGTGCCCAGGCTTTCTTATCCAACAGTGTCTAACTATTGTCTTGCTCACAGTGACCCCTTCAGCCCAGGCATATTTGATGCCTTTCTCTTGTCCTTCTATTTCTCAACTGGGGTAATTGTGTTTTATTGCCCCCAAACTCAAAACCTAACTGTATTTTAACCAAATTGTCAGATAAATGAAATGCAAATGAGGCCTGGCCCAGTCAGTCATTTCCCCTTGCTCACCAACAGATGGCAACACAGAGCTCTCCCCTCTCCATCTGGAGTTCTCAAGCAGCTCTGGGCCACTCTTCTCCTTGTTCACTAACAGGTGTCTGTAGTGAGCACCTACTCTTAGGGCTTCAGGCCATGGGTCTGACACATTCTCTCTCCCAGTCCTGTCTCCACCCCAACCCTCACAGCTTGTTGCTAACCCCTCAATTCACTCCCACCCATTCCAGTTTTCCTGGCAGTAGCTGTGTCATCAGGCAGGGAGGTCGCTCCGCGCAAGGAAGGGGCACTCCGTCCGCTGCTGCTTAATTGCCCTTAAAAATAAGCTTTCTCCTCTCAGTTCGGGAAATCGATGCAATTTAACAAGAAGCTTCAAAGGCCTGAAGTGCTGAGTCCAAGGAATCTGCATTAGAGGGCAACCAGTCGGAGAGGAGCTGCTAAACAAAAGGAGGAGGGCCAGCTTCAAGGCACCCACGTGTGATCTACAGTGCTGTGATTCCCAGCTCAGTAGCCCCTGCAGACTCCTCACCAAGATCTCCCATTTCCTGATCCTGCAGCAGGTCTACAACTGCCTTGTCTGGTTGATTTCTATCTACCTGAGGTATTTAGCTGGTCCCCGTTACCTAGGGATGCCACCCATCTGGTTTTCACCTGGACAGTCCAGATTTCAGCTTGTGTGTCCAGTGCCATTTGACAAGTCCTGATGCCCAGTTTTTTTGACCAGGGAAGAAGCAGAGCAGGGGTGGAGTCTTGGGGGGGAAGAGGCGGAGCAGGGGGCAGGGCCTCTGGGGTCCAGTTCCCCGCCATTAGAAAAGTGGCCACCCTATGGACACCTCACAAAGTTTAGTGTCTTTATTCTCACCACACCCCTGTGAGGTAGCCCAGGGCTGTTATCTTCATGGTACAGAGGGGGAACTGAGGCACAGAAACCCAGCTCTCCATACCTATGGCGGCACCTAACCCCCATTAAAACCAGTGGGAGTTAGGCACCTAACCCAGAGAGATTAAGGATTTCAGTGGAAGCGAGGAGCCTGAATACCTCGGAAGAGCTGGGCCTAAGTGGTTTGCCCACCGTCACAGAGGCAATCTGGGAGAGAGGAAGGAATTGAACACTGGGCTCCTGAAGAAGCAGCCCCCTAGCCCTGACCCATCCTTCCTCTCCAATGCCTCGGTTCCATCCTTTGGCACATGTGCCGGCAGGGCCAAGCATTCAGCTCCCCCAGGACAAAAGCAGGGGAAGTTCTCAGCCGCTGGGCACAACCGTGCCAGTTACTGTAGAGGAGGGTAGCCTGAGGGCCTTTGCAGCTCCCTGCAGCTGATGACCCATCAGACCCAGAGCACGGGGATCTTCAGGACACAGCTGCCAGACTGCTTCTGCATGAGACAATTCCCCGAAAGCCTTTGCTGAACGGAGAAGCCTCAGAGATGCCGAGCACCCACAGAGACCTCGGTGACAGCTGCTTTGTACCCTCCTCTCCTTGTCTCCATCGGCCAAAGCCTGAAAACTTCATTCCAAGGCATCGCTGTGCTGCCGATTGGCCTTATAACCAATGCTTTGTTTGGCCAACAGCAGGCCACCTCTCAGCGTGCCGTCCTCCTCTCCCGCTAATTGCTTCGTTAGCGGCATTTGTGAGGGAACTGCAGTTTAATTATCTGCAAAATAAACATATTTGGAAAGTACCATCCAGGAGGAGCAGCATGGGCCTGGAAATGATAAACCTGCAGCCGGCACGATCCCCCTTCCCGTGACCACCTGCCTCCCTGGCTGGAGTTAGTCTCATCACAGCCTTCTGCACTGCCATTGCTCAGGTCTCTTTTACCACTACGTCCCTTCCTCTCTCCCCTGCTTCCGCTTCCCATTTTTCAGTCTAGCTCCCTTTTCCCCCTCAACCACACACACACCCCTCCAGCCCTCACAGCTGTCAGCCAGGAACAAGCAACGCCCTCGGAAAACAGTAGCCCACTGGTGGATCCAACGTCGGTAGAAAGACAGACTTGGCTAATGGCAGTGACTAGCAAAAGGATCCGTTCGGTACTGCTGTGAGCAGTGTTGTCGTTCTGTGCCAGAGTCCAAGCAGTTTGCATCACGTATAGTTTTCCCTAGTTTTTCAGGAAGACCTCAGGGAGGCCCCAAGGATGCGCTCAATGACTAGGAGGTGCAGTGGTGTTAGATCTTTAGCAAAAACTTCCTTTCTCCAAAGTGTTTGTTGGGCATTGGAATTAAATTAGACCTCCTCCAAAAGCAACACCTGTTTAAAAACAGCTGATAGAAGTCTCTTCTGCTCTCCACTGCCGGGCTTGTCTCTAGTGACGTCATCACTTCACCAGGTCTCTAGTGATGATGGAATCTTCCAGGGTAGACAAGACTTGAACTTCTTATGTAAAAAGCAAGCAGAAAAAGAAAATAAAAGTGGGGGGGAGGAGAAAATCCTACCGTATTCATCATGAAAAGAGAGATCCCAAAAAAGGGCAGAAGGTGCTTTTTATTTTATTTCCTCTGTATGAGTTGTCTTTGGCTGGGAGTCCAGAATCCTCAGCACACCACTGACTCCAGCAGGAACTGCAGTTCATACCTAGAGCCATTCCCGTCCCCGGCCTCCTTTCCCGATTGCAGCTCTCGGCTTGTAATTCAGGACACCGGCAGCACCTCTGCTCCCTCCCTGCTCTCCCAGCTCATGGCCCCCAGCATGGGATGCCAGCCCTGTGCTTAGCTTCCAAAAGCAACGAGGCCCCTTGCAGAGTGCTTCCGTCTTGTGGACACAAGAAGGCTGGCCCCTGGCTAACAGAGAGAGCGGGGCACTGAATACGGATCCTCTCTGAACCCCTCGCTTCCCCCGCACTGCCTCATCCCATTAATGCAGCCCCATCACCTGCCTCTTCCTCAGTGTGCTGAGGGCAGGGAAGATGTTCACAGCAGCTTTGCCAGGGTGATTTAACGAGGGTCCTTGAGGTCACCAAGAGAACCCACTGGTGCCACAAGAGCCGAGGGCCAGCTGGGGTCCCCACAGCAGGCCAAGGTTAATGTCCTCTTGGGCAAGGAGCAGGAGAAGTTATCAGGCCTTTTCCTTAACATCCCACTGCTCGCTCTCTGTGCACGCGTGCTGGCGAGGGACATGGGTGCGAGGATGGGGGTGGTTAGATACATGTACTAAGGCAGAAGCAGATCTGTAATGAAGGGCAGGGGCAATGTTTTAATTAAGTTCCTTGTTCAGTGTTAGAAGAAAGCAGAGGGTGCAAGGTCCAGACGTGAAAGCACAAGATGGTAAGCTCTTTGGTGCAGTCTCCGTTTGTTATTCTATGTCTGTACAGCGCCTAGCACAACAGGACCCCGATCTTGGCTGGCTCTTAGGCACTACCCCCATAAACGGGAACAACAAGAAGGTAAAGTTTGGAAACCTAGCCCCAGCTCTGCCCCAGACTCCCTGAGCAAGTCACTTCCCCATCTACTGGGAGGTCTCCGGACACACTCCACACGGCCATCCAGAGCTGGGGGCATTGCACAAGCAGCCGGATTAGGACCCTCATTTGTTAAAAGGGGCCTAGCCCTTGAAGTTCTCCACCAAGAGTTGTAGGAGGTGAAGAGGGATTTATGGGGGACAGGAGCTGATGAGCTTCCAAGCAGAGTACTATCTCTTTTAGAGCTCTGCTGTACCCCTGGGGTATACCACAGCTATGGTGAGGGCCTGAGAAAGCTTCCTTGCTTTCAGGGGCTGACATGACAGCAGAGCCTAAACGGATGGAGGTCACACACTGACCCTTTCACAACAACTACCCTGGAAACACCCTACTAATCAAGCAGAGACAACAGCACTGAGTGAGGGCAGGATGCCAGGGTCCCGGGCCTACCCCCAGCCTGCCTGGGAACGGGGACCAAGCACAGAAAACAGCGGAGTTCAGTTCTCCTCAACCTCCCACTCCATCTTCAAAGGTCTCCAGGAGGCTTGATTTGCACTGCAGGAGGGTGGCTGGTTTCACACCTGTTTAGCTCCTTGACCTTGGCTGGTGAGGATCCTTCTCCTTGCCAGCCCCTTCAACAAAGCGCAGAGTCTTTACCTTTTACGAGTGCAATCAGTAATGTGCGTCTGGCTTCCCGAGAGCTCCCTTAACAGCTTAAGAGGGCTGTAATCATGGCTTCACTCAAGGAACCTTTCTCCTACTACGGAGCAGCCCATCAATTATTGCCTTATCGCGTAATTTACCCTCCTTGGCAAAGGTGCTTGAAAAGGGGGGTTGTGTTAGAGGAGCTGAATTCCCACGTGGGTAAGTCATCCTCGGAGCTCAGGGTCAGCCCCTGGTATCACAGTCAGCTACCAGTGCTTGCTGATCTATCAGGCTGTTTTCGCTCACCCAACCAAAAAAATCTTGCCTTTGGAGGCAAAAACCTGCAGCCTCTTGGTGGCTTTGTTACAAAATGAAGGTCAGTTTGGGTAAAATTAAAACAAAACGCAACAGCAATGGAACCTCCACACTCCGCTCTGGGGGTTTTCTGGTCTCTACCGTAATGCACAGCCCCACACCAAATGCTAACATCGCCTGGGGACGCAGACAGGCGTGTTCCCTGGGCTCAGCTGCTCCCAGAAACTCCACTGCTGGGGGCTTGGAAAGTCCAGCCAGGATCAGTCCCCACAGGGCCAGGCCCTGCACAGACACATAGGGAGAGACGGGCCCTGCCTTGAGCTGCTCACAATCCAGTTAGAAGCGACAGACAAAGGCTATTTCTTCACTACGAGGACAGAATAGGTGTGTTAGCAAATTTAATGAGAAATCTTGCTGTAAAAGCCCAGTGGAGGAAGGCACTGTTTTTTTCACCCTGACAGAGCCATTCCAGGGAAACCCCAAGTGTGTGGAGGGGTGTAACAGAGACCTCAACTAGCCACATCTGGGTAGACACTATCTGTGCCTTGTCTCCACTGGGCATATATCTAGAGAGAAAGCTACTTTGGCGTACAAACCACCTAGTTTTGCAGTGACGACAAAGCCAACAGGTGGGGAAACTGAGGCACAAAGGGGGACATGATATGCCTAAGACAGACTGGGCTTGACTTGCACCTCGCTTACACCATCTTTACAGCAGTATAGCGCTACAGACATCAATGGACTCCTCACATGAGAACCAGGCTCCACAGTGCTTTGATTCCCAGGAATCAATCTCCTTCCCGTCCTGTCCCCATCCTGGAACCCCAGTTTAAGGGGCTTATCTGCTGAGAATTTGGTCTCAGCTTCATTTCACATCCAACTGGCTCAGCACCTGCCTCTCCGTTGAGTTTTCTGACCACACAGTCCAAACGCTAATTGATTCGCTCAGGTGTGGCAGCAGCTGCAGCAGCTCAGGCTGTTTTAATCAATTACCCACCCAATAAAATCTTGTCAGTTTTATTACTGCTTCCCCTGTGATACAGAGGAGCTCTCTGAAAGACTGCAGCCCTGGCTGCAGTAAATCCGGCTAAGGGGGCTCCCCCTTGCAGAGGGACGTTCTAGGCTATAACCAGGCCTGACAGGAGTGACTGCGCTAAGCTTTTGTCCTTTTCAGCAGGCTGCTCACCCGGACGTTTCTCTGGGATCTGGATCCATTTCATAAGTACAGAAATTCTTTGTGAAGCGTTTCACGATGAGGTTAAGACAGAGGGGCTTGTTGTGGGCCATTAGGCATGAGCAACACCCCTTTGGAGAGCTAGGTTCAGATCTTAGCTTAGGCCACCAGTGCAACGAGTTCAAAGAGCTCAGCCTAGTCCTTAGGGGACAATGCAAAATCTCACCTCATAATGGCATAGGGGCAGGCCCAGGTTTGACTCAGGGTCTCATGTTCTCGGTCCCCAGGCAGGCTAGGAAAGCCCAGAGCATGTAGCCAAGACCAAACTGCTAAGGGATGGCTGCAGAGAGTACTAATAGTGAAAGAAGGCCGAGAGCCACAGCCAAATCCTGCTCTGAATTACGCTGGTGTAAACCGAGTCACTTCACTGACTGGTGGAATGATCCCAGACTTACACCATCATAACACAGAGGGGACGCTGGCGACCTGCTGTGAAAATGACCCGTGTCTGCCACTCGTACCTCCTCCTCCAGGTTCTGTTACCACCTTGTCCGCCAGTCACACCAATAGTCGACTCCAAGTCACACGGCTAGAAAACTGCATAATCGAAGGCTTAGCTCTCCCATGCTGGGGGAATGGAGGGGACGGCCCGATTTGGGCGAGATCCAAAGCAAGGGCAGGTCCAGCACCCAGCTCTCCTGAGCAGAAAGCTCACACCTCAGTCTCTGCCCCCGATCAGAAAATGACAGTCCCTCCCAGACAACAGGGGCAGCGCAATGAAAGGCTCGTAGCCACACAACCTTGCATGTGACTGAGGGGAACATCAGCTTCCGCGCCAATGGCCTGGTCTCACACGCTGCAGGGAAGCGACTTAGGCCGAAATACACGGTTTGGCCTATCTCGAGGAGGTCATTATCAGCTCACCCTTGGTACCTCCGTGGAAGTAGGGAGGAAATGCCATGTGTTTGCTCCCCCGCTCTGTCTCCAAGAGGTCTGTGCATTAAGGGAAGAGGGCAGATCTCGCCCCCTTTTCTTCCCTGCAAGGCTCTCTCTGTTTCACCTGCTGTGCTGCTTGCTGACCGCTCCCCTCTGCGGCTGGCATCGTCCAAGAAGTCTCAAGCTGAGCCTGAGGAAGGGGGCAGAGGACTGTACCTGCTCTGTTAGTTTCTCAGAAGGGGCTTTTGCAAAGGCAAGGTGTAAACGCAGGCGTGTTGGGGCAGTGGAATAGTAGGGCCCCCCAAGCCGGGGGAATTAGCCTTCTAAATACCTTTGAGATTCCGGGCCCTCGTGCCTTCAGAGCCATGGCCTTTCATTTGCTCGGGTCCCTCCCTAGCCCATCGGCGGAAATAAGTGATTGATCTTTTCCCTATCTTCTGAGGACCCACATGGGAGGGACAGAAGATGATTTTGGAGCCAGGGCTCTGCACGGAGACCTGGAATAAATTCCCAGCTCTCTGGGTGACAGCTCTGCTCCAGCTGCAACTCTTGCAGCCACATCATCACCGGAACTTCGCTGCTCCCCAGCGCACTAGCTGGTTCGGGACGGTGGCCCCTCGTTTCTCTGTTCTGCAGGTCCCGATTGGAAAATGAGGCTAAGAAGAGCTCCTTGGTCTGTCTTGTCTATTTAGCCTGGAGGCGCTTTGGGGCAGGAACTGACTTACTGAGCATCCATACTTGACCCAGTCTTATTGGAGGCTTCTCACTTCTACTGTACAATCACAACTGTGTATTGCTCCCTGCAGCCCTGTCTGAGTGCCCCGGCTTTGGGCTGCCCCCAGCTCTTATTACAGCAGGGATGAGGCTCCTTTTTAATGGTATCCCATTCAGAACAATAACCTGTCGTGTTATTAACCAAACAGGGCGGGCGGCTGCAGCCAGCGATTGAATTGCCCAAGAGTCTAAACCAGTCCAAAGACAGGCTGGAGGTTGTGCAATTTTTAAAAGAAATGATTTGGTGCTGGACATCTTGGTCTGATTAAGTGGTGATTGAACGGAGCGGCCAGCTCTGAATCTGTCTGAGTAGGTGTTTGATACCACACTCCTCACCACGATATTTGAGCATTCAACCTCATTGCACCAATGATTTTCTGCCTATTCATCTCCGAGCCGCTGGCCCATCTCAGGTATTTCTCATAGTCCGTTACTCTGCTATCTGAGCACCTCTCAATCTTGCATGTGTTTATCTTCATGACACCCCTGTGGGGCCCACAGAGCTATTATTCCCATTGCCCAGATGGGGACCTGAGGCAGAGAAACTAAATGATTTGCCCAAGGTCCCACCGAAAGTCTTTGGCAGAGCAGAGACTGGAACAGGGGTCAGCCAGTTCCCCGGCTAGCACCCGAACTGGTGGTTAAACACCAAGACGTGGGAGGAGTCACCGTGAGATGTGGTTTCTATTCCCCACTCAGCCACTGAGCTTAGACGAGTCATCTCACCTCTCTCTGCATGTTTCCCCATTCATAAAACAGGGATGATGACACTGACCTACCTCCCGTCGTACGGCTGACTTCATTCATATTTCTAAAGCACTTTGATGGGGTGAGAAGTATGGTCACACCATCCCTGCCCATTAGCCTGTCTGTCTCCCATGCACCCGCGCCTTGCCGGCTGAACAACTGGAAGTGTTACTCTGTTCTGTATGTTGTTTTCCTTCCATTCTCTTTGACTTATTGGTTTTGTTTCCCATCCCCACCCGAAAGCAAGCAGTCCAGAATCGGGAGTCACAGCTGTTGCAGCCTCCACTTGACTCTGTAATTATATATCCCAATCTGTTGCTATGCAATAGAAATGATTTCCGGCCATCTGTCCAGGCCCAGTTCCCCGCAGTAACTGGGAAAGAAGGAGACCTCCTGTGTGCGCAGGGGCCGAAGCATGAAATCCATCCCAACCCAGCTTCCCTCAGTAGATGCTCGCTGTGAATCCACTCCTGCCTCCGGTACAGTGACACCGCTGCTGAGAGAGGCTCGGCGAACGCAGCTGAGACAATGGCTGCTTAGGCAAATTAGTCCAGGGAGCTTCCCGGCATTGAGTCAAGCGTTCCTGAGGGATCTCCTGGTTAAGTCAATTACCAGGAGCTGAGACAGAATGAATCTGTGACTGTCTGAGTAACAAAGCAGGCATCGTAATGGTCCCTGGAGCAGGGATGGAACCAGAGACCTATGGCACCAAAAGCAGAGGCCTTGATCACTCGTTAGCTCCATCGGTATTAAGGCCTATCATCTCTTTGTAGGGCAGCGACTAGAGAGCGAGAGAGACACCAAAGACCTTGCTCCCAAGGACCTCAAAGCAGTTTGCAAATATGAACGGAGTCTCCCAGCACCCCCTGTGCACTGGGGCACTAAACCAGATTCCCCTTCTCCGGAGGGTGAATCTAAGGCAGGGAGAGGGGAAATGATGCACACAGCAAAGCCAGCTCTCGTAACCCCCAGGCGGGTGCTCTAATCCAGGGGTTCTCAACCTTTTTCTTTCTAAGCCCCCTCCTCACTCCCCAACATGCTTCAAAAACTCCAGGGCCCAGCTGTACCACAACTGGTTTTCTATATAGAAAAGCCAGGCCCATGTTAGGGGGTAGCAAGCCGGGGAACTGCCTGGGGTCCAGGCCACAGGGGGCCCTACAAAGCTAAATTGTTGTGGCTTTGGCTTCAGCCCCAGGCTGCAGTCCTGCGCTGTGGGGCTTTGGCTTTCTGGCTGGGCCCTAGCGAGTCTAATGCCCGTCCTGCTCGGCAGACTCCCTGAAACCTGCTCACATCCCGCCCCACCAGAGGGCCTCACAGCCCTGGTTGAGAACCACTGCTCTAATCACCTTCCTTTCAGGTATGCCATTCTCTCCAGTAGGGGGTGCTGCTTGTCCCCGAGGATGGTGCTCTGTCTCCCTCTAGTGGTGGCAGGGCCATGCATAGAGATTGACGAGTCTGCTACAACCTAGCCTAGTTCTCACTCAGGCTCCTCCTTTGAGATCGGACATCCCAGGTTGCATCTGTTGCCGACAGCCCACCTGTGGGTGCAGCGTTACAAGCAGCGCCGCGCTGAGAGGGCGTGGTTCTGTAGCTGTGGGCTGCAGTGCTTTATTGTCGCCCCTATAAATAGAGATGAATTATACATGGGAAAGAGAGAGACAAGGTGGGAGAGAGACAATCTTTGACTGGACCAACTTCTGTTGGGGGAAGGGATGACGGTTTCGAGCTTTGCTGCGCTCTTCTTCGGGGCTGGAGAAGGAAGCTACTGGTAGAGCATCCAAGCTAAATAGAAGGTCGGCCATGAGGCATTCACACATGTTGTGGAAGTCCATGTTCCCTGCTCTCTGCAAAGATTTCCTGGCAACCTAAATAGTCTAAGCAAGCTGTTGGAGAAGAGCGAGTCGGGGAGTGAGGGACTGGATGTGTGGGGAAGAAAGGAGGCCGAGATTACACTGTGATTAGGGGCTTGGAAGACAGGGAGGTGAGCGGAGCTGTCAGTGGAAAGAGGGAAAGGTTCTTACTCATTGCATAGGAAACCTGTAATTTAAAAGGGGAAAGCAAGGATATTATTGCAGTTTAACAAACTGGCAGACAGACCGCTGTGTGCGCACCAGGATCCCCTCATGCAATGCTGAGTTGGCAGCGGCTGGTTGCGGGGCAGACGCCCCACCCAGCAGCTCTGCACAGCAGTGGTAAGAGATTGCCATCTCCAGGTGAAACTGCTGATGGGAGGCTGCAATGACCCAAGCTGGGATTTAACAAGGACACTGGGCCTGACGTCACTTACTGTAGGAAAAGCACCAGGAAATAGTTAATGGCCAGCAGTAGCTAAGTTCTCGGTTATAGGTGTAATCCAAGACAGTGCCCCACAGCACAGCGCCCCCTACTGCCACGCTGGGGCACTGGGGTCAGCACTGACCCAGAGCAGAGTACCCCTTACTGAGCCCGCCATGTCGGTCCCCACCATGCAGCCCAACACCCCTCCACTGGCCCTCTACCGAGATAGTAGGGTCAGTGATTAGGGCAGGGGGGTGCCACTGGGAGAACGGGGGCCGTGCTAGCAGAGATGAAGTGTGAGAGGTGTGGCAGATTGTGCTGGGGAGATGGGGAGCGTGCACCTCTTTAGAGGGGGAGGGCACTGGTGGGGTGCCAGTTATATAGAGAAGCTGGCTATGGGGCAAAGGGGTGGGAGATAAATTGGTGGCATGGCTGGCAGAGCATTGCTGAGAACAGCAGGGAAGGCGGCTGAGATGAAGGGATCGGTTCATGCAGTGGCCAAGTGGCAGAGCTGTCCCCACTGGTACAGGCTAGACCTGGACCACTTGTCTGTCCTATTGAAGTTGGCCGGGGCTCAGCCCCGCACAGGCCCCTCCTCCTCCTCCTCTCTTTTATTAGTTTAAACACACACATGTTAAAAAATAAATGTAGGTAGAGAAAGACAGCGATGGAGGGCTGGGAAGCAATTAGCATCCAAAGAGGCATAATTAGTGCTCAGAATGCAAGCGGCAGAGAAGAAATAAAGGAGCATTTGGATGCAATCAGGGTCGTGCCTGAATTACAAACTGGTCGCTGAATTGCTAACTAAATGCAGCGTGTGAATCACGTCTTATTAAGGGCCCAGGGCAGGCTGGGAGAGCAGCAGACCATGGCAGGATGAAAGGGGTGAGGGATGGGGGAGACGTGTAATGGCTGGAGATTGCCAGGGGTGACATTTACAATGATCTCGCTGGCCGCTTGGCCCCATGATGCTTGGTGCTTTGCCCAGCCCAGCCAAATGATATAGTAACTCCAGCCAGGCCACCGTCTCTGTCTCTGCCAAAGCGCCTTCTGGATGCGCTGGGTGCCAGCGCTCTAAGGGAATGGGCACACCTGCAAAGCATACAAACACCTGCTGCATGCTCCCGCCCAGCTCTACTCCAGCCCCCGTATCTGGCAGCTCTCACTAGCCCTCCTCTCCGCCAGGCTTGATCAGATCTGAAAACCCCCGATTTGGGCACAGAGAGGAGGGAGCAGGGCTTCCTAATAGACACGGGGTTTAATGTTGTGATTCAGATCTCTCTCTCTCCCTAGCTCCCTCTGTGACGTTCTGGGGCGCAATCCAGAGCAGCGAAGGTTTGCGTCCCTGCCTGCCCTGCCACGGGGGGTCCCTCACCGTGCTTTGATCTTGTCGCTTCCACGCTGGGCCCCTCACAAACACCTGCCCGCATGCAGGTCACCCCCTGAGTGTTAGCAGCCGGTCAGCAACACGCCGGTCACGCTGTGGCTCCCCCCAGCCGCGGGACCATGTGCAAGGTGACCCCCATACACTCCCAGTCCTGAACATTCCCAAAAACGTGTGTTCTGCACTGTCGGTCCCGCTCCAGGACAGTTCAGATATTAACGGTCCATTGCCCCTATCAAGGGTCCGTGTTCAAACTGGAGTGATCAAGCAGTTCAGTTTAAACCCAGCACTGGATTGAATTTAGATTAAAAACAAAACAAGCTCATTTAACTGCAAAGGGAGGACAGGAAGAAGGCATGAAAGTCAGAAATGGTGACAGGAGAAAGAAGGAGAAAACGCTTCCTAGTAGCTGAGTCTTAACAAGCTAGACCTGGTTCAAGGTAAAATCCTCATCACATGTTCCCAGCAACAGGGCTGACCCAGTTCTCAGGTCAGGATCTGCCCCCAGCAGAAGTGCAGACTCTTTGGGTGCTCTGGGATTGGAGCACCCAGGGAAAAAAAATAGTGGGGTTCTCACAACTACCAGTAGCCCTGCCAAACAGCTCCTCCTCCCTTCCTCCCAGCCTTTCCACCTGCCGGCAGGCCCCACCAATCAGCTCCTTCCCCACCCCCCAGAACCTCTCGCCCACCACAATCAACTGTTCAGCGGCGTGCAGGAGGCCCTGGGGAAGAGGAGCTGGGACAGGAAGAAATGGGGGAGGGGGCAGGAAGGGGTGGGGTGGGGTGAGCTTAGGGAAACAGGTGGAGTGGGGGCGGGGTGAGCTTCTCCTGGGAACTGGGGAAGTTGGTGCCTCCTCCCCTCAGTGTCAAAGGGCTGGTTCCTTTGTCTTCTGAAATGAGAAAGGAATAACCTGAGGTGTTTTTACCCTTCACTTTTACAGCCCAGCCATCCTCTGAAATGCACAATCCTGAGGGTTAACCCAGGTCAAGTTCATTCCAGCCGTGAGGAGGGAGACACGGAGTCTCGTGGTGAAAGGTGCCATGTTTGTTAAAAAACCTGGGTCCAGATTTGCCTCTGAGCGGTCAGCTCTCCCTTCTCTTCAGGAGGGGATGAATGCAAATACCAGCCGGACGCTGGGTACCTTCTGATCAGAAATGACCATGTGTCCAGGAATGCTCGGATCTGGGGGGATAGTTTGGCCCTTTGGAAAGAGGCAGAGCTCGGAGGTGGGATTCCCTCCCCTCCTTCCACTTTTCTCCACCCCGGAATATTTCTCTCCCACCCTTGCTGGGCCCGTCTCTCATTACACATCTCACATCCCTTGTTCCTCCCTGGGCACCAATCTCCCAGTGTCTTGGGCTCTCATTATCCCGAACAGCGAGCGTTCTCCGGGGATAACAATTAGACACAGCAGCCTGGGAAACATCCAGTTAAGCAAAGGGACTTACTACACAGACAAGGGCAATTAACAGCAAATGCCCAGTTCCAAGGGTCTCATTAGCAGCCTTAAACATGCCCGTCACTATTAACCACCGACATGAAGATTTAAAGCCTGTGCAAAATGAGACATTTCACTGGACATATGTTGCTGGATGGAGCCTGCCACGCAGCCAGGACTAGCCTCCAACCGGGGCATCACCTGTCTTCACAGCACCACTCTGCATTCAGGTCCTTGTTCTCCCTTGTAGCTTCCAAAAGCAAATCCCCTTCCCCCCTGGCCTTGCCCCTTTTTCAGCCCGAGTGGCTCATCCAGCCTTGGGGCCCGGTGGAGGAGGAACTTGGTGCTGGGCGGGGATTTCTTCGCTGCAGGTGTTTTCATTTACAGAGACCGTACTGAGCCCTGGGTCTCTGGACACAGAAGGAATCAAAGAGGCGGACACCACTTCATGTGCTCACAGCAGTCTGCACCTCTACCCCATAAGTTCTTCCTGGGGCCAGCTTCTTCCAGAGCCAGCCACTGAGTTGTCAGCACCTCTTTCGGGCTGTATCTTTCTCAGCTGTTCTCGGTTTCTGTGCGCACTCCCCCCTCTCTCACACACACACCTGGCCACAACACCCCATTGGACCCTCCACCCACCCGGGGCTCGTTTCTGGCCAAACTGCTAGGCTTTGGTTTAGATGTGGCCCCTTAATGGTCTCTTACCCCATCTTAAATGGGGGAGTCATTCGCACACCGGTTTGAAGGCGATTGTAACTCAACCCAACCCCAGGTCCTCCAGTTCACAGCACTAATTCCTTGTTCTCTCACTCTCTTCCCCATCTCAGGGGACGCACGTTGAGACTGCAGCTCACACTGTGGCTGTTCTTGGAGTCGTCTTCCTCTTACTGGTATTTCTAGCACAGCCGAATCTATGGATCCCCGCTGAGATCGGGGCCCCGTCGTGCTAAGGATGGGCCAAACTCCAAGCAGAAGAGTAGCCTCATTAAAGTCAATGGGATTGTTCATGGGCTGAAATTAGGCACGTGTTTCTGTACCTTGCTGAATCGGGGCCCGTAAAGGGTAATGGGACAAACTGAATATGGCGGAACCAGTGCTAAGTATCTGGAAACCTTCCCAAAGCGGGGAGCTGTTCAGCTTTGGAATAGGAGGCACTGGGAACGCGTCAGCAAGACTGAACAAACAAAACACCAGACCTGCCTCCTGTGCTGGTCCCTCAGGAAGGCAGGGGCGAACTAAGCTCTAATTTCTCGGGGTGGGGGGTCTGCCTGCAGCAGGCCCACATGGGAAGGGGAGAACCGGATGCAGCAGGGATCGCGGGGTACCACTCTCCCCTCTAATCATCAGCCTGTGTCCGGGTGGGAAGGGACGGCCTTGCCCATTTGGCGATAATTTAATGCCATTTAAGCCAGGAAATGAAAACTAACTGGCTTTAAAGAGTCACTGTCCTTCCCGCTGTGTCTTTCGCTCTTGGGCACGGCGAGGGATTGGCTGCAGATCTGGGGACAAGTCCTCCCCTCGATCACAGCAACGCATCCCTCTTCAGGTAACTGAGACTGTCGGCTCTTTGGGGCAGGGGCTTTTCGTTCAGCACCGAGTACAACGGGGTGCTGGTCCAGATTGGGGCTTCTCTGCACCTCTGCAATGGTGATAAATAATGATTAATTGCACCAGCAAACAGGACACGCGACCTTTTCACGAATGTGGCCTCATTTAGGAAGCACATGGGCCAGCCTGCACCTCTGCTAGGACGTTTAAAAGGCTGGAGATCTCCGAGAACCCCACGGGGTTCACGCGTCCCCTCTCTCAGGACTACGCAGAGGAATCCTTCCCTGGTGGGCCCGGCCAGGCCTGGCACGGTCAGCACAGAGAGCAAGCCGTGGCGGGATATGCAGCTTGGGATGCGTGCGATCCCGATGCTTCCTGTAAACAAACAAATGGAGCAAGGGCCTGCCGCTGTAATCCCCATGTAGGGAAGGCGCTGGGCCGCCATGCGCTGGGGTCATTGGCAGCCCGCTTGCCAAGTCACACTTCAACATGTGCCACGCGGCTTTTCATCAGGAGCTGGCAAGCACAATCCACTGACAATTCATTAGGTTTAATTAGCAGGATTCACCTCGTTCTGACAAACTGGGCAAATATTTTCCCAGGGAGCTTTGCGAGGCATCCTGCCCTGGCATGCAGCCGGGCCCCCCCCGTCCCGCTCTTAGCGAAAGGAGAGAAACTGAAATGCTAATCAATGGCCCCGTTTCTCTGCCCCACCAGATGCCTTCTTGGTCTCTTTGCAGCCCTGCCTCTCAGCCAGGGTGACCAGAGAGCAGGTGGAGGGGAGGGGGGAAATAGGAGCCTCTATAAGATAAAGCCCCAAATATTGGGACTGTCCCTATAAAATCAGAACACCTGGTCTCCCTAGTCCTAGCTCACTTGCGGCTGGGGAGTAGGGTGACCAGATGTCCCAATTTTACAGGGACAGTCCCGATATTTGGGCCTTTTTCTTATATAGGTGCCAATTACCCCCACCCCTGTCCCGATTTTTCACACTTGCTGTCTGCTCACCCCAGTGGAGAGGCAGTTTGTCCCTTATAAAGTCCAAAGTTGGCACCAGGAGAGAGCTAGTGCCAAACAAGCAGGGTCCCTGCATCCTGCCTGGGATGGGTGCGGGATAAAGCCCTTGAGAGAAGGTGCATAAGCACTGAGTGATGGAAAAGACATACTCCCGGCCCTAGCTTTCTTTCTGTAGGGCTGGGCCAGGTGTCTGCAGGGACAAGGATGGGTGCTTTGCTAGGGGGCTGGGGGTGGGCACATGCAGCTGCAGGTGGAAGCAGGTGTGGGTAGGGCCTAGGATGGGTGTATCTCTGTAGGACAGGTGTACGTCGGGGGGGTGGGGGGGTGCTGGTGCTCAGGTGTCAGTATGTTGGGCTGAGGGTGGGAGCATTTCTCTAGGACCAGGGCAGATATGTGGGGCTGGTTCATGTATATGGGGGTTGGGAGCGAGAGGATAGGGCTGACAGTGGAGGCATTTCTACATGGCTAGGGCATGTACAATGGGGATGGGACAGGTGCCCATGAGGTGAGGCAGGTGCATTGTTATATGGACAGGGCAGTTGCATGCAGGGGAATCTTCCTGTCACCATCCCTACAGGGCCCCAGCCAACCTCACTACTGATTATTTCTCTCGCTTTTAGTTCACATTTGGATTTGGAAAGTAGGGGGGGGAAACCCCACCCGGAAAGGGCTGCTCCTCTGAACGCAGCTTCTGCCTCAGCCGCTTTGTCTGGCCCAGGCAGCAGAGCGAGGCTCCTGTCACGGGCCCAGGCTGCTTTCATGGCGCGCACACAACAGCGCTCTGTGTCGCAGCTCCCTGATTAATCAGATTAGCACAGCAGGCGGGTCAGCGCCCGCAGGCGCCCGATCAGCCGCTAACACCCCCCCAGCACAACCCACAGGGGGCCGGATTCATTACTGAGATTTTAACAAATTCAGACACGTCTCTTTAAAGGTCTAACAAGTTGTTTCTTTCCCACCAGGGATGCGCTCTCCTTGTATTCATTTCTCATTTTCACCCTCTCGCCTTCTCTTTTAACCCTCTCTGGCATTTATATAAGAAGAGGGTTTTGACCCTGTTTCCCTGGCTGGGATCCCCCTCCCATCACTGCCTGCCCAGCCCCACCCCAGAGGTGGCTGTATTTCTGCAGCGCTAGGTGAAGTTTGCAAAGCGCTTTGGGATCACCAGTGCATTGGGAAGCCAGCACCAACCCTTCCCATGCTGCACCGGGCCTGTGCGTAGACGACATCAGTCTGCAGTTTCCCCCAGCGACACCATTCGCACTCACACGCCGTTAGGGAGGAGGGAAGAGCCAATGACCCGAGTCTGAGCCTCTCCCACACAGCTCCAGCTTCCACAGAGCCAGACTTTCAGGAGAGCTCAGCCCGCAGCGTGCCCGTGGCCTACTGAGAACCAGGGGAAAAGCGGCAGGTGAACGGAGCCCTTCTGAAAAGCCAGCCCGGATCCTGGGGTCTGAACATTTGGGAAGCTGGCCCGGAGCACCTTGGAAAATCTGGCTCAGTGCACAGGGCTGTGGAAAGTCCTGCTGAGAGAGGAGCAGGCCAGGAAGGCTGACTCGGAGCCACGCCTAATCCGTGCCCTGCCTTCATCCCAGAATCTCACAGGCACGCCCTGAAGATCATCAGCATTCCTCCAAGAACAGGCAGGCAGCATTGGCCGGTGGCCATCAGCAGGGAGAGGCCTTGTGAGCGCTGAAGATCAAAGGGAGATCTTCATCTCTTTTAATAAGTCTCAGCCAAGATGTCTGACTCAGTCTGACGTGGGGAAGGGGCCTTTCAGACGACATCAAAAGCCCTGTTTAAACGGCACAGGGGGGCTGGGGCAGGAAGAAGAGGGAGGACGAGAGGAGATGGAAGAAAGTGAGAGATGAAGAGGCAAATACCATGGCGAGCGACAGGTATTTCAAAACTAGACTTACCACAGTTTTACAAGCATCCAGGCCAAGAGCAAACGGCCTGAGATACAGAGGATGAGAAGGAGCTAAGTGCAGACTGACTCTCACTCTCTCTGGCCATCAAAGGAGCCTTTCAGAATCAAAGGCCGGCACCTGACACTCAACTCCGAGTTTGATCCTGTGTGCAGAGCCCTTTGGTTGCGCTCCCTCTCCAATGCTGGGGTGTAGAGTTCACGCCACTGGGGACTTGGGAACTCGCTCACGCAAGACAAGGGCAGGTGGCAGGCGCCTAACTTACAGCCGGGAGGTTGGCGAAGTTGCCGGCTCTTTCCTCTCGGGTCACCCTGCTGGGATGCTCTCCCCTCTAGAGATCAGGGGCAGGCCAAGGCCAGACCTGCAGATCCAAAGGTTGCTCAGAAATGTCAGCTTCCCCGCTGCGGCAGTCACCCTCTCCCTGCAACTCCCATCCTGACTCTGGGCCTTACCCAGCCACTGACCAAGAGGCCAGGGAGAATTTACCAGGGAATCCCATTTCCCGTCACCAGGGCAGAGGAGAGAGAACCAGGGTCTATTACGGGTTGGCACCAAACTCCAACATGGCATTTCCCAGTGCCAGCTGCAGGTTTGGGGCAGGAGGCATTACTGGAAGGAACCAGGTCTTCACTGCACCCATAAAGGACCATGGACAGCCGTGGCACCCAAACTACAATAAGGATAATTCCCTTGCCCAGCTGTTCATCACCACTACCCTGCTGCAGTGCCACACAGGTGGCACCACAACCTGCCAAACCAGAGTGCGGTCTAATGGGCGCAGTGGTTGATCCAGCTGTTTCCATGTGCACACAGAGGCGAATGTGTCCAGCCCAGGCTGCAGAATATGTAGCAAGCGAAGGCCCATTTCTCACCCGTGAGCTCCGAGCCAGCCCCTCCAGAGATGAAAACACGCTGCCTTTTATGGAGGCTTGATCTAGCTTTTTTTTAAAACACACAAATCACCAAGGAAGATTTCATACTCAAATAAACCTCTCTCTCTCACACACTGGATTAATTCGCCGAGCCCGGGACTCTCAATTGCCTTGGAACCAGATAATGGGGGAGAGCAAGTTCAGAGATAAAGCCGCGCCTCTCCCTTGGCTCAGGCACTCATTTGAATAATACAGACTATGCTAAGGCACGCAGGATTTCAGAGAGCAGATAAGGATGAATTATTTGCGGGACAGAGCTTACTCCGCGTTAATCTGGCTCCAATTTTGTAGGGAAAAGTGCTTAGCTCAAATCTCCTCTTATCTCTGAAAGGGCCTGTAACAAACAAGAAATTCATTGCAATGAACATTGCACTCATGCTGGTTTGTTATCATAGGGTTGCTTACGAGACCTGGGCTGCGCATCCCAGTTTGTTATTCTATCATAAGGTCATCGGGGAGCGCGGGGCTTTGCAAACAGGTTATTTATTGTAGGGTTACTTCTGAGTGGTGGGCTGCAGAGCCTGAAGTTTCTGCTGATTCATGGGTTGCACACATTTTGTTATTATAGGGTTGCTTGTGTTGGGATGCAAACCAGCACCTTACAATCCCCGCTGATTGCCTGGCTGCACACACTGGTTTGTTATTATAGGGTCACTCAAGGCTGTTTGGCAGCAGATGAGCATTTCTTGTTTAGTTTATAGATGAAAAGTCAGTGTTGAGGATTTAGGAGGATTTGTGCAGAGTGTGTCTTTGCGATTGTGGTTCAGCCCCCGCGCAAAGAGAGCGGCGGTACTTTGCATTTACTGCTCCTCCGTCTACAGGTCCTGAAGCCCCGTACAAAGCTGGAAATGAGTGAATGTATCCCTTGTTGTTCTGCTGTTGTATCCCTGCTCCCTCTTCCCAGCTGATCAGACTTCCTGCTTGGAACAGCGTTACCCAACACGCCCTCCTTCCCAGTGCTAGATTGTTCTCCACCTGCCACCCAAAGCCACTTCTAATGACTTGGTTTTGCCAGTGGCTGCCCCTGGAGGAGGCTCTGTCGTTCCTGTGAGCTGGTCCCGAGACGCGGGGATGGGGTTGGCTCTCCAGCTGCCTGGCCCCAGGCATCCTCAAAGAGCCTGAGGAAAGCCCAAAGGGGAGCTGTGCTTAACCAGCTGCCGTGGGCCGTGCCCAGCGCTCCCGGAGGAAGACAGCGCTGCACACGCAGCCTCACTAGATGTTTGTGCCACTGACACAACGGGCCTTGCCAGGCTACCCAGTCGCTGCTGTATCTGCTCCGACCCTGCTCTCCTCCTGGGCAAGGCTGTTCGCAGCTTGGTCCCCCAATGCCAACACAAACCTCCGTCCCCACCCCCGCTTCCCCACTCTGCTGTTCTGCCCAGCTCACTGTACAATCTCTCCCCACCGTCCCCAACTCCTTCCTGCATGCTCTGCTGTATTCTGCCCCCAGGACCACCTCTCTCCCTCCAAGCCTCCTCACTCACTCTCTCAGCTCTGCCATGTCAGGCCGCCGGCCTGCATGCTCCCTTTTCGGCCTGGGCCCCTCCTGCCACCCATTCTGGCCTCCTCTCAGCCTCCCATCTTGGCCCCCAGTCTCTCTGTCTTCTCACTTTGGCGATCAGTCCACTCTGAAAGCATTTAAAAACTCACCACTTGCAGGGGCTGTCAGCCAGCTCCCGCCCGCCTCCAGCAGCCCTCACTCCTGTTACCAATCCTTCACGCCACGGCTTGTCTCCTGCCCCCCAGAGAGCCCTTGCCTTGACCGAAACCAGTGGCGCAGACTTTGACGACTGACATGTCGCCCCAGGAGGGGAAGGTCTTTGGGGAATCCCACCGTTCTGGGCCTACTTGGAGTGAATTCTAAGCATGGCCCCTCCACAAGGTCACACGCAGCAGAGCTGAGAATCACCCAGCTACTCAGTCAAAGCACTGTAGCCGTATCACAAGGGCCACTCTGAGAGGTCAGCCATGGGCAGTTTACAGCGCTGACCTCGCAAGCTACCCCACATTAGCTACCAAAAACCTCCTGTGGGTGAGCGAGGAGCTATTGCCAAGAGCTGCTGGGACCAGATCCACTGTGGGTGTCAACTGGGGTAGCTCCACCGACTTCCCGAGCGTTCCGCTGATTTACACCAGCTGGCCCCACAACATCCCTTTTGACCCCCTCCCGTTCTGAGCACCGTGCACTGCAGGAGCCCAATCTGTGACCTTGTTTGGACTCTGAACACCTGACTGGTGAGGTCCTGCAGATGTGCAAGTGAGGCACACGGCACCAGTGAAATTGCAGATGCAAAGAGAGAGACTCAGCTGAGGCCAGGCTGAGAAAACAATCAGCCCACACGGCAGCTGTGACCCCACACATTTAACCAGGATGGGGAACATTTCCCCCCTCCGTCTCCCCAGCCTTGATTATGGCCAAGGGAGTCACAACAGAGGTGAATCTGGCCCTGTGGGGTTTCTCTGCCTAATGTGGACAGGAGTCTACTCCGAGGTGCTGGAGCACATGACTTATGAGGAGAGGCTGAGAGGACTGGGATTGTTTAGTCTACAGCAGAGAAGAATGAGGGGGGATTTGATAGCTGCTTTCGACTACCGGAAAGGGGGTTCCAAAGAGGATGGATCTAGACTGTTCTCAGTGGTACCAGATGGCAGAGCAAGGAGTAATGGGCTCAAGTTGCAGTGGGGAGGGTATAGGGTGGATATTAGAAAAAACTTTTTCACTCGGAGGGTGGTGAGGCACTGGACTGGGTTCCCTAGGGAGGTGGTGGAATCTCCTTCCTTATTGGTTTTTAAGGTCAGGCTTGACAAAGCCCTGGCTGGGATGATTTAGTTGGGGATTGGTCCTGCTTTGAGCAGGGGGTTGGATTAGAACCTCCTGAGGTTCCTTCCAACCCTGATAGTCTATGAGTCTATGACTTAACAAAGACTGGGAATGGCTCGCCAATTACAAAAGCAGTTTCCCCTCTCTGGGTGTTCACTCCTCCAGATGAGCTGCTGGAAATGGGCCTCACCCTTCCAGATTGAATGTACCTTGCTCTCTTGCCTGCATATTTATACCTGCCTCTGGAGATTTCCACAACATTCATCTGATGAAGTGGGTCTTAGCCCACGAAAGCTCATGATCTCTAAGATCTGTTAGTCTATAACAGACGTGGGCAAACTACGGCCTGCGGGCCACATGTAGCCCGCCGGCCATTTTCATCCGGCCCACAAGCTTGGGGCCGAGCGCGACAAGCTGCACAGCCCCGCACTCCTGGCCAGGGGTCCGGGCCGAGTGCCGCAAGCCCCATGGCCCCGTGCTCAGGGCCGGGCCAAGCGCGAAAGGCCCCGCGCCCCGAGCTGGGGTGCCGGGCGGAGCATGGCAAACACGTGGCTGGGCGGAGCACTGTGAGCCACAGGGCCCCGCACCCAGCTGAGCAGGTAAGCCAGTGGGGGGTGGGGCTTAGGTGGGGAGGCAGGGGTGGTGGTTAGGGTGTGGGGGGTCTCGGGAGGGGGCAGTCAGGTAACAGATAGCAGGGGGGTCTATATAGGGAGTGGGGTCTTGGGGGGCAATTACAGTTGGGTGGGTCTCGGGGGGGTGATCAGGGGACAAGGAAGTGGGGGTTGGATGGGTCAGGGTTCTGATGGGGGATAGTCAGGGGGGAGGAAGTGGGTGGGGGTCGGATAGGAACAGGGCCTTCCCTACCCGGCCCTGTGCACAATTTTAAACCCCCTGTGGCCCTTGGGCAAAAAAGTTTGCCCACCGCTGGTCTATAAGGTGCTACAAGACTCTGTCGCTCTCCCATCTCCAGTGAATCTCCCAGGTTTAATCCGCCCTGCTCCCTGCTGCGTCACACCAGGTCTACCAAAGCCCAGGCTGGCTCATTAATCACTAGGCCATGTTTCCTGAGCCTAACTCAGCTCTCACTGGCACAGAACAGATATTAGTGCAAGGAGGAGCCTTCACAGCCATAAGGAGAGCTTCCATGCCCTCTTTGTTCCTCCTGCTCTAAATTGCTAGAAAAGTCCCTGGCTAACCCATTTCATTTCTCTCACCAACCGAAGCTGGTCCAATAAAGGATGTCATCGCCCCAACCTTATCTCACTAATATCCCGGGACCAACATGGCTACAACATCACTGCATCCAGCTTCCCCTTTGGATTGTTCGTTCCTCGTTGGGTTAGACCGTGTTTAAGGAGCAGTTGTTTGATTTACTCTCCTTCGGCCGGGGTCGTAGCTATCAGTATCTCTTTCATATCACACAAGGTTGCCCTGTAAAGCCTTGCTTTGCTCTCGGAGCTGGTTAGACTGCTGATTGTGCTCTCCCTTCATCTCCAGCCAGCACTGTCACTGCTCTCCAGTGCTCTGGGGTTTGCTTTCCCTTCGCCTGTTCGATGCCCAGCTCTGAGTTTGTGTGTGCGATTTAGAAAGGCCAAGAGATGGGTTTGTTTTTGCCCTTGCTCCCCATGGCACTTCCTCCTGGCCCCTCACGTGCTACAGAGAACAAAAGGCGCTTTTCTAGTGTTGTCCTGCTTTGATACAGCCACCTTTTACCCAAATCAGTCCAGGCAATGGCTGTAATTATCTGCCTGCCTCCGAGAGCTCCCTTGGCGGCTTGCAATGCTCAGACTCCTGCTTTGTTTCCATCAACTTGTCACTTTGAAAAGCAAAAAGAGAAGGGCTTCTTCCCCCATCCCTCCCCCCCAGTCCATTATTGAGGAGCTGGAGAACAGTCTACGCTATTCTTTCCACTCCTCTAAACAAATTCATCAAGGCAGCTTCCATGCCCTCTTTGTTCCTCCTGCTCTAAATTGCTAGAAAAGTCCCTGGCTAACCCATTTCATTTCTAATTCTTCTGCCGGGATCACACAGCACTCCGGTCGGCTTCTGAAAAAAGGATGCTGTAGGGGTGGAAAGTACGTGCAGCCTCATTATTTATAAGCAAGGGAAGCCTCCAAGCACCTGCGGTGGGGGTTTTCCTGAATTCCGCCGAGGTTCCATTGAAAGCTTCTTCGAATCAGAGGGTTCGAAGGGACCACAACGGTCAGCTAGTCTACATCTTTCATAGGCCACAAGGTACCCTCCTGGTCATCTAGGGCTCCAGTCTAAACTGGGCCAGAGAATCTCTCCATTAAGCCCATAATCACTCTCTGAGCTACAGCATGTCTTTTAATAGCAATGACTTCAGGACCAGGTCCCATTTGTGCGGGGCCCATGGGGGAAAGAGGGGAGTCACCCTACTCATGGTATAGGAAGAAGAGGGAGGAAAACGGACACAGACATCCGCTAGGTCTTTTCTGTCTCTCTTTAGAGGGAAGGGTGGTTTTGCTGGGTCAAGCACTGAACCAGGATGCAGAAAGTCAGCTTTAGCACCAGGATCTACCACAGACTCCCTGCACGACCGGGCCCAAGTCATTCCATTTCTCCAGGCTAATACTCCTGCCTGTGTGTCTCTCCTCTACTTACCTTGCAAGCTGTTTGGGGCAGGGACTTACTCGTGATACACTGTTGCAGGGAGGAGCACCAGGGGTATATAGACTCAGACTCTAAGGTCAGAAGGGACCATTATGATCATCTAGTCTGGCCTCCTGCACAACGAAGGCCACAGAATTTTACCCACCCATTCCTGCAATATACCTCTCACCTATATATGAGCTACTGAAATCCTCAAATCTTGGTGTAAGAACTTCAAGGTACAGAGAATCCTCTAGCAAGTGAATCATGCCCTGTGCTGCAGAGGAAGGCAAAAAACCTCCAGGGCCTCTGCCAATGTGCCCTGAAGGAAAATTCCTTCCCAACCCCAAATATGGCAATCAGCTGAACCCTGAGCATGTGGGCAAGACTGAGCAGCCAGGCACCCAGGAAAGAATTTTCTGTAGTAACAATATAATGCAATTCCTGTGTGGCTTGCACCATCATTGCTACTCATCCATTTACATGCCTAGAGAATGTTTCATCCAGCAGGAGGCAAAGGTTTTCCTCAAGCTGACAGACACTGGAATCACCTGAGAGGCCACTGAAATGCAGCCTCCAGGGCGGAGAAGGGTGGCTGTTTAAAACAGCGGAGAACACACAGCATGCAGCTGAAACAGCAAGGCAGGTTCTGACTCCTGGGAGAATCTGTGCATGCTCACCTCTCACGGCCATCCACGGGAGGTCATTCCCCTCTTATATGATCATGTCACTAGAACGATTGGCCTTATGGGATCACAGGGCTGAGATAGTGGGAAAGGGAGGAAGCAGAATATCTGAAAGATCAGGTGCACCCACTACCCCTATACATGGCCTCCTCCAGCCCAGTAGAAGCATAGAAAATCCCCTCCGCCCTCGACAGAGATCACATGCAGTGTCCCCCCACCCCACCCCACTCCTGCAAGGGCTCTGAAGTTTCTTCTCACTGACAGCTCAATTATCAGCATTCAATTCCTGTTTGCCCGCAGATCCTGTAATCAACGTCTGCATGTGTATTCTGGCAAAATTAATCATAATTGCTGAAAGCAAGACACATCACTCTTGTAACTTTGGTCCTTTAATTAGGATCCTGTAATTGGATACAGCACTCCCTGTAAATCCAATTACTCAGGATTAGAACAGCAGCTAAAGGAGTTGGCGGATGTGATTGCAGAGCCATTGGCCATTATCTTTGAAAACTCATGGCGATCGGGGGAGGTCCCGGATGACTGGAAAAAGGCTAATGTAGGGCCCATCTTTAAAAAAGGGAAGGAGAAGGATCCCGGGAACTACAGGCCAGTCAGCCTCACCTCAGTCCCTGGAAAAATCACAGAGCAGATCCTCAAGGAACCAATTCTGAAGCACTTAGAGGAGAAGAAAATGATCAGGAAGAGTCAACATGGAGTCACCCACGGCCGAGCGCTGGACACCCCAGTCCCCGCGTGGGTGAGAGACTGCCGAGGAGAAAGGGGGAACACGGCCAAGGCCAGAGGGGATAGGGAGGGAGAGGCTGCCAGGGGGATGGGGCGACTCAGGTGAGGGCTGGACACCCCAGTCCCTGCGTGGGGGAGACACTGCCGGGGGGAAAGGAGGAACACGGCCAGCGCTGGACACCCCAGTCCCTACGTGGGAGAGAGACTGCCAGGGGGAAAAGTGAACACGGCCAGTGCCGGACGCCCCAGTCCCTGCGTGGGGGTGAAGGTGAGAGGGGGAAAACAGCAGAGAGCCACTAACGTTGTTGCCAACGGAACCCTGCTCTCCTGTGTCCCAGTCAAGTGCTCCACCCACTAGGGTGCATTGCCTCTCCTTCCCTCTCTCTGTTACTATTTGGTTACTTCGGGGATCAGGGCCATAGAATGAGCAGTTACAGAGTGCAGATGACATGACAGCAATTTGGGGTTCTGTGCTTGTACAGACAATAGTTGGGTAGTTCTAGGCTCTGGCCACCAGGGGGTGCTGCGGAGGACCCGGGTTTCCTGCTTCCCTGGGACTCGTGCATCCCCAGGTTGCTTTCTGGAAGCGGGGAGAATCAAGCAGCAGCAGCTTCAGCGCGGCCTTGCTGAGGATGCAGCCGCTGGCTCCTGGGGGCTGTTTAGCGCCTGCCCCCACCCCCGCACTCAAGGCAGCCCTGTCTCCCCCAATCCCACCCCTGCGGCCAGCCCAGAAACCACAGGCCCTGAGGCGGGGAGGAGGGGACGGGGATCGGCGGCGGAGGGGGTAAACTTCCTCTCGGGGAGGAAAAGCCCCTCAGGCAGGCTGGATCCGGGAGGGGGAGACAGTGGTGAGCTGGGCAAGCGTTACTTTCCCATGCACGAGAGCCGGCCACGAAGAGCCCGCGGCTAGAAGTCCTGGCGGTGTGTTGCCCTCTCCTGTCCCCCCCGCCCACAAACAGGGGCGGGGGAGAAGGGATGCAGAGCCCCGGACCTGGGTCAGACCCGTGGGGGTTGGAAGCTCCCAGAGCCCACGGGGGAGGGTCTGGCTACAAGCAGAGTCTAGGCTAGGGCGTGGGGGAGGCTACTCACTTGCAGATGCAGTAAAGCCCCTCTGGACGGGGCGGGGGCAAGCTGCCGGCCCCAGCCCAAGTTCACTCAGACACGAGGGCAAACTTTTCTTCAAGGAGCCCCATCCTGGGGTTTGTCCCCCCACCCAGCACTAAGGGGGCCCGCAGCTGGAATCTCCTAGCTGGGCGGGGGGAAGCACAGATCCTGGGGGAAATACCAGGCTGGGCTGAGAATGGCTGGCTCCGGCCTTGAGAGCCCCCAGGCCCATATTCCCCTGGCGCCAGCCGAGAAGCTCCCCCGCCCCAGCCCAGAAGCTGCTGCGCCCCGGCTACTTATCCCCCCGACCCGCCTCCCTGTGCCCCGAAAATCAGAAGGGCTCATACGTGGCTGCAGGCTGATCTTTTGACTTCCCACCAAACAGCTGATTGGCTGCAACCAGCCCATGAGCCAACATGGGCTGCTGAGCGGATGAAAGAGCTGACTGGCAGTGGCCAACAGCTGATCTCTCCCCAGGGGGTGCTGGGCACCCGCTAATCCCCCCGCCCCCGTGCTCCAGCCCGGAGCACCCCCGGAGTGGGGCCTGCCAGGCCAAGTATTATATATGGGGTTTTATCTGCCCAGGCTTCTAGATGAATCTTTACTAGCCCGTCCCTGCGCCTCTAGGCGGGTCGCCCCACAATGACTTTCCCTATTGCACACAATCCGCACAACGAGCCCCGAGCGACAGGGGCACATCAGCCCCACGCGCACCCGTAGCCTACGTGCCGCACACAGTACAGACGGTCACACCCCCGGCCCAAAGCTCACCCTGGCACCACCGTGCACTAGCAATGCTTCCAGCAGCAGCTGTGACTGGCTTATCTCTGCCAAAGTAGAAGCTAGATTGATTTAAGGTGGGGGGGCCTCTTGTTTTGGCTGCAGTCCTAAAGTGCTTAGCTCTCTATTCCGAATTATTCACTAACTACTAATCCCCGCCACGTTGCTTTGAACACAGGGCTTTGAAATGAGGGAACCTGGCACCCCTGCCCATGTTTATTTTGTGTCCCCTCCCTGCCCACCCCACCAGGATGTGAATACTGAAACAGCCATAGTATTGTCAAGTGCTCTGCTACCCTCTGCTGTTCATTGCCAAGAAACACGCAGTCCTGGGAAGATTTCCACGGTCCTTTCTCTGCCCAGCCGGCTACAGAAGCCCGTCTCGTTTCCTTGCCCCTATGGTTTGTGTTCGCATCTTCCCTCCGTTAAATGCTTCTAGAAATGGCGCTTCCTACGTGCCAGATTCATTTCAGGTCCCAGGAGAGGATAGTCTATGAAAAGCCCCGGGGCTTTAGAAAAGAGCCTGCTCAATATTCATTTGCACACACAGAGCCCCAACTAGCTGGGA
This sequence comes from Dermatemys mawii, assembly GCA_007922305.1. Classification (NCBI taxonomy): domain Eukaryota; kingdom Metazoa; phylum Chordata; order Testudines; family Dermatemydidae; genus Dermatemys; species Dermatemys mawii. The sequence continues at coordinate 5,141,611 of ML677388.1, forward strand.
CATTCCCCCAGCAGCAATCAGCTATGCAAAAGCCATGGGAGATGTTTGAGTTCTGTGGCTGAAACCACATGCAGCTCTGGGCACCTCAGCAGTAATGCACCAAAAGGAATTCAGAGGGGAACTGGGATGAGTGAGGGGGCTGATTGATGAGGAAAGATTAGAAGGGAAGCCAGAGAGCTTGGCTCAATAGCCCCTCATTTGGGGATGTAACAGCTGTCTACAAGCATCAGAGGAGTGTAAAAGCTGAGGAGAGTGTGGAAGTATTTAGAGGATCCCAGGTGTTATAACTAAAAACATGGGACAAAATTGAATAAAGATTGAGGTTTAAATATCATGGGGGAAAAAACATTCCTGGCAACATCTTTTAGGCTGTGGAAGAGTCTCCCACAGGTGACAAAGGAACATTAACTGAGTCCATTTAAAAGTGGATGAGACAAGGCCCTGAAGAACAAAGATAGGGAACAATCTTACTTTGGCTGAGGGAAGGGGCTGAACTCTCAGGTCTTTGCTTTCTCACTTCTAGGTGCTTTGGGAAGTTAGTGCTTCTTGTGGCCTTCAATTGGTGACCAACCAAGGGGCGAGTTTGGCACAGCTGTTAACTAGCTGGGCAGAGGAGGAGGGGCATTGCCGCAGCTGTAACTCCAGCTAGGACACTTGCATTCTAGGTGGGCCGCGGCGATCTCTCTCTTCCACTGCCCCACCAGGGGCTGTTCTAAGCTAAGATATTCCTTGCATTTCCTGTCCTACTTGTGTGCAAAAGCCTTTCTCTGGCATTCGTCAGCGGAATAGCTTTTGTTTTCTGGTGGAAGCCGGCTGTATTAACATACTTAATTATATTGGGGGCTTGTAGATTATCTAATTATGAATGTGCCTAGTTTTGATTTTCTTTTAATTAATTTGTTTTGTTTACATGCAGCAACATCTGCTTGAGCTCCCTTGGACCCCCATCAGAAATGAGATGGGATGTCTCCGGGGTCGGGGGGGTGTTCTTCTGGTGGGTAACGTTGTAATAAATGAAGGGGGGGGAAGGAGGGTTGGTTTTACATTTAAATGAGTATTTCAGGGAATTGGGTGGCTCAGGGATAGAGACTGTTTCACTTTCATGGGCTGGTTTGAAGCCCATGGACTGAGACCGCTGGGCAGGAATTACATGAAGTGACTTAGAATCCTGTGGCACCTTAAAGACTAACAAAAGTATTGAAGTATAAGCTTGAAGTGACTTGGTGGGTTTCGGGAAACCTCCCCGTGGACAAGTGTCCACATCACCATGACCACCCCAAATTGCAGGAGTTGGCAGCATCTTCTGAAAGTCCACGGGCTGAGTAGGACATGGACTGAGAACTCTCTTTTCATCTCTCGAGATGGTCTTTCCCCTTTGGCAGGGGACAGGGGGCTCATGCTGGCCCTGTGCTGGGCACAGAGGCGGTCAGTCTCCTGGGCTGGCAATCTTGCACTTCACATACAGATGCACAAGATGCGTGGTCCCGTCTCTGGTGCCAGGTGCTGGAGATGCACTGCTTGTCAGTGCAGGTGGCGAGAGTAGCATGGTGAGTGCGCACTGGTAAAGGGGCAGCTGCCTGTTCTCCCCGCACTGCAATGCAAATACTGTGCCCACCCTTCAGACGAGAGGGATAGAGACATCTCACCCAGACGGTCATGCCATGGGATGGGTCCCGCGCACAGCACAGTTAGAACACCGAGTCAAGGGAAACAGACTGCTCAGTGAATTGCACCAGAACCCTACAAAGTGCAAGGCCTGGTTAGAGAATGTGGTTAGAACACAGTTCAGCTCCAGCTGCGCTGCAAAAGCGAATGGTGTTCCTGTTGCAGCCAGACTCTGCACTACCATGACTTATTTGCAATGTGGAACCCTGACAGCCGGGCTCTCTTCTCCCACAGGAGGGCAGCAAAGTGCTGCATTTTCAAAGGCTTGGTGACACCAAGACAAAGCTGACCCCAGACCCAACAGCGCCGTTGCAGTGTGCCTTAGAAGGGTGCCCTTCGTGATTGCCCCTATCCCTCCTCTTCCTTCTCCTTCACCCTTGGGCCTCTCCTTTCAGCAGAGAAGGGCTAGAGGTGGCTCTCACCAGCAGGCACTGAAGCTGCTCTAGGCAGGGGATTAGATGAGGCTTCATTGCAGGCTGTTCCCCACACCCCCACCCACACCCCCACACCACCCAGATCTCCGTAGGGCAGCCAAGGTCCAGGTTTTTTTGAACATTGCACACACAATTGCCCTCCTATTTTGCACAAGCAATGCTGCAATTGCATATGCATGTTGGACAACTCTCACCAATGGGCCAATTACATGCATAATTTGTAAAAGAACCTATAAAGGTGCTACAAGACTCTTTGTCGCTTTTGCAGATCCAGACTAACACGGCTACCCCTCTGACACTATGCATAATTTGTGTGCACAGGTTTAAAACTAGGCTCTTCGTTCAAAACATAACCACCAGAAGAGCAGTTTGTGGGGTGGTCACCAGAGCAGGGGTCCGGGGCTCAGGATTCTGGCGTTCTAATCTAATGCCACAGCCTCATACTTTCAGAACTGGCCCATAACACCATGACTCCTACTGAACTCGATGCTCTGAAAACAGGGCTGGCTAAAAATGGGAACCAAAACCAAAGGCCACATTTGGAAACGTGGCCCTGAAACGCCACCCTTCCTCTCTCTGTAAATGGACAGAGCAATCTCACCCACTCCATAAAATGCCTGGAGATTCCTGGGTGAAAGGCCCTATCTAACAAACAGTGAGTTTTACCATTCACTGAGTCTGATCCATCTCCCCTGAGAGGCCCATTGGCTCAGCCACAGGGTGATTCCCCCCCCTCTCCAGGACTGCAAGCCTGAGAGTCAGACTGTTTTGCTGCTCTCCTGTAGCCTTTGCTCTAGCAAGTAGGAGCTGGAGCAGGCAGGAATTGACACCAGACATTTGGGCTGAGAAACACTTACTGCTTAATCGGAGCATTTCCTGGTATCAGCAGGGCAGCCTGCTTTGTTTACTATCTCATGACACAGAGCTCAGTGCCATCTGGATACTGTACAAGGAAGTGAGATAAGTTTGTATGCAGGGAGGAGAGCAGAATTTCTCTAACGCATTCTAAAGCAGTTGGGAGTTCTCAGCAAAGATACCGCGTCCTTGCTGGCTCATTCCAAGCAGTTGTTCACTTTGAACATGTCTACCCACCACCTCTTTCTGTAAGCAAGGAACTTCTGCACATCTTCTGGCTACAGCCTGGTTCTAAACTCAGCAGCAAAATCCTTAGGTCAATTACAGGAAACATCTTGTAAATAAATCCAAAGTCAACCTCTGCTGGGAGAAAAGAAGGCAGATCAGTCCAGCTCTGCAAAGCTCCAAAATGAAAAAGCAAGAGCAGGCAAATATTAATGGGGGGCAGGTGGAGTTTGAAGGAAGAGGGACTGAAGATCTGAAGCAGAAAAAAATAAAATGTGATGAGGAAACAGATGAGTATCAATGCATAGAATACAGACACGCTGTGTGTGCCTTCAGATCTAAGTGTGCAGGAGCAAGGAGACCATGTTTGTGTTGGAAGGGCGGTGAAATGCTGTGCATGTGTGTACATCTAGACAAGGGACAAGACTTTATTGTGCCTCTATGGCCCAGGCCCAGGTTGGGAAAGTAGTGTAGAGACACTAGCCAAGGGGGAGCTGCAGGTGACATTTTGAGAGTTTTGCCATGGATTTCAATGGGACTAGAATCTGATTCACAATCTAGGAGAGAGCTAAGTACCAGAAACATAAGGCAAGAGAAGGTTCTTAAAAGCACAGGGTCAAATTCTGTTTTCAGCTACAGCAGTAGGTCTGGGGTAACACCAGTGACAACAATGGAATTACTTCAGATGTACACCATTATTAAGGCAGAATTTTTCCCATTGGAGTTACACCTGGGATGAACAGTCTTAAAAGGCCAAATCCTCCATTGGCATAAGCTGTCATATCTCATGGGCTAGGCCAATTTACACAGAGGCTCTGGCCCCACATAAGTAAAACAAAATGAAAACTTGATTTAAAAGCCATAACATAAACAAGCTTAATTTTAAAGAGCAATTGTCTAACCCCATTAAATGGTATTTTAGGGATGGTCATTATCAACCGGGGAGAGTTCGACTGGTTTTAATGACAGCAGTTAAAGCACATGCTTCCACATTTTGGTACTGGACTGACCTTGCCAGGTTAGAAATCATAGGGTTCCCAGCTGGTGCCTCCTTCGCTTTGTAACTGACAGGGATTGGGAAAAGGGAGGGGATTTAAAATATGGAAATCTATTTCTCTTTATCTCTCTCACTGAATAGGAAGAGTGAAAGCACCCAGCGCAGTTTCTTGTCAATTTCTCATCCAGTACCACCATGCACTTACATTTTGGTTTCCAACGTTGCGGGAAGGGTGGGCTCCCAGGAGACCTTCAAATCCAGGCATATTCCAGCACTTCAGGGAACTGGGGGGGAAGTGCATGGGGGTGGGGCCCCACGTGGAAGAGGGCCTGATTCAAAACCTACAGTAAGTCAATGAGAGTCTTTCCATTCACCAAAATGGGCTTTGGATCAGGCACACAAAACACAAGTGTGAATATGGGGTACTAATGCAAAAACAACGCTAACCTGGACCCACTGCTGACTGGAGGTGCTTTATGCAGTCCCACTGGGGCAATTAGTAGCAGCTGAATTCTCAGCTCAGCCCCCAGCCTTCACAGCGGAGCTTTCCACTGAGACCTGCTGCCTGCAACTATCCCAACAGCAGCTGTGATGTTCTGTTTACAGCTGTTGCTTGTTCTTTTGTTTTTTTATCTTAATAGCCGACCTTGATGTCATGGGAGATGATTCAAGAGCAAACAGAGAGAGGGAGCAGCAGGGACAAAGACGAGGAGACATTATCAGAGGGGTTTAGGAAAGACTAAAAAAAGAACTGAGTAGCTTGGTTGCCGCAATAACTAAAGGGAGAGGTGATAACAGCCTAGAGTGTTTGAGAGTCTGAAAACCACAGGGCAAGAGGTTAGTTATTATGGGATGGAGGAGGATGACTGGGAAGAAAGAGAATAAACTGAGGTTAAATATCGGGAGGCGGGGGGCGGGGAATTCCTCCAAGTCATGGATGGGGTGAACCCTTCCTTCGGAGAAGCTAGTCCTTCCCCACGTCGATTCACCATGGCCAGACCCCCAGCTGCCCTGTGGCCAGAGTCCCAAGGCCCCCCACCACCATCACAGCTGGAGGAGCCCCAGCCCAGCTGCCCTGAGCTGCCAGGCCCCAGCCGTGCCGGCCAGCCCGAGCCACCCTGGTCGCCCCAGCCCGTGACCGCCAGCCCAACACCTGGGACACTGGCTGGCCTGAGCCCATGGCCACCGGCTGGAGCTGAGCCCCCACTGACTTCAGAGGGGACGGGGTGTGAGGGTGGGGCCTGGGGGCAGAGCCACAGCCTGGGTTAGGGGAGGCTTAGCCTCCACTGGCCTATGATACCTGCAGCCCATGCTCCCAGTCAAACAGTAAGAGTGTGTCAAGTATGGGAGAGACGAGGTGGGTGAGGTAATATCTTGTATTGGACCAACTTCTGTGGGCGAAAGTGACAAGCCTTCACCCACCTTGTCTCTCTAACATATTGGGACCAATATGACTACAACACCCCTGAAAAGAACAATGTCAGGCATGAGGATAGTCGCAGAGTCCTTCTGCTTTCTGACCCTGGATTAGGCACTAGCACCCTGCACTGAGCTGCAAAACTCTCTATTCTTCTGTCTGACCCTGGGCTTGATCTGTTTCTGTTAGCACAGTTGTCTAATCAAAAATCTTTGTCTATATGGGACACTAAAACCATGCTAAAACAATGCTATCTACAAACTGTGCTGGGAACCGGCCAGCTGTCAGAAATCCATCCTGACAACTGTTTCCAAATCTAGCTGTAACCGGCTCTACTCCGAATTTGCCCAGAACCTCTCCATGACAGTGCTCTGCATCTCTTTTTAAAAATAACTGCTAAAGAATCTTTATTTTTCTTACTCTGAACATTTTTAAACAGTGCACGTTTCATAACATAAAAATAAAACAATCTACCATGGTTGTTACGATTCAGATTGCAAGTCACATATGAATCCAGCCTATATTTGAACTCAAGTCTCCAGGGATACTGTGGTTACTGGTCAAAGAACAAATACAATATTTTAAAAAATCAGTCATGGTATAGAGTAAAATAATAGTGCCTACATCACAGGTGCCTCTAACACCAGCACCCATTTCTGTGGAGAATCTGGATTCTTACATCCTGCATCAACCTTTTTTAAAAATACCAAAAGTGTTGTAAATAGACAAAACATTTTTTGCGGTTGCTGGTGAAGGTAATGCCAGTAACACCTCAACAGCAGGTCCCTTTCCACCAGTGGGAGGAACTACTTAGGCTTGGTATCATTGTAAAAGAGTCATCTAAAACACTTTACACATGGAAAAGCTCCAAACACCATGAGCCTAGGTGGATTTTAAAAAAAAATCGTCTTTCGGTACCACATTATTTCTCAGTAAGACTCAGATCTGCCCCCTCATACACACATTTAGTGAACAGTACTTCCTTGTTGATCCCCTTCCCCCCCACAGGGAAATTGCCAAAAATTCCTTTTCAGTGGTCAGAGAAAGCAGAGTGACCAGAAAACAGCTTACATGGAGTAATCATAACACTTGCCCTACTTCTCCCATTCTGATCAATATCTGGCTGCTGATGTATTTAGAGCGCTGCTCATTAATCCATCTGTTCCCAGTGTATGTGAAATAATTCTGTAAGCCTTCTTTCCATATGGGCATGTTTTGACCTATCCGCAACTCTCACAAGTTTATGGGAGACCCTTTTAAATTCTAGAGGTTGATGCTTTTAAGATGAGTTGCAAACTTTTTATCATTATGCTGCTTTCATGTCGGGAGTACACAACTGGACAAATGATTGTCTGTGGGGCTCACTAGAGGGCATGGAGTAATTAACAACCAGAAGGGGGATGTACCGGTCCACAAAACGGAGGAAGGGTCAATTGAGACAGGGGATGCACACCACCTTCCTGCTCGACGGGTGGAAATGTGGATCCTCCAACAAGCTGAGATTCCCCAGGTGCAGTTGCCTGTAGGATTGCAGAAAGATCTAACGAAGGAAGTGAAAAGAGAGTCTGGTTCTGAATCTGTGCATTCAACTGCACTAGTGCCTCCAGATGCTGGATCAGAGACAGTGCTTCCTCCACAGGAACAGTTGAATTGGCATCTCCAGTTGCAGCATGATTTTGGAGGTCAGAGGTAGCAGAAGGTTCATGGTAAACAAGATGGGGCACAGATGGCTCTTGAGAAACTCCACCGGAAGATGCAACTCCAGGATAAAATATACTTGATAACTGCTGAACACCTAACATGTTGGCATCAAGGGCAACATGGCCACCGCAGTCATGTGAGCATAAGCAGCATGAAGACAATGGTCCGTGATTCCAGGTCTGTGACGTCACTGGCACTGCATCAACCTGAAACTCCGTATGTCCCCCAGGCATACTCTCCTGCCTTCCCAATGATTCCTGAGCCATGCTGTAGGACTGCCCTCCCATCCAGGCCAAGTTGCTAAGTGAAAGGAAAGCACAATCCTCCATGGATTGGTTAGCTTCCTCCTTTCTGTTTTGGCAGTGTGAAGAAGATGCTGCATGGCACATTCCTCCATTCATGACTTCACCCACTGCCATACTGAGAGCAAAGGTATTATTGTTCGTAAGGGGTTCCTGGCTGTGAAAAACTGCTGGAGGATGCTCGTTCCTAGACAGCCACATACTTGTGAATGCCCTGGAAGGTACCTGTTGAAATGGTTCAGCCAGATTGGTGCTTCCAGAACTGTCCAAAGGAGGTGAAAAGCATTTGGTCACAAGGTTATTTTTAAAAGTAACTGTCTTTCTTTTTGTTTCCTTTAGGAGGCTGGGCCCCGTGCTACTTGTAGAGGGATCACCTGAGACTTTCTTTGGGAGAATCAGTCCCAGCAACAAGCAAGAGTGATTTGCATCAAGACCTATTAAAACAAACAGAAAAGATGGTGTTAAAGGAAGATTTTTCCACAATTTATGTTGGCATCTTCCTAACTTTGGGCCAAATCCTCTCAGTCTTTACTGAGTGCTCACTGAGGCAAAACTCTCACTGAGACAAATCCTAAATTTCTTCCTGACAGTCATAGGCCACTGTTGGAAGACAGGATACAAGGCTGGATGGACCATTGGACTGATCCAGTATGGCCATTCTTATGTTCTTATGGAAGCTTTGCCTGAGTAAGGACTGAGTAAAAGAATAAATAAGGATCACAGGTTTTCATGTAATTTTTTTAACCTCATGCATATTTTCTTCATTACACTGAGATTTATTTCTTATTCTTCATCCATAGTTCAGCAATTGCATTCAGTGGTTAGAGCCAAATTTTAAAAGGGACATTAACTTGGTCTCTGAACTTGTGCCTGCAACTTTGGGCAGGCTTGTTTTTACACACAGATTTTTCACACCAAAGTCTGAGGGCCGCAAAAGACTGGATTTGTGTGAGTGGTGCTACAGATATATGCGCAAATCAGGTAGTTCACAATCTGCAGTTGAGGAATGCAAATCCAAGTTTTTGCACGCACACAATAAAACGCATGTGCAAACACGGTTATGCAAAAAATTGCAGGCACAACTTTAGAGACCGCTATAGAAAAATTTGCCCATCTAAGTCAAAAATAGAATTAAAACAGTTTAAAATATATATTGCTCTCAAAGGTGAATTATGTATTTCTTTCTCATATGAAACACTGACACTAATCACATAAACTCACTTGAAATCAGTGGGTTCTGTTTGCAAATATGTCAGTCCTACCATTCTGTGACAGGTGGCTGACCACAGCTAAACACCAAGGCAATTTTACTAACAATGACCTGCAACGTTCAACCATCATGGTTTGTAGCTGGGTATCTGATTCTCCTGCATTGTGCGATGGCTGAAAAAAGTACAGCCCATTTCAAATGGCCCAGGAGACATTATAGTCTCTTGGTCTTCTCCTATCTTGATGGCAGAGCTCTGGACTGTCCCAGATTAGGAACACAAAGGTAACACAATGTATAATTACAACTATCTGCTTCTCCATGATGACTGAGTTCCCACTTGTCTGAGAGGTGAGACAGATGCCAGGTCAATCACCGATGGATTGTGCTGCATCTCAGAGGTGATTCTGCCAATGATTACTGGAAAATGTCATCAGTTTCCAGCCTGGGTTCAAGTGTGCACTGAGTGCAATTACCTGATATGGAGATTACGTGATGTTACATCATGTGATGGAGAGAGGACAGGGATTAGCTGCAGCTCTGACAAATGACATTTCACATGAGGAGTAGCTGTGTAGGAACACACTGTTATGTGACAAGGGGTTACATGAGTTTATATCCTGACGTGCTGCAGCAAGCACCAGGCATTTCATTAGTTATCTGTGGCAGTTACTTCAGGTCATGTGACACGAAGCTGGGCAAGGAGAGAAAATGTCACAGGAATTAGGACAATGTGGGATTACTGGGCTTGATTTGCCTTCTATTTACTCTCAATTTATACTGCTGTCAATCCACTGACCTCAAAGGAGTTACTCCCGATTTACACTGGCACGAGGAGACTCAGAGCCACTAGCTCTCTGTTTAAGATTAGCAGCCGTGTTAGTCTGTATCCGTAAAGAAAACAAGGAATACTTGTGGCACCTTAGAGACTAACCAATTTATTTCAGCATAAGCTTTCGTGGGGTATAGCCCACTTCATTGGATGCACAGAATGGAACACACAGAAGTAAGATGCATTTATATACACAGAAAGCATAAAAAGTTGGAAATTACCATACCAATGCTAAGAGGCTGTTTAATTTAGCTCTCTTTTGTTTCAGCTGTGGTAACACAAGGTTCTAGATGTCTATGAATCACAAGATGTAACTACCCATACTTTAAGTGCCTCTTCCTGTAGCAAAGGACTAACTCTACTTTTCAAATCTGCTTTTCACTAAGAAATAAATAGAGCCCCTTGCTTTCTGACACGCGGTAAAACTGCGGATTATACTGAATTATTTATAGCACTGGAACCTGTGATCCTCAATCTGATGGCAGCAAGTTATTTCGCTGAGCCTCTCTGAGGTACATACCAGAAAGGGAAGCCATCTTGTTTTAAACCCATACCTGGGCCACCAAGTGGATGGAATTTGGCAGGTATTGGCTGGAAGGCTGGTAGTGATACCATGAACATTTCCATCTGGTTGGTGTCCACAATGCCGTATCTCTGTTTGTTGTTCAAATAGGAGTACAGCATGTTGTAAGCGCTGAAGTCTTTGGTCATGGCAGGGCAGAATCGTACCATGCTCATCTCCTAAACAAACACAGGGAGAAGGAGACTGTGTGCGTTGTCAGAAAACACAGTACTGCTAACACTGTTCATCTAGCAGTAAAGTAGTACTTTGGTGCGCATAAACAATCTGGCAGACTCTATGTTCTGTGTGGAGATCACAAGAGTATGAACAAATTCAGGAGAGAGACCAGCACAGACAGAAATCTTTCCTATAATACGGTAAAGACAATTTTTACCTGCACTGTATCAGGTCAGTTGACACCATTGGGCCTGATCCAAAGCTCAGTGAAGACAATGGAAAGACTTCCAATCACTTCAATGGACTTTGAAGTAAGCCTTTAGGAGTCTTCCATCCATGCGACACATTTATGCATAGCCACAATCCCAGTGGTTGTTGCCAGTTCACTGAACCTCTCAGGACTAGGGCCCAAACACTATTCACTGTTACTTGCCACTTAAAAGGACAGAATGTCTTTTGTTTCAGTTGATCCGAAATATCATTCTATGCCACCATTAAAATCGTCCCTGCTGGTATTGTAACTGTGTGGGAAAGCACAACCCTTTGCAGGCTTGCTTTCAGACATGTGCAGGTGACAGCCATTTTCGATGAAGGAATGCAGGCTGCTGCTGAGTTCCCCTGTGAGGAAAGGTTTAAGAATTATTATTGTACTAACTCAGTTCTTCTGACATCTTGGACCACATAGTCCTCTTAAAAGTCCTCTTAGTACGTGACAAATCACTGTCAGCACTAGAAAACAAGAACCTTTTGAAAGGATACCTTGGTTTCAGCTGGCCATATGCTCTCTAAATAAGCCCAGACGTCCTCCGGGAGAATACAGCCCCTCGACTGAATCAACTCCGGTAATGCCTGTACAAACCAGAAGGACAAATATATATGTTACCCACCTTTTCATAACTCATGTGCACTGCCGTCGGAGACTTTTGCCTTAGCGGTACCCACAGGGTTGGCTGTGGCACCCTCTGGAGTGCCGCGTTCATGCGTCGGTATATCAGGAACTGCCAGCCCTACACCCTCTCAGTTCCTTCTTGCCAGCATCTCTGTTGGAGGGGTAGGAGTGCAGCTAATGGAATGGACAAGAGCAACACATCTCGAAGAATAGTTACGAAAAGGTGAATAACTTTTTTCTTCTTCAGGTGCTTGCTCATGTCGATTCCATTCTAGGTGACTCATAAGCAGTATCCATGGAGGTAGGCTCGGAGTTTACAGTCATGGGGCTTGCAGCACTGCTCTACCAAAGCCAGCGTCTGCTCGAGCCTGTTCAGTAAGCACATAGTGAGATGTGAACATGTGAATGGATGACCAGGTAGCAGCCTTGCAGATATCCTGAATGGGCACTTGGGCCTGGAAGACCGCTGTCGAGGCATATGCCCTAGTTGAGTGAGCAGTGATAATTGCTGGCACCTTCACCTGGTCATAGCAGAAATGGATGCAAGGTTCCATCCAAGGCAAAATTCTCTGGGCAGACACCAGACAACCTTTCATCCTATCTGCCACCGCGACAAACAACTGTGTTGACTTGCGAAATGGCTGGGTCCTCTCGATGTAGAAGGCTAGTGCTCTCCTGATGTCCAGGGAGGGCAACCTATGTTCCTCCTCAGACTTATGAGGTTTTAGACAGAAGACTGACAAGAATATGTCCTGGCCCATGTGAAATTGGGAAATCACCTAGAGCAGGAAAACCAGGTGTGGCCGCAGCCGGAATTTATCCTTGAAGAATACGGTATACAGTGGTTCCGTAATCTCGGAAACCCTCCATGAAGAAGTTATTGCCGCCAGGAACGATACCTTCTAGGAGAGAAGAAGAAGAGCAGGATGCCAAGGGCTCGAAGGGAGCTTGCATGAGCCACATGAGCACCAGGTTAAGGTCCCATAGAGGGACAGGATCCCGGATTTGAGGGTAGAGTTGTTCCACACCCTTCAGGAACTGGCCCATCATGCCATGCATGAAGACCAACTGCCCTGGAACGGAGGGTGAAAGGCTGATATAGCGGCCAAGTGGACCTTAAAAACAAGGGAACAATCCCTGAAGTGTAAGATGCAAAAGGTAGTCCAGGATCAGCTGCTGCAAGGCCTGCATAGGCCTAGCCCCTCGGGTTGAAGCCAGCACCTAAAATGTTTCCATTTGGCCAGACAGGTGGCCCTGGTGAAGGGTTTCCTGCTGGACTTGGGCCAAGCACTCCTGCTCCTCAGAACTCAGCCATGCAGCAACCAAGCTGTCAGATGCAGCGCTGCCAGGTTCAGGTGCAAGAGCCTGCGGTGATTCTGTGCCAGTGAGGCAGCGGCATCAGGACCAACACATCCAGGAGGATGCTGAAACAATGCTGGCGAGGCCAAGCCGGGACGATGTCCTGCCTGATCTTCTTGAGGACCCCGTGGAACAACGGCACCAGTGGGAAAGTCTACATCAGAGCCCCCGACCAGAGAAGCACAAAGGCGTCCGATAGGGAGTCCCTGTCAAATCCCCGGCACAAGCAGAAGTGGTGGTACTTCCTGTTCTGGCGAGTCGTGAATGAGTCCACCTGGGGAGATCCCCACTTCTGTAAGATCCTGTCCTCACCGCAGGATGGAGAGACCACGCATGGCGAGATGAGAAGGTTCTGCTGCTGACCACTTGCGAAGAAAGGGAGAGAGGCATTCTAACGGACCACCATGGGCAGTAAGAAGGAACTGAGAGGGCACAGGGACGGCAGTGCCTGATATACCGATGCATGAGCGTGACGCTCCAGAGGTTCCCACAGCCGACCCTACGGATACCGCTAAGGCAAAAGTCTCCGACTGTGCACATGGGCGCACACACACACCTAGAATAGAATCAACATGAGCAAGCACTCAAAGAAGAATTATTTATTATTTGATATTCTGCAGACTTACTCAAGACCTACACAGACAATCCCCTACTGAGGTCATTATTTGTTAGTAGGAATATTTTTCATATTTATAAAGGCCATTACCTTAGTATCTGGGCACATTTGTAAGGTTTAGATCCGAAACAAATAAAGGAAAGTGAAGCCTTTTAACCCAAATTGTGCTTTCTGGGACATTTCTTTTAATCTCAGAAAATATAAGGAACAGTTCTGCACTGGTACCCTGAGCAATGGACAAGATGCTATAACTGGTCTTCTCCACTTTTAATTCCTATGATTCTGCCATTCTACAGCAGTTCGTGCTGGTGCATGTGAAAACTCAGTTCAAAGTCCATAGTCTCATATCCATGGGAGTTCAAGTGGAGTTGAGCATAAAAACCCTCAAATCACTGCAAATCCTCCAGGCACCTAGCTAATCTTACGACATCTCAGAAATGTTTCCCCTTTCCTATTGTCCCATCCACAGGCCAAAAGCTGAGGTCCTTACTGATCAGTTTTTACTTAGGCAAATTCCTTTTGGTTTCAGTGAGAGTTTGCATGAGGAACAAATGAGTAATAAATGCATAAAGGCCACAAGACTTTCATTTATAGCATGAAAACACGTGATATAATGTGATGTAAGAATTTGAGCTTTGATGCCTTGTCTGTGGAATGCCTCATGAAACGTGTGGTGTTTTATTAAATACACAGTTTTGTTGACCTAGACAATCCCTCCTCTTATGTAAAAGTAAACAAGGGTCATACTTGAATGAGGCAAGTGCCGTAGCCTGAAACAGGATACGCTTTTGCCGCAAACTGTTTAATGCTGAACATCTGAATGAATCCTTCCCACAGCACAGTGTCCTTGACTTGCTTCTGTAGCCTGGGATTCTTCTTGAGGATGCCAGTTGAGGCAGGCCTAAAACAGAGTAAGTATTATATAGTGGAGTCATTCCTGTAGGTCTGGATATTCCATATGCTTTAAGTGTGCTACTCTTTTATTTCCTGAGTAACTCCACCTCTTTTTCTGCACATTTTGCACTTTAAAGGAGGGGAAAGGAGGTTGCCACCTGGTCTGATTTGTTACCTTTGTTGTACTTTGTAACGTGTCAGTTGGGGGCACAGAACATTCATCTCTCCTCCCTGTATAAAGGATTGACAATGGTTCCTGCTCCAGCCAACCTCCTTTTAGAAGGGGCAACAAATGGAAACCCAAAGGGCAGGACTTGGGAATAACAGTGAGGATGAGTAACAGATATAAATTCCATTTCTCAAACCTCTCTCTCCCCCAACCCCTTCTATCACCACATAATTCAAAACGGTCTTGTAGAGGCATAACATTTGCTGTACTAGATCACACAACCCAGTCCATCTAGTCCAGCATCCTGCTTCTGGCACAGATCAATACCTGGGGCTTCAAAATAAGATAAACCCCACTTGTAATATGTTCTATCTCTCTGGTACCTCCCTGGGGTGAGGTTCGGCATCAGTCTTGTCTCAGAGCTCCCTTCCTGGACTACAGTTTTGCTGTGGGTTTGTCCTCAGGTCTGGAGCACAGCCCCTAAGTAGTGCTGCTCAAGGCATTTGCCCCATTATTGGGGGCTTGTGGGAGGGATTTAAAGTGGTCCACATAAAAAAGGCAATAAACTTCCACAGCCCACAAAAGGCAGAGTCCAGGGCCTTCAGAAAGCGAAAGGGAGTGAGGAGGAGAAGAAGAAAGAGAGAGAAGAACCAGCCTGTCTCCTTTCTGAGAGGGTCTGGACACCCGAGGCTCTCAAGCAATTTCCCCAGTCAGTAACCCTGGCTGAACTCTGAGTACCAGCCCTATTCCTTCAAAATGAATTCCCAAACTGAGCTGGGATCCTCCCTTTCAAGAAACCACCCATCCATATGCTTGACAAGTCGTCTAGCTGGGTTTGGTAATGCCCAGAGGAGCTCTTTACTCTCTTCTTGACTGAGGTGGGGAATATGTCCACCAAATCACCTCACTCCTGTAATACAGCTCACAGGTTTATGCCAAGGAGCTTTGGTTTCAACTCCATTTAGATTGCAGAATTACAGAAGTTCTCAGCCCTTTTTAAAATCCATGTATGGACAGCAGAGAATATACAGGCCAGATGCTAAAACAAAGAGCACAACTGTAAGATGAAATACGTTCCCACAAAGACCTGTTTTTCTCCAAATGTCTTCTCTCTTTGTCTGAATAGACACTGGTTGAATGTAATCTTCTAGAGTTGTCTTCTGCCTTCTTCTTTGAGGTTGATCTGCTCTGCGGTGGGTTAAAACCTCTCTCACCATCAGGAGCCATCCTTCCTGTAAAGTCAGAAAAAAACAATCATGTTTCTGTACATTCTGATGGCAAGAGAAAGAACACTGCTCTATTACAAGGTGGACTTCCATTTCAATGAGATGGTTTGAAATATAAACACAGACATAATCTCAGAATTGACACTTTTTACTGTGTTAGGGCCAAAGGTAACATTTGCCCAGGCTGCCAGCAAGTGTAGGGTCCTAGCTATACTGCCCTTGTTGTTTACGTACCAAAAACTCATCCATGCTGCCTAGATCTGGCTTGAAATGAGCTGGGACTAGCAATGAGGAATAAAGCTCTTTCCTCCATCTCCAGCTCAAGTGTGAGTCCTGCTGACTTCTCTCAAGCTCTCCCCACTTTCTTTGCCTGTGTATATCAACATTTTTACAGTTCAGTTTAGGGATCATGAGAGTGACAGACTAGTAACACTAGCTCGAACCAAGCATCATCTGAGGCTGGTACTGTACAAACCACCGATACACCTCATTCCTCAACAAGAAACATTCCTTGCTAACTCGGTCCTGGGCCTCTTGAACCATTCTATCCAGTTGTGTAACAGATTTGTAACATGGAGAAAGGTTACACAGGACAGTATTTCTAAGGCTAACCAACCAAATTCCTTCTCCCAGCTTACTCACCTGTACAGATAAGACAGTCTGAGTCCAGTAAGTGGCTCCTGTGCTGGTCCGTGGTGTCTCTTTTGGACTCTGCAGCAGGCTGGGAAATAGGTTTCTTGTCCATGCATAGTGTTGATCCCTACATGGAGTGTACAACAGTCTCTAGTATACACGTGTTAAACTTCATTCACATGGAGCCAGCCTATGCTCCCCTAACAGCCTTATAGAAAGTGGTGTCTGAGTATCTATTCACACTCTCCTCATTCAGCTGCTGGTGTCAGCCACACTCTCTAGAAGAAAGACATGGAGGAGTTCCCCTTCTCACGCACAGAAATGCTGTTTTCCAGATTCCCATCTTTCAAAGAGGCCGATGGCCATCAAACAGCAATCGGGGCTGGATTCCCTTTCTGTTAGTAGTAAACTATCAGTTAACCATAACCTCTTGCTGAAGTGATGGAGACACAATGTCAACACACAACATCCATCCCCTTTATAATAAACTAGAACAGCACAACACACTCATACAAAAAGAGCCTCCGATCTAATATGGCTCACAGATCTATTGAAGCCCTCTAGAAAAGCCAAACTTTTGGATGAATTCTTACTCTTATACTTAATTCTTATACTAGTGAAGGACTGGTATCAGGGACTCTTCTTTTTGTTCTATCTTTGTACAGTGCCTAGCATAATGAAATCCTGGTTCATGACTAGGGCTCCTAGGCACTACAATAATACAAATAATAATAATAATACTTGACCAGAACCCATCATAGTCCAGAAAAGCCATATGCAATTTTTTTTTATCTCAGCAATGACTTGAAGGCCCCCTGTATTCTACTCCAGAACTTCTCTTGATCCCTCCCCATAGACTGCACAGTACATTTTCAGCAGGCAAATGTCCACTGTGGCCTAGAACAAAATCATCAAACTTGTTTTCATTGTGACTTTATCAAGATTTGAACTGAACACTGAAGCCTTTGCATGAATCCACTACACCAGCTGGCCCACCACTCCCAGCAAGCCACTGCTCAGAAACTCATCTGCACTAAGATTCAGACACCAACTGGTTTTAAGCACCTACATAGTTCCCATGAATCTTTTCTCACACCTTCACATAAAAGACCCTTGTTGAGTCTCCTTGGTCAAACATGGACACCTACTCACATGTAGGTGTTCCAAAGTAAAGTCCTCATCCACCTCTCTGTGTATCTCTATTTCTCCTTTGTGAGTCATTTTTGTGGGGCAACACCTTGGTGGTTCTCGCTCATGTTTCTCTATCACCTCCAGCACCTGGAAAAAAAATCACACTGTGTACACAGAGACCCAAGAAGACATCTCTTGGACAAGGACTCACTCAAGAAAACAAACGTTGTAAGAAATCAACATAGGCAAAAGCCAAAATGAAAATGCAAACTATGGATTTGAAGAGAAGCAGCTTTAAAGGTAAAGTCCTTCCCTTACCTCTCCAGTTCTCTCCAGTGAAACAGCAGCAAGGAATTCTAGCTACCCACAAGATAAATACAGCACCCCCAGTATGTGCCGCCCCCAGTAATATGTATCAAACTTGACTTGGAGACTATCCCATGGCTCAGAAGGAAATTCAATATCCATGGACAGTTCAGTTCTTGGCTTCCATGCAGAGACTGGTCAACAAGGCTGCTATTTAGTATCAGTAATAATGCTAGTTTTTGTGAAGCGGTCCCCTGCCCATTAGGAACAGGACAGAGACCACTAGATTCATCTCCTGCAGGCAACCAAACAGCTGTCTGATTTAACAACTTTCAGTCAATACCAGCCTGAGCTGTATTTGAACTAGTGATGTAGAGGCAAAAAGCTCTGGGTCCTATTGTCTATCCCCTGGGCCATCCCATTTTCAATATAGTCATCCCTCTAATCTGCATCAGGAAAGGAAAAAGCATGATACTATGAAGTACTCCTCCTCTGTTAAGAGGGAAAAATCATTGCTTCATAAACATAAGCCCCACAGTGTCATAGAAAGAGGGAGGCAAAGAAGCCAATTACCTCTCCTTCCTATTGTACTGCTAAGGAAAGAGTGTTGCACTCTTTTCCAAGTTTTGTTTTATAAAAGTTTTAAGTAAAAAACAATCAAGAAGAGGCAAAACAAAGGTGCAATTAAAGCACCAACCCTATTAGCTAATCCTTCTCCCTATTTTTTCAAAATCTAAATCACACTCAGACCCCTGAAGCAATAAAGGATGCTATTTCCATACTGTAATTACTTTGGTTTAGATCACCTCTGTGTCCTCAACACAAGAACAAGGTCCAGCAAAAGGATCACAAAGAGGCCTCTGGGAAAGGGGGATGACACTCTATTTATCCCTCTCTCAGCTGCACTGGAATGACTTACATGTTTGCTCTCCTTAGCTCTCCACTCCACCAACTCCTTTGGTGCCATCTCCAGTGAATTCATTTGAACAAGACACTGGGGGGAAACCTCTCCAAGAACGACCTGCTGAAAGAGGAGCTGAAAGAACAAAAGGATAAGCAGTGCTTGGAAGAGCAATGACCGCAAAGGACATGTACAGCCAGTCTGCTTCCAAAGATATCGCTCTTTCTTTCTCCCACTCACTGTATATTTCAAAGTCTTTATCACAGTATTCAGGCAATTAATGTTAACTCTCAGCACATCTGGACTAACCTGCTTGTTTCATGCCTGGAGAGCCTAGGTTTTGCAACAACATTTATATAGGAATTTGGACTTCTCCATTCTATCCATCAGGTTCACGTGCCAGATATGTGTACCAATACAGGCCTGATGTTATGTGCTACACAGAAGATAAAGATATTCAGGTGTTTGGCGTTGACCAAATGTTCCTACACACGTACAAAGGATGACAGGTGACGGATGGTAGGCATGGCAAGTGATGAAAGATTAAGTAGCGTCTTAGAACCCTAGATAAGACTACAAATGATCACGTGTGCTCAAAGAAAGGAATGCCTGGATGTGCAATTGCATAGTCTTCCTCCATCAGTGAACAGAATGAGACTGTAATGTTGGACAGTCTCTTTCTAGGCTAGTGCTCTATAGAACCACAAGTTTAAAGACATGCCCTCTTACCAAGGTAATGGAGAAAGTTAAGCAGATATTCTCAGTCTCTTACCTTATTTTTTGGAGCCTTCAGGTTAAAGAGGAGACTGCAGTACTTGTTTTTGTACCGTTGGTCAACACAAAGATAGAGGTTGAATATTTCCTTCTCCACATTGTTTGCTAGTCTCAATATCGTATCTTCATGGACCTCCAGATCAGGAGACTCCTCCAATCTGGAACACAGCAAGCAAGATCCACAGATGCATGTATCAAATCTGCCTGCTCCACGGGAACCAATTTATAAATGTACATGCTCTTTTCAATTAAAATCCCAAATAAATGAGCCTGAGAATCCTCCACTAAACAGGAAGCAATCAGAAATCAGGATCTTTTAGAAACTTAACCTTCCCAGGATCTCAAAGACAAACCCTCGTATTGTGAAATAGCTTGTTCCAACTGTGCTGTTATGTCAGAAAGCCTGTAGCATGTCTTGTTTATTCTCACGTCACCTTCAGAGGGGTTGCCAGAAGGGGTGGGAGGGCACAGAGATGTGCTCCAGCCCACATCCTAAGGGAATGCTTCCCTATCCCCGTACAGTAAATTGCATTTAAACTTGGTGCCCCTCTTAACTTTTGTATACTTATCTGAGCTTCTCACTTCTTCAAATACATTGTTATAACTTGAATTCCAGCATGATGGCATCTAACCAACTCTAACCAAAGAATAGGCTGGTAAAAAGTCAAGCATTTACTAGATCATATTCTGGACTTAAACTTCATGGATAAATGTAGTGCTCCTAAAAGAGGATAAATAGCAGTGCCTAGAGTGGGCACACACGGTGCAAGCTTCCTCCACACAGCTCTGCAACTCTCCTGTGCAGCATCCCTGCTATTCTACTCCTCTGGCTGGCATATACACGCTGCAGGGTTCCCCTGCCTTACGACCAGCAGTCCTGCCTGCCCTTCTAGACCTAGAATTCTTGGGCCCCAGACAAAGCCTGCTAAACTCAATGGGAGACTTTCCATTGATGTCGGTGAGTTTTGGACCAGACCCCGCTTAACAAAGGCTGAGAATCATGTGAAGGTTTTGTAAAGTGGAGAAATAAGCACGGGGTGGGGCCTGAGTCTCCACTGCCTTCACCTTCTGTAGGCCTTTACATCTAGGCAAAGGGAATGCAAGTGACTACGCAAGACAGTGGAGCATCAGGGCCTAGGAGGAAACCCACCAATTTCATGTCCACTTCTGACCTAAGAAGGATCTGAAGCTGGCTCGCCAGTTGTTGAAATATCCTGAATTAACCTCGCCACCCTGATCCAATTTTCTGTGTACCAGCAAAACCTTCTTACATGATTACCTGATAAAGAGCTAAGCCTGCCAAATGAATTAAACATGAAGAGTAGCAAGGAGTGAGATGATAAATGGAGCAATCTACTGCAATAAATAATTCTGGTATGCAAATGACTGTCAATATCATAATGTGACATGGAATGTTCTAGGTAAACAATAAAAGCTGAAACCTCTTAAAGGGCCACATTTTTTTAAAAAAAGCTTCCTTGCTCCTAAAATCAGCCCGGGCTGATTGTGCCATAGAAGTAGCACATTCCCCACAGGCAATCGGAGGACTTTCACATCACTCAACAGTCACCCCTCTGATTGATTAAGCAATTGCACAGATGGACTCTGAAGGGAGTTCCACCCAATTTTCCACCGAGAAGAATGGTGGCTGTGATGCAGGGCTCCACAGGAGTTTAAGTTGAGAAAACTGAGCCCTCCTCTTAAAATGGATCCATTCCCTATGGGAAACAAGACTATTACATCTCAGAGCTGCTTGTTTTAAGAGATGTTCTGCTACTGCATAACAATAATCAAATCTATAAGGACGTTTCCACTGCCCTGGCATTTATGAGAAACAGCATCAAACACAAGACTTTACTCAATAATTGCATGTGACTTTCATATAAGATGTCCCCAGCCTTTTCCCTGCCACAATCATGCATAAGCCACTTTACCGCTTCTGTAGCATCCCATGCAATGAGTCAATGACTTTAATTCGACTTTGTTCTTCGGACAGCTGCAAACTATGAACAGAAGCTGAAGCTTCTTTAGAGGCTGGTCTCCTGCCCCTCCTCTTCTTTTCATTACTGTAATCTTAAAACAAAAGAGACGCCCTAAAATCTCATACACTCTCCCTGTGATACTGGCGGGGGAATCCATAAAGATTAATGCTGAACCCCCTTTGGATAGGGAGGAGTGGTGAAGCTTTTGTTTTGACACATTTGTGAAGCAATATTTTGAATTTCAGCAGCCAATAAAAAGTCCAATTCTTTTTTTTTAATTGTATCAGTTGAACACAATGGGAGAATTCCAAGTTTTTGTCTGAAACCACGTCCATGAATGCAGTGGCTCTGAATTTCAAATAGCTATATAATGCCAAGCCAAACACCACTGCCTTCTAGGTAGCAGCACATAATCTAATGTAAGAAGATATTCTGGCATTAAGTATGAAGGCTATTTAGTATATGCATCTGCCATAAACATAAAAGAATTTAGCATCATCACTTGTATAACTAAACCATATTACTTATTAATTATTATTCTAACTGCTATTTATACTAAGTTATTGTTTTAACTGCTTCACTTCTTGCATCTTGGCTTCCATAGCCCAGCTCCACTCCTGAATCTTGGCTTCCAAAGCCTATTGATGAGATATTAAAATAAAACAGAATGGGGTTACCCTGGAGCAGTGGTTCTCAACCTGCAGCTTGTTGGTCATTTGCAATCCATTCAATACACACCTGCGGCCCATGTGACATCTGCAGGGCCATACAGGTAATACTGGATACAGCCAACAATGATAAATAGTTTGAGAACCACTGCCCTGGAGATATTTTTATCTTGACATATCTGGCAAGTAAAGGCACAGGTACCAGAGGTGAAGTGGTTAATTTGGTTTACTGTTTAAACTAAGACTTTCACTCAAAGGAGAAGAGGGTTTGGTAAGAGGCTGAAAATATTCAGATTCCTAAATTATAATAATGCTAAACTAAAATTCCATACAAAAAGGAATTCCCACATTACACCCATTTAGTTCAAAGAGGGTTGTGCCAAAACACAGAATGGATTTACAGCTGAATACAGACCCTTTACTATTTCTTCAACCCTTGAAGAAAAGCCCATCTACCTATCATACAAATCACTAGAACCAGGAGCAGATTCTTGTAACTTATTAAAGCGAGCATCAAATATATCTTGTAATAGGGTATATATTGCACTGTTCGAAATATTCTGCACTGCCACAATACTGTGTGTGTCATAATTACACTAACAAATCAAAATGCAAGGGGTGAAGGCCATGTGTCTGGAGTGAAGGCTTTCCCCTATTTGCATGATAACAGAATTGACAGATTACTGCAAAGCTTTGGCCACTGGAATTAAGTTCCAGCTTCCCAGTTTCGTTCCTTCCCTTTGTATACACTGGAAAATTCTCCACTACATTATTTAATCTGTCCAAGTAGCCGCACTGCTTTATCTTTTTAGGATTAAGGTCTAATCTATTTATAGCGAGCCAAAGCTGTGTGTGCTAGGATAACACTGCTGCTCATCTGCTACCTAGGCTATAGTTATAAATAAAACAAAGATCACCTACACATCAGTCAGTGTAAAAGCAAGGTCTTTCCTGCTAATGGCACAAATGTTACCAACAAAGGTGGGACATTATAGGGAACACCACATCTCCCTGTGGTAACTGCTTTCCTACTAACAATCCAATAAAGAGAACAATTTCATTTTTGTGCTGCATGCTGACAGCAAGTGTCTGAGTCGAGTCTGCTGCCTTTATTCACCAAGGCCTGATTCTGCAAATCCCACTCACTTTGCGTAGTCCTTATAAACCAGTAGTCACACCGAGCTCAGTGGGACTCCTGGCCTGAGTACTTCTCACTAGGAGTAAGGGCTGCACCACTGGACCCCAAACCCATTTTTATTCACATTTCCTCTGAACAGCCCACACAGCCAGAGAGCAAGCTGGGTTCTTGGCCACCCTGTGTAACATCAACAGGATCCATTTCGACTGCAGGATTTTGAATATTGGAGAGAAACTGAGAAGCAGAAGGAACCCAGCATGATTTTCAGAATCTAAGTAGAGATTCCATCCATTAGAAAAACCATCTTAACTTGTAAACTGAGCAAATCTGCTTTGGAACCGTGAGATTGAGAAGAAAAGCCCACAGTGTGACCTGACAGTCACTTTTTGTGTGTCATGCCACTTGAACAGTTTCATAACATTTGATGACCTTTCTCAGCATTAGCACACAGCTAGAAGTAGAGTGATCAGTTCACACTATAAAGATCCTGCCCTTCAGGAGCGGGAGGTGTTAATTCCTCTTGAAGTTCCTTCCATAGGAACACCGTTAGCAGATTCCCCTTAATGTAGAGGGGTAGCAGGACTGAAGGGGCAGAAAGCTGCTTGAACAACATACCAGTGTGTTAGCTGCAGTAGTTACTTAACAGCTCTAGACACAAGTCTCAGTCTGGGAGTCACTGCACCAGCAAAGCCAGTCACCATGTGAGCATGGGCTAGGCAAGTTTCTCTATGTAACTTTGGTTAATGCACCTCAGCCATGGCCTGTCATAAGATCTGCTGTTCAAGTACTAGGCAACTTTTTAGCATAGACTGTAGCACAAACTGTTTAGAAGCTAAGGACTGTGAACAAATGCCCACCAAATTCATTTTCACTTGGCCTGCACCAGGATTTAAACCCAGATCCCTAGGAGGGAAAAGACAAGGACTGAACTGGGACAAAATAAAGTGTGGAACTCTTCCAAACTCCATCCATAACCCAAGTTCTGTCCCAGTATAATGCCCAGATGTAGATTGCACAGATCTTAATAATTTGATCCGCCCTCTTATTTCTTGGATGTGCTGATTAATATGAACTAGTTACCAATCTTGACATTTAGAATATCATTATTATGCTTCAGGTTCAATACCTCCTTGAGAAGACTAGGGGCAGTTCTCATCACTCAGACTTATTGTTTCACGATGTCTTTACACTCAGAATGATACCACAGAATTTATTTACATTCAGTTCACATTCTAAAGGTTCATTTTTCAATCATAAGAGCTAGAGATTTAATTATTTAATTTTGTGAAGGCCAGCTTCCAAGAAAAAGTAATGGTGAAACAAAATGCCATAAACTAGCCCAATTCAACCCCTGGGAAAAACTAATTCTTCACCATCTGTATTACCTTGCCTCCATAAGAGAGGTTACCCAGCTAGATCCTTTCTGTATCAGCTGTCCTTGTGAAGAGGGAACTGTCAAATGAAAGGAACTCCTCTAGGCAAATTTCTACTTCAGAAAGCTTAGGGTGATCTGACACAGCATACAATACAATAAAGAACACGAACATACACAGCTAACGATAGTGAGAATAAGATGACTCATTTTCTAGGCCACCTGTCCTTGGTTTCAGGGTTTAAAAACTTACACGAGTTCAAAGGCTTTTGCCAAAGCACATGTGCTGCATATGGTTTCAGGAGCTGCTTCATTTCTTTTTTATAGAGTGCTGGATGGTAATCGCTGTCTTTAATTTCCTGGTGTTGCATCCATCATAATAAAGATTAAAGGAAGAAAGAGGAAAAATGGGATGAAAATAGAATGGAATATGGAAGAACTCATGCAGACAACCAACCTTGCAAGCCCAAAATTCAGTGACACCAAATACTCAACTGCAGATAGCTTTGGGAATGGAATTAGTCACTGCTTTCAAGTCTTACACTGCTCAGACCTTTACTTGTAATATCTTGAGAACTTGTGTTTAGTTTCAGGCTATTACTGCTTGTTTTATTGCTTTTCTGCTACTGAAAATAATTTCTATTTCCCATTAATACCTCTCAAATATCTGAACAGTGAAATAATATCCTCATTTTATAGACACCTGTCCACCAGCAAGACCAGTTCAAGCAGACCTGTGATTGCATGTGTAGCAATTCAGTTGGGTTCCCTCGCAACAAGACCCGAGATTCAATGAAAAATCATCTCTTCTCTCCTCCACCTGGTCCTGAGGCTGCAATTAGGGAATTACTGTTCTGAAATTCCACAGTCCACCAGAAACTGGACAAAATCACCATCTCATTTCACATCTCATTTCACAGGCCACTGAATGTCCAAGAGATAGTAACAGTTTTGGTTTACTAGGGACCTTGGACAGATTCAGACTAATGATCTTGTGGTAAGAGGCCTAAAGCCCATTACCAGTCCTGCAACCATGCTTTATTTCAAATTTCCCTCTTGAAAATCACAGTAATCCCACCCTTCTTGCTGCTCCACATTTTCTTTTCCACTGGGTTATGTCAGGGTGGCACACGGAGAGATGAAATACCTGAGTAACCTGGAAATCAACATAGACGTCATCTGATAAATCCTCCAATTCCTCCACTCTCTGCATCTTACATGGTTTACAAGCCTTGCTGCTGGAGGCTCCCAAGACCAGCCTAGACATTTTCTGAAGGAGGAAAACATTGCCAGTGAAAAAGACATTTCCAAAACACAATGTGAGCTTTAAATTGAAGTAACAGAAACATTCTCCATCTCCGAGGCTTCCATGCCCCTGTTGCAACCACAAGGATCTATCCTACTATATCTATTCCTACTCCATCATTACGTCACTGAATTGTGATTACTATTCTTTAGGCAACTGCTAAGCAATATGAGGCTCCTCTCCCTTCAGAACGTAGGCACATTGCTGGCACAACACTGAGAGTAGGAGAGGCTGGGAATTGCCAAGGTGTCCCACATACTAGCTCAGGGCACACAATGCTATCCCCTAGACACACTTTTGCACTCAGCATGTAATTAGACTGTGTACTCAATGCCATAGGATCCTGTTGAGATCAAGAAATTAGTAAGATTGATGAGGAGACTGTTTATAAGAATAAAAATATCCAGGGTTATAACAGTAAATGCAATAAAAGAATTTGGCTAGGGGAATAAACCGCATGCGTCATAGTTTAAACTAGGACTGTCAATTAATCGCAGTTAACTTATGTGATTAACTCACAAAGTTTTATCACGATAAATCACAGTTTTAATCGCACCGTTAAACAATAGAATACTAATTGAAATGTATTCGATATTTTGGATATTCTTCTTCATTTTCATATATACTGTATTCTGTGTTGTAATTGAAATCAAAATATATATTATTTTTATTACAAATATTTGCACTGTAAAAATAACCAAAAGTAATATTTTTCAATTCACCTCATACAAGTACTGTAGTGCAATTTCTTTATCCTGAAAGTGCAATTTACAAATGTAGATTTTTTTTCATACATAACTGCATTCAAAACTTGCCACACAAGTCAATAAACACTCAGGAAATTAATGACTTCTGGTCACTAACAACGTGGTCTCAATTCAAGCCATTGCTAGAGGCAAAAGTATCTATATCCCATTACTCATCCCTGACAAAACTCTGGCTGGGGTTTAGTTGGCAATTGGTCCTGCTTTGACCAGGAGGTTGGACCAGATGACCTCCTGAGGTCTCTTCCAACCCTAATCTTCTATGATTCTATTATCCCTTTTGCCAGCTATACTTCACTTTCAATTTTCCTTCTAAAAAATCACAATCTTGCCTAATTGCTGCTCTCTATTTCACTGGGCTGCTTTATCATGGTGTGGGGTGAGTAAAATACCTTTGGGGGCTGACCACAAACACATGTCTCATCATCTGAAGAATCCTCCAATTCTATCAGTCTCTGCAGTCTCCTTTGCTTACAGGCCTTGCTGGGGGCTCCAAGGAGTCCAACTATTGGTCCAGACATTTTCTGGAGGAGAAAGCAAAACATTTAAAAACAGGAAAAATAGCTGTCAGAGGGCAGGGGTGTGAGTAAGAGTCGGGGAAGTAAGGGGGCAGGGAGGTTGGATAGCGGGTGGGGTCTTGGTGAGGGTGGTTGGGGCAGAAGGGTCTCTGGAGGGAGTAGTCAGGGGACAAGGAGCAGGAGGTGGAGGGTGGATGAGTCAGAGGTTCTGAAGGTGGCAGGAAGTGGAAGCAAGAAATGACCATTGACGAACCCAGTAGCAGCATAAACAAGAGAAGTGGGAACAACGAATTAGTTGCTGCTGTATCTATTTATTCCTTGACTGATTAGCAAAGGTTTCTGCAGACTGAGAAGAACTATTCCCCTCATTCCACTATTCTCCTCATCTTCAAAAGGGGACTGCAGAGGGATTCATGTCCCACAGATTGCCTGCTGGTGATTTCTATTCAATTCCCACTGCAACTACCAAGTTAATATGATGGCAATGAAACTGCAACTTAAGGACAATGGGGAACAAAGAAGAATCTGGGAGGTCCAAATTCCCATTTGAAACCAGGCCTAAAGATTCACTCTTCACCATCATCTTCTATGCCTAACTGAGGAACACAACACAAAGAAGAAAAAAACAATAAGAAGAAAGGAAAACATAAAACATACGTAATACACAATTTGCACACCATGTGACTGATGAACCAAAAGGCCCTCTTCCTCCTTGGACAGAAAGAGAACAGAGAGATTATAATCCAGTATTTTAATCTACTCTAATCTGTTGTTAGTTGTCTCATCCTATAAACCAATCTCTTGCTGAATACTTAAATAATATTTCAGCCATAAAATTTAAGACACAAAATCACACGATCCAGCTCCCATGAGAGGTGCTGTAGGTAGTAAAGGTTATTCTAGATCATAACAAAAGCAATCCAGAAAGAAGTTCACTAAAATATATCTTTTAGCAAAGACTGAGGGGTTTGTTTTCTATATGTGCCATTACAGTATAAAACATTTAAACAAAGTTGTGTGCAGTTTTTCAACAATATGGAACCCACTGTATTTCTTGTGCATTGACACCTATTGGTGTAGGAAGAACCAATCTATTGTAGATTCTTCTGCTGCATTGTTGGCCCGATCACCTTTGTCTTGCTCCAGGAGAGCATCTCTGTCTTGAATGTAAATTGGTATTCCCTGGATTTCTTTTCTCTGCTCACCCCCGAACAAGTCCTGGCATGACTGAGAGCCAAAAATATGCCCCTTCTTAGGGCATGGTTACACTTGCAGATGTAAAGCGCTGAGTTAAACCAGCCCTCAGAGAGCGCACTGTCAGATTCAAGAGCACTGGTGTGGCCGTATTAGCAGCTCATGCAACGCCACAAAGAGCAGTGCATTGTGGTAGCTATCCCAGCATGCAAGTGGCTGTAACATGCTTTTCAAATGGAAGGTGGGGTGGAGTGTAACAGGGAATGTGTTGTGTGTATGTTGGTATTTGCACTCTTATCTCTGTATATTAGCGTGTCACACTGGCTGCTATAGGAATGGGTTGTTTTGGGGAGGCAAGACTTATTATCAAATTTTTTGTTAATCTAAAGCCTGAATGAAGTTCATTTTCCCCCAAACTGATGCAAAGTGCCATGAAGCTGTCTCTGATCCTGCTGAAGCTAACATAACATTTACAGACTGGCCATGTAAACGGTCTCAAAGCAGCATTTTCTGCTTGTCCTGCACTAAGGCCACATCTACACTATGGGAGCTACAACAGCAGAGCTACAGCACCACAGCTATGCCGCTGTGACGCCATAGCACAGACACAGACTACAGGGACAGAAGGGATTCTTCCATTGCTGTAGAAACTCCACTGCCCCAAGCATTAGTCAACCTAGCTGCATCGACACTGACGTTAGGTTGGCATAGCTACAGATTTTTCACACCCCTGAGCAGCGTAGCTATGTTTTCAGTATAGATCAGGCCTAAGTTAGGGATGTGTTTGCATTTCCATTAACTACCTACACCCTAGGGCAGAGTTTCTCAAGCTTTTTCACACCAGGGACTGGCTTGCTGCCTTCCTAAATTGTTTCAGGGAGATCTCAGGGACTGGTGCCACTCCACGAATCAGCAGTTGAGAAACACTGCCCTAGGGCACAGCCTAGTACACCACCACCATTTGTATCCTAGAACAAATATTTAGGAAGTCTCCAGACTAGCTTTACAAACATGTTAACCAACAATTAATAAGACAAGGTAAAAAATTCTAGTACTCTCAAGAACTCTTGGGGACTAATTCTGCAGCATGCAGAGGACCGGCCTATGCAGTGCTGAGCACTATGAACAAGTAGTGTTGAGGGGATTCAGCACCTCCCAAGGAGATGTTCAGCACTTTGTATAATTAGGCCCTCACACTGAACATAGAAATGCAGAGCGGCAGGTTTTATGAGTCACTTCCAAGAATGTGACAAAACTGGATAGGAAGTGGTTAAACATTGCGGGGTGTGTGTTTGTGTGGTTAATTTGGAGGAATATTGTCAGGACCACTATGTACTTGGGGCCAAATTCTCCTTTCACCATATAAACATAATTCATCAGATTAACTTTTCATCACAAGCTTTACACAATGGAACACTTTTCAACTTATTCTGCTACTTGAAAATGATGGCATAACATATGTGAACCTCTGAAGATCTATCATGGTAATATATTATTGTTTATTATTTGTATTAATATGAGCACACAGAATATGCACAATGCAGGAAAACAGAAGACCCAAGGTCAATTCTGGAACAAGTTTTCACTGCCTTTGGTCTGTAAAAGATCGAAGATTTCAAAGGAAGTAAAGTGCAGGTAAAGCTATGCTGAGCAGCTTGACAACAGAAATCAATCAAAAGAGCCAGGTGACCATAGACTAGAGATAAAAGAATCATGCTGTAATTGCAACAAACGAAAACCACTTGGAAAATAAACAGGAAGAATTACAAGAATGAAAACCCCCACCTTATTCCATCTGAGAAAGATCTGGTTTGGAGAATACTCAGGCAGAGTCCATCCCAGAAAAACAAGCAGCGAGATCATAAAAATACCTTATATTTCCTCCTAAAGATCTATACAAACTATATATAGAAGATTCAAATCAACTGCCACTGAAATGCCATCACTTTCCGGGGTGGACCACAGCAGCTGTCTAGCTAGGCACAGCACAACAATCTAACATAAGAAAATAAGACTACAGCCAAATAAAACTGCCAAGGAAATTTTAGGAAGTCAAAATATAATTATCCCAACTGGAGTATGATAATACCAGGGCTAACAGACCTATTCTTTTCATATATATCTTAAGAACACACAAGTAGCCTGGCCACTAGTTTTATATCTCAACCAAAGGACAGCCTCTCTACCAACCAAATTACCCCAAACTATGCTGGTGCATTGGTTCGGTATTGATTTAGCTAAAAGAATGCCAATGAATCACTAACTTCCTGTAACACCAGCTAAGGATGACATCAGCATCTGTCTCAACCATTTTAGCAGATCCCTGCATAAATGAGAGAAACAATATGCCAAATGGATTTTTGGTGTAATTCCCCTGAAATCAATGGAGTAACGTAACAGGTAAATTTGGACCCATATTTTTAAATATCTTGACTCTAGCTGAGTGACTGGTTTTAAATTGACATACTTTAATAATATTAACATTTCAAAGTGCCTTTTTAGACTTTGAAATTACCATCAGCAAAGAATACAGATCACCTCTTTCTTTAGTGTTGGTATTGTTCCCTGGAGAACATTTTCTACTGAGGCCTGTAAACAAGTTGTGACTTCTGGAGTTCTACAGCACAGCTGCCTTCATCTTTATTATAACTGATGCAGGTCCCACCACACAATACTTCAAACAGAGCAGAGCGAAAAGCTGCTCTACTCATGATGCAGGATTACAGAGTAGGACATGTGGTCTTTGCGGGATGGCCCAGGGTTGATATGCTTTCACTGCTGTTAGCCCAGGCTCTTACCCAGATGTAGCTCCTAGGGCTCCCTCTACCCATTCACATAGAGTGGTTCATCTTACTGCAGCACAAAGAATCATGGGATGGCCCTAGAAGTCCTAGCAACACACATGAAGCACCAGTGAGGACACAGTTACTTGAGTATGGTTTTGTTCAGACCCAGGCTGAGCCAACCGGGGGGCCAGTCATTCAGGCTAATTCTGCAATTAAGACATACCCTAAATTAAAGCCAGGTCTGGAATCTGCTCTATTTTACGCATATATTCATTATTATTATCCCTAAAAACAGTATTCGTACATACCTCTATGAGACAGGTTTCTTTGGCTGAATCCGGAGCCACCTTTTTTTCTCCACAACTAATTTGTCCATCTCTGTCTGATTCAAGACAACAAAGGGCTGTTCTTTTTCTCATATCATTGTGTTTGATTTTGTTTATATTATCCGAGTGAGAATGACATTCTGCGTTGTGTCTCCCTGACACTGGCACCTCCATGCTTTGTGACTGCAAGGTGACCTTACTAGGATTCAAATGTTCTCCTCTAGTCTCCTGTGGCACAGCCTTATTTTGTCCATCAGGGACAGTCGCAACATCTACATTATCTAAGACCTCTGCAACTTCCATCAGAAACCAAGAACTATCGTCACTTTCATTATTGGATTTGAAGTTTCCTTGTTTTAAGGATTTCTGTTCTTCCACATTCAACTGTCCTCCGGAAACTTCTTCAGAAGATTCCTCTAAGAAATACTGAACTAAGCGTTCCACTCTGGGCATCTGATTCTTCATTGCGCTAAGAAGTTCACCCTTCTGGTTAGCCTCAAACTTTTCCACGACAGGTGGTGAAACGCAGCTGGGTTCACAGACTATAACATGTATGTCTTCACTACTATCACTCTGATCAGGGAGGAAAGGAGATTTATTATGGCACGTTCCCTCACCAAACACATACTCTGTCTTGCTGACTGACAAACATGTGGAGGTGCCTTCGACTGGAATTCCTTGAAGATCCTCAGTCTGCAAAGTGTTCCCAGGTACCAAAATAATCTTGCTGGACTGACTAATGTCACTTGTAGAATGTCTTCCTGAAAATCTAGAATTAAATCCTTTTCTATTTGGATTCATCACTAAATAGCTATAAGATGTTTCTTCCCTTCCTAATTGCTTAACTGGATTGTTCCAGAATTCCCTAAACTTTGCACCAGTCATTACTACCTCTCTACCTTTTTCCTTCTGTACCTCGGGAGTCATGTTGGACAGAGGGCAAGAATCTGACTGTAACCCCTCTGCCCTTGCGCCTTCCTCTTCCACATTAGAGAGATTTATGGCAGAACTCTTATATTCTTTTTCTGCAAGAGACAGCCTAGAGAAAATGCCCTCCTCAATCATATCTGAAAGATCCGAAGAGTCCATTTGAGTAAATAACCCTTTTCCTTGGGTTTCTTCACAGTTATGGTGAATCTTTGTAGCTATACTATTTGGTCCTCTTGAAGTGTCTACTTCTTCAGGACTTCTGATCGCTTTCTTTTTTGTGTTGCTCAATTTCTCATTTTCCAACAGTGCTTTAATGTTTTGGATTTTTATGATTTTATTTTGGTTTTTAACATTTTTTTTATCTAAAATGTCATGTAAAGGAACTTGCAGTAGGTCAGAAAAACTGGCATTCCTCTCATTTTGCATTTTTAATGACTGTGTTTCAATATCTAAGCTTATTAAAGAATCTTTACATTTTTCTTTTAACTCATGCCTGAGGTCTTTCAAGAACACATAACAGGGTTTAATAAGAACTGTTCTCATTCCCCTCTTGTCATTGTCACAATTCTGCTTAGGATTTTCAGAAGGCTCACCAGACACAATCATCTTTTCTCTAAAATTGGTTTCCTTTGCTTTTATTTCTCTGACATAAGGGCTTCTGCTGTAAGATGAACCCTCTCCAGATACTCTGACTTCACTTTCTGATGACACTTTATTCTGGTCAACCACATTCTGAGTAACTGCTGATTGTTCACTCTGCATTTCATTTGAAACCCCGTCACTGGCATGTGTTTCTCCCACTCTCTTGCCTGTAACCGGCTCATTGCAAGCTGGGACGTGAAAGCTATGATTGAAACAAGAAAATAATGCTTTCATTTTGTGAGGGCAACTCAGGAATACTGGTGCTACAATCAAAGTTAACAGTTAAAGAGACACTGTCCAACCATCATCAACATTGTATCTTAAAGGGGTGGTGGAACTTCCTGAGTCACTATAGGGTCTACAAGACTTCTCATTTAACTTTAGTGGGACTGACAATGCTCCGGCTCCTTGCAGAGTCAGACATTAAGAGTCTTAGGTACTCAGGCCAGTTTTTAAAGCATGATTACCGTGTCTCTCCACTGTCCCTCATTAGAAGAGACATTCCTTGTTTAGACGGAAATTTGCCTCCATCCCACAAAGACCTTGTGATGTCTCTTTCAATACTGTAAAATACTGACAGCAGAACTGTTGCATAATAAAAAAGAGGTTGTCTATGCTAAAGAAATTAATACCCCATGGTTTCATTGTTCTTATACTATTTGTATTATCCCCCATTTTGGTCTGTATCTTGTACTGTGTCCCACATTTAGGGTTAAAAAGTATACTGGTTGTATTGCTGCCATGAAACAAGGTAGTGGAAGTCCTATGACAGTGCGACAGCTTTGACATGAGTTTTATAGGGTCAGCAGAAGCATGTGAAAAGATGTAACATCCATTTCTAAGGCTCGGGCTTCACTAGAAATGCTATAGTGCTTCAGTGTAGACATTGGAGAGATTCTACTGTCACTATAGTTAACCCATCTCCCCAGGAGGTGGCAGCTAGGCCAATGGAAGAATTCTACTGTTGACCTTGCACTGTCTACACAAGGGGCTAGGCCAGATTAATGACGTCACTCAAGATTGTGGATTTTCATACCCATGAGCAACGTAGCTGGGTCAGACTAACTTTTTAGTACAGAACTGGCCTAAGGTACTGAGACTCTCAAAACACACAAAGTATGTCCCCATTGGCTGATATTCACATAAACATGCAATGTATTACTATACTTGTTGCCATATAAAAAGCCATATGCTACTTGATTCCAGGTGCACACAGCTCCGCCGTACCAATGGAAATTACATGTGGAGGTGGTGTACGGCCCTAAACGAGCACTTAGCGCTTCATGATGATAAATAATTAACTGGATTGATAAATACTATTATTAATTATTCATTATAATTTTTATTTCCCATCCTGATTGTTTAATATAAAAATGAAATATTAAACAGCGAGTTGCCCCCAGCACGAAATTCAGTAGCCATGGGCTTGTTCTGGCCTTCTCCCAGAGCCCCACTTTCCATGGCAGCTCCCTCAGAGTTCATTAGTTTACCTATGCTCTGCTGCCCTGCCCCATTCCATGGTCAGAAGACCCTAGGGCAAACACACTACTCCACTCCAAAGAGTTGTTGTGAAGATCAAGACTATAACAGGGTTCAAAAAAGAAACAGATAAATTAATGGAGGATAGGTCCATCAATGGCTATTAGCCAGGATGGGGAGGGATCGTGTCCCTAGCCTCTGTTTGCCAGAGGCTGGGAATGGGTGACAGGGGATGGATCACTTGATGATTATCTATTCTGTTCATTCTCTCTGAAGCACTTGGCACTGGCTACTGTTGGAAGACAGAAGACTGGGCTAGATGGGCCTTTGGTTTGACTAGGGTGACCATATTTCCCCAAGGGAAAACGCGACACCGTATGGAGCTAGCCCAAGGCCTCCCCTCAGCCTGCCTGGCACAAGCAGCTCATCCGAGCCCTGCCCCACTCCCTCCCCCCTGCCCAGTGCGAGTCTGGGGCTGGCATTGACACTTGTCCGAGCTCTGCTTCCCCTTGACCCGCCTCCACACGGGGCTGGCATTGCTGCTCCCCTCCCGCCCTGGCACGTTCTTCCACACCTCACTTTTTTGACAAAAGTGGGCATTTGTCCTGTTTGCTTTTGCCAACTCACCAAGATGGCAACAACAAATGGCCCACTTTTGCCAAAAAACTTGGGACAGCCAGGACAGGGCTTAAAAAAGGGACTGTGACCGGCCAAAATGGGACGTATGGTCACCCTGGGTCTGACCTTGTATGGCTGTTCTTATGTTCTTAAAGTCAGGCTCATCACAGGGCTTCATGCTACTATGTTAAAGCTCTTTCCCTCATTCTCATATCACTTACAAATGGCAGCTATAAATAACAGAAGTGCAGATAAGACTCCACAGACCCTGTTCAATCTGCCCCTTTCAGGTGCTCGCAGGACAAAAACAAACACCAGCTCTGGCTCCATACCAGCCTCAAGCCTGTGACACAACTGAGCCTCAGAACAGGCAGGAACTTCAGGCAGGAACAAGGCTAACGTCATGAGACCTGTAAAGGGAATCCTCTTCCCCAAGGGCTCACTATTATTCCATGTGCACTAAACTGCCCTGTGCCTATCATCTACAAAGGGATCTGGTTTGCGAGTTGTAGATCTGGTACAGTCGGACACAGAAATGGGATCTGACAAGTACTGGCAGAAACTGGTTGGGGGTTTGTCACTGTGTGCAGTGATTTGGGCAACTGGGGAGTCTGGCTGGCTAGTCTCTCAGGTGGATTCAGTAGGGTTTGGCAGATGGAAGAGGAGTTTAGTTAGGGAGTGTATCAAAGGAATACAGGGTTTTCACAACTGACAGGGGCTGGTTGGGAGCTTGTCTGGAGGGCTGTATAAGAATTTATCAGTTTAGGAGAGATCTGTTTGGGATGGGTAAGGAAGCTTTTGCAGCGGGGGGATCCTAAACTTTTCTGTTAATGAACTTCCTACTTTTTTCTTCATGTTCTCAAAAGCTATAGAGGGTAAAGGGCAAAAATCAGATGGTAACCTGGACAGCTCTTTCTCCTCTTTCAGATCAGAAATGATGGGCAACTTGGAGTGAGTTTCCTGGTCCGAGGTGTTTGAAAGATTTCCTGAAAAGTCCGTTTCACTTAACAATTCTTTCAATTTGGTTCCTTCATTATTAAGATGAAACTCTATTTTGACAGCATCCAAACCAGTCAGTCTTGCTCCCTGTAATGTTGCTGATTCTTCTGGACTTTGGACTTTCAAAGAGCTTTTCAAGCTATGTGGCTTCTCATTTTCCCCCAGTGTCTCAAGGTCTGGCATTTTTAGAGTGCTACTGAATTTTTTAATACAATTTTCATCTAAATCATCACCAATATCAAAGCATATTTCACTTTGGACAGTTCTGCTTCCTGTATTGTTATCATTATCGTCTACACCATCTATTGTAGGAATTTCAAAAGCCTGATCAGCCATCACAGCCCTTTTCTTAAATATTTCTTCTTTTGGATTTATGTCTCTGTCAGGGCCCCCAGTGCCAAGTGAGCCCGCTTCTGTATTTGATGTTTCCATGTTTTCACTGTCCACATTCAGACAAACTTTTGACTGTTCACCATTAAACCTCTGGTTCTCCATTAGGATTTAATGGACTGCTTGAGGTCCTCCTCTTCTTCTGTTTTGCTGTCAAGTGATGAATCAGATGATGGACACACAGCTCTTTTCAGTTTAACTCTCTTCGGGATGGAAGTACTTCTGGTTTTACCTCACTTCTCATGTAGCTGGCACAGAAATGCTTTTCAAAACTCCTGCAGAATAGATGTGTTCCCCACAGCACCTACAGAGACAACAATTGGAAAACAAAACAGAATCATGGTAACTTGTAAAAAAAAAATCATTATTCTCTGTGGACAACATAAGCACAATGGCCACAATCAAAGTTAACAGCTGCCTGCCCTACATAACTTTTTCTGTCAAGTTCTCCTGTTCCTTAGCTTATCCCCTAACCTCTGCCAGCTCAACATCTTCTATCACTTCTGCTAATTTCTCCCACATTGATCCCTATACTTGAAATCTCATGCTTGTCTATATGAGGAGTTAGTACAGCTTGCCATGTACTAACTTACCATGTGGACCTGGCCAACGCTCAGTAAAGGTTCTGTAGTGCGTTTTGACACACTCGTGGCTTCTCAAGCCTCTCCTCCTTCACAACAGATGAAATTTTCTAACTTGAGTTCCCCATTAGAGTTGTGGGATCCCCAAACCTCTGAAAAATCAAACTACTTGGATAGGTGCCTCAGTATGAATTTAGATGCTTAACGTTAGGCACACAACTTTGAAAATCTGGCTTTAGTCCTCCCGTACAAATTTCCTCTCGGGCCCTCTTTTCCCACATCATTCTTTCACATTATTCTTTCAAATTATTATATAAAAGAGATGATAGGATGTCTATTTTTCTAAAGTGCATCACACACCCATGCAGTTTTGCACAACCTCGTACACTCACACACACCAGTACTCACTCATGCAAGCCCACACATGCTTCTGATAGCCTGTGAATGTTCCTGTTGTGTGTTTGCATACACATGCTCATTTTTATCAACCCAGGTGTGCCCCACACCCCCATGTAAGACTGCACATGTTCATGCACACACCACATAACTGCATGCATGCATGCACCACACACAATCATGCATGTGCCATGCACCCCCCCCATGCACACAAAACACGCCCCAGCACAACAGTGATGCTATACAAATAAAATGCAATAATTATAGCACAAGCATCCCTCCCTTGGGTACTAACAGGGCCTCAGCCCCACACCCTGGGGGAGTCCAGCAAGGGAGACCCCACCCTGCTCCACAGGCCAGGGGGAGGGGCACAGGGACCCCACCCCGAGGGGAGGGGCCAGTGGATCCCCGGGGGGGGGAAGGGCACAGGGACCCCGCCCCCCCACGCAGGGTACGGCGCCCCGCCCACGTCTCCCTTCCCCCACTCACTGGCGGGGCCTCGCGCTCAGCCCCTCCAACGGCTCTTTCCAGCCCTTTCCCCGCACGCACCACGTGACAGGGCACGAGCGCCCCGGCGGGCCGTTTGGCAGAAGACGATCACGTGGCTGAGGCGAGCCCCCCTCCCTCCCCCGCGCCGAATCTGAGTTCACACCTGCGGCACGTGACGCCGACGGGGGGGAGGGGCATTCCCCCTGCACGTGAGCCGGGGAAGGCGGGGCTTTCTTGCAAGGGTGGGGGAGGGGTAGAGCTGGGGCCTGTGGGTCCTCTAGGGCCCAGCACCTGCCCATTGATTGGCACCCACTGGTATCTGTGGGACCCTAAATGCTAAGT
Source organism: Dermatemys mawii (assembly GCA_007922305.1). Taxonomy (NCBI): domain Eukaryota; kingdom Metazoa; phylum Chordata; order Testudines; family Dermatemydidae; genus Dermatemys; species Dermatemys mawii. The sequence continues at coordinate 5,179,803 of ML677388.1, forward strand.
GTGCGCAGGTGTGGGGCGTGCGGCACTTCAGCCTCCATTTACACTCAAGCTGTGGGTGCAGGGGACACACCAGGCCCAGCACAGGTGCAGCAGGGACTGAGCATCACCCAGGGCCGGGGGACCTGGTTATCCAGCTGGTCATTCAAATGTACTAAGCTCGGGAGAGAACCCCGGCTCGGAGACCAGCGTAAAGTGGGGGGCGGGGGCGCGAGTCTACCTTGGCTCCCTTAAAGCACCGCGGCGGCAGCGTTTTACCGTGACTCGTGAAGTTATGGCAGAGCCCTGGGAGAGAGCTCTGCTAGCGCTCCAGAAAAACCCACCTCCACGAGGGGCATAGCCCCCAGCGCTGGGAGCACAGTTTACACTGGCACTTTACAGCTGCGCTCAGAGGTGTTTTTTCACACAGTTGAGCAAGAAAGTTGCAGCACTGTAAAGTGCCAGTGTAGACAAGCCCTGGCGCATCAGGTCAGATCTCCACCTAGGCTAAGTGGGTCACCAGACATAGAGTTTGTCCTGGTCCTTTGAAGCTTTTCAAGTCCATGTAAACTGAATTGTTCTGCAAAGCCAGCTAGCACTGAGCCACCAACGCACTTGGAAAATGCCATCAAACACTAAAGTTAAACTGCTGGGTGGGAATGGATACGACTAGAGCCATAAACCCTGCAGTGACACACTGTGCTTGTAATTCTTGTAGCTCTGGCAAGAAATGTTCCCTCTAGGTCATGGGCAAGGCCTGTTGGCAAGATAAAGGGAAGCTTGCACTGCCGCTGCCCAGGTAGAGGACTCCACTTCTGGAGACTGGCAATCACCGTTCCTACAGCACAGAATTTAAGAGAGAAATCTGTGTATTCTGACCCATGTTCTCCAACTACCTGCTGTCCCACTGGCTCAGATAACTTTTATTAGTTGTGTGGGGTATATTATGATTATTATAGTAGCAGCTGCATTCCCCAGTTGAGAGCAGGGCTCCAGTGTGCTGGAGGTTGTATAGACTCAAAGTAAAAGATGGTTCCTGCTCCACAAAGCTCTTCTGCACAAACAGACGAATGGCTGAGGGGAAAGAGGCACAGAGAGGGAAAGTGACTAGTCCAAGGTCACACAGTAGGTCAGTGGCAGAGCTGGGAATAGATCCTCACCTCTTCAGTTATCACAGATAGCTAGCACTAGCCCCAAACTTCAACCAGGGTAGGGCTGTCAAACTGACAGTGGGACAAATTAAATTTTTAGTTATGTTTCTGACCCAGGGCTTCAAAAGAAGTCAGTTAAATTATCCTTCATCCACAGCACATATCCCATTGATGGCAGTGGGAAATTTGCAGAAAGATCCAGCAGCGGAAGAGTCAACACCCTACTGAGATGAAAGAGGTAGATCACATTTCTTCTCACCAAGGGAGGGGGCGGGGTTGTTTCAGGCTCTGTAAGATGGGGCAACATTGGGATAATTTCTTCATCAGCGTAAGGGATGTTACTTTTTTCCATGTGAAAGTTTGCATTCTGTAGGTTTTTTCAGAGGCCAGCCCTACCCTGTGGAACTCGTTACTGCAAGATCTAAAAAACCACCACTAACCGCCCCATTTTCTATTCCAAATGTAAAGCACACCTCTTCCACTTTGCTTTCCCCAACAGTAACCCATAAACATCAGCTAGTAAGGGCTAGTTTATATATGGAGTTATTCAGGAACAGCTCTTACATTTTCCCTACCTTTTTCAGGAATAACTCATGTTTAGACTAGCCCTAATAAAAATAAAACAAACAAAATCCATGTAATTTCACCGCTGGAGGACAAAGAGAGAAACCCCACTGGACAGATGCTATTCACTGTGTTCCTTAAACTCTGGAAGGCTCTGGGATACCATGGTGATGGAAGCAGGATAAGAACCTTTAAATGGGTAAGAACTTAGAACAGAAAACAATCTAGATTTGTCATAGGTGTCAGCTAGGCACAGCAAGTAAGCTAGATGTTTGACACACATGACTTGGTGTTGGAGCCATTGGCTGATAGTCTGAGAACCAGCGCTATTATCCCATGATTATCTTGTATTTTGTTAGCAGTTAGTTTCTTTATCTGCCTCCATATATTTGTAAAATAAAATCTGCCCAATGTTATTTTACACTGCCTACTTTTGAAGGAGAAAGGTCTGCTGATGAAGGCATAGAACTTGGAGAGCCATGTTGATTCTCCTACTGTTTGTATCATGGCACTACCTGGGGGCCCAGTCAGGGATCGGGACCCCATTGTTAGGTACAGGACACACGTCTAACAAACAGACAGTCCTTGCCCCAAAGAGTTGACAATTTAAGTCTGGGACCAGCAACAGACATCCTGATGTGGGCAAGTCATTTCATTTCACTGCACCTCAATTCACATCTATAAAATGGGAGCATTAATCCTTGCCTTGCCTCCTGGGTGATGTGAGGATTAAATCACTAATCTTCACAAAAGTCTGTGAGGATTAGTGTATTTTAGATGTATTTGTATTTAGATGTATTTGAGAATACCCCAAGTACATCTAAAATTCCCTCTTTGTATCACATCAAATGCAAACTGAACATTAAATAAATCCCACCAGTGTTTTAACATAATTTTCATTTTCTTGCTGTAGAGGGGTACCTTGAATTCCACATACACCAGGAGAAAATCCTTCTTCTGTTAGTATTGCTGTGCCATCCTCCCTTGTTTTCCACTTCAACTACACAGCAAATATGAGGGAGATCTGAGTTTATAATGCACCTTTTATGAAGTGTGATGGTGCTACAGTGATAACAATGCCATAGATAGATCAAAGTTCCAGAGAATTCTAAGTAAATGCGTGCACCTGTTCATTTACACTTAGGAAATCAATTAATTGTATAAGTCTGCAAATATATTTCTTTCAGTCCTTGTGGGAGGGCTTAACAGGGTACAGATCAAAGCTACTCCAGTTCTTCCTGCCTATTGATTCAATATTGGTTTTCTTGTAGCTAAGAAATTGCTGGCATCCATTATAAAGCCATTGCTTGCTGCATTAGGCTCTGCAGATTTTGCAGTCAGGAAGCCTTGACTGACTAGAAAAGCAATTACTTTGTATTATTGCAGTTTCAGTACAAGACTTATACATTGAGAGACTACATTTGGACTTGTCCTCCAGAATTGTTACCTGGAAGAATGTCAGGACGGCCCTGGATGTCAGGAAGCGGGCCCGCAAGAGCCCTTGAGCAACGCGCTCAAACCAAAGGGAATGAAGCTGAGTCACAGGGGACACCTGCAGTTTTCTCTTTTTTGTATGAAACGTGTCATTTGAGAACATGTTCTGACATGCCCTATGGTTATACAACACTATAAGATATACTGCACTTTACAGAATGCAGAGAAAGACAAGATCCCTGCCCCACAGAGCTTCCAGTGTAACTCAGACAATTACAATATATGGGACAATATCCTGTGAGTGCCTGAGTGGAAGATGTAGAGGCATCATTGACAAGGAGGAGATAAATGTAAGAATGCTTTGTAATGTCCCCAGGGTCATCTTCACTAGGTTCCTGACCAGGATTTTGGAACAGCTGTTGAAGAGACCTTTCCAAAGAGGTCTCACTGAAGTTTTACACAGAGCACAATTCATGGTTGGGACAGGACTTTGGGAGGTTGGTCTGTGGTATGTGAAGACTCATGCAGAGCAAAAGTGATCAGCAAAGCTCAAGGTTCTTGTACCGTAAAGGTCCAGTACTTTTATTGAATAAGCTCCCCAAAAGACTTGGATTTAACAATCTCCACAGAAGTGGAATTAATGGAGGAAAGTGGAAAAGTGGCATGAATAAAGGTGTCAAGCCAAGACTGGAAGACGGAGACATTAAGCGAGAGGATAGGATGAATGAGTGCAGAGATTTGGGCTGGCACTGACGTGTGTGGGATCTTAAAGGATAGGAATTCATGTACTTTCCTTTCAAATATATCCAGCCTGCTGGGCAGCAGGGATTACAGCAGAGGAAGCAGGTATGGGGACAGCAGAAAACTGGGGCGTATCAAACAATGCTGGAATTCAGCCAGGTCACCATACTTAGTAACCTGAATGCAATTATTTTTAAAGGAAGAAGAAACCCACTGTGCACTCAGGCAGCTCTGAGAGCTGTTTGTGAATCAGTGTGTGCCTGCTGTGAAAAGAGCCAAAGCAAGGTGAGGGCAGGCGGAGGATGAGGTGATGGATGGAGTCAGAGCTGGAATCGGTTTGAGCGATTCCTGGTGCATTGATCCAGCCAAGCAAGTGGCAGACATGCTGGCCAAAAGAGGAAGAAAAGAAAACAAGCCTGCTGTTTGTTGTATGGATAAGAGGCATTTCCTCAACACAGCACTAACCACTTTCCATAACTGATTCACTGCTGGGTCCACTGGGCAAATGCTCCTAGTATATTTGTTATGCCCAGAACAAGGAGTTGATTCTAATTGATCTGAAAGCTGAGATACACAATTGGTCCCCCTACAGGCCTGATGATGTTATTCCACAGTCATTGGGACCCTGGGGACTGCCACTCACCCTCCTGGGGTATTTATGCTCAGAGACAGTTTTATTCAGGCTCTGAGCATCTGGGGAGGGGAGGAGGAATCAGGGAGCAAGTTCTGCTGCGAGAGCAGATTGGGCTATATCAGTGCCTTGCTGAATTAGCCCAGGACTGCTAGATGGTTGGGAGGACCAAGCAGCATCTTGGGGTGCTTGGAAGGAAGCCCAGACCCATTTGCATCAATGAGATTGCCTCTTTTCTCCCGATAGGCAAAACAGATGCTAATTCTGTCCTCAGATTGGAGGCTGGGATGAAGTGCAGAGGCTGGAGCTTCTGCAAGGCAGCTGTAGTGAGGTTCTGAAGGCTGTTCTGGTGTGACTCGTGGACAGCCGAAGACCAAGACCAGCAGTTCATGGAGTTGTTGTGGCAACACTCATTCACCTAACCACTCCTCCCACTGAAGCTGGCTTGGTGGGGTGCTTGAAGACATTTATGGGGTGCAGCAGCCCTTTTGGATCAGGACCACAGCCCCAGATGGGTGCAAACACCTTGCTCTCAGGATGGGATGAGCAGCCTGGACTGCATAATTTCAGAACAAGGGAGGTGAACAAGCCCAGAGGGTGCACCACCAAACCATAAGAGTCAGAGCGTCCGTCACTGTGTGACGCAGAGTGCTGATTGGCTTGTGGGAGCTGACCGCGATCCCAGGTAGCTGCCAATCAGCTGGGCACCAGTTTGGAATCAGGAGCACCATGGTGCGTGCAGTTGAGATGAAGGAAAGCAGTGCAATTACAGTGTGTTGTAGGGGTATGTGGTCAAGGTGGCCAACATGCCAGAGATTACTGAGAGATTTAAACAGTTGGTGTTTCCAGCCATTGCTGCAAGCTATGCACCCATTGTCTCCCCCGACCACCAACAAACGCAGGAGCGCGTTACACAGTCAGTCAGTGGTGATAGGTCCAGTGGTGGATCATTGTGATAGGTTCCTGGATGTTCCCATACGGTGGCCAGACAAAGTGCACAAAGACAGAAAGCACAAGAGCAGGCAGAGGGGAGCGCTCTCCCTGCCAAACAGCAGCAGCATGAATGGCGTCTCCATCCCTACTGTGATCGTGGGGGGCCCTGCAGCCCCATTGTAGCCTGAGCTTATGAAGCTTTTCCCTGATCAAACAAGCGGGGAGAGACCCCTGTTTAACTAACTACTTGGCAGGTGCGGGATGATAGCAGGGCATGCCAGAAATCGAGATGGAGATGGCAGTTGATCGCCAACCACAGCTCAGTGTTTTGCGGAGCATGTGAAAGCAAAGCTGGGGCCTTCAGTGGACAGCACAAAGAGGTGGCAGGTTGCAGCAAATTACACACAGCTGGAGCCACAACCATAGAACTGAACTCTCCCCGCTCCCCGGCCAACTTTCATTTTGAATCCAGATCTAAATTCAGCAGCTTGGCGTTCTAGGATCAAAAATTCATTGTTTATTACTCATTTTTAAAAACATTCCTCCCTTCCCCTAGCAGCCTCTTGCCTCCTTCCCAGTGTTGTCAGTTCTCACAATATGTGGTCTTTTTCTTAAAGCCACAGCAGGCAGAATTAAGAGTTTTGCATGAAAAGCTCAGCTGTTATTTAGTGAAAAGTACAATTCTAGCCTTATGGCTGCAGAGTAAAGCTTGAAAATGTGACCCAAATGTGACCCATATGTGACCCTATGAGCCCAGAATGCAAATGAAAGGAACTCAAAATGGTCTTTTCTAATCACATTAGTTTTTATGCAAATCTCTTGATTTTGGAATCCATGGGTTTGATAATAGTGTCTTCCTCCATCTTCCTTTGAGTCGATCTAAATTCCCTTCTAATGGGTGCTTTGGATCTTCCCCTGATTCACATCAGCGAGATTTATAAAAGAAAATGCTATGAGATTAAAAATTAAATCACCCTTGTTGGGATTTTTCCTTCCACAGACAGGAAGGTCTGCTCAGCTTCCAAATGGTACTTTTGGGGAGCCGTGCAGAGAGTTTGAATCCACTGTCCAGCAGGCAAATGACCAGTGCAAAGATCTTTAAATAAGCAAAGGCTTGTTCCCTCTCTAGGCTTTCAGAGGCTGTTACTAGTTATATGATTTTGAACAATAAAAAACAAATTAAAAAAAATCATCCTTCCAGGGGCCTTTTCTCCTTTTGAACTTTGCAGCAGCATGGCTTTGACGTTGTGCTGCTGCGTCAGTGCTACCATGGTGCTGCTTCGCTGCTAGATAGGGGAATCACACGCGGCCACATTCTGCTCATCTGCTCTTTTAAGACTGGGTAATGGCAGCTTTGTCCTCTAGTTAATGAAAGAACAGCTGGTTTGTTGCAGCCCCAGCTTGATCTTGAAGATAATCACAGTGAAAAAATGTCACCTGCTGATTTGATCCAGCCGCTGTAGCATTTTTCAGCAGCTGCCCTCTTGCAATTACCCACTGTTATCAAACAGGTGGAATAAAGGGAGTAGATACAAATAATAAATACAAAAGGGTTGGTGGATGAAATAGGTTAGAGCCCCCATCTTTCAGCTATGCAGGGCTGGCTTAAAGTGCTGCTGGATTTACGAGTGAAAATGGTTTTAATCTATTCACCCTGGTCCCTAATTGATATTTGCACACATCAGAAGAAACCTTGCACCATCTGGCAAATAGGACACGGTTGAAAGTCTATCCTAGTCCTGGTTCTCTTCTGAATAAACAAAGGATGCTGCAGGTCAGGTGTGAGGTGCATTGGCAGAGCTGTGCAGGTGTCTAGGACAGGAATACAGGAGGAGTTCATTGTAATCTGGATTTAGTTTGATTACTGACAGGGTGTGAGGCTTTAGGACTGGATGTTGCCTGACAGTTTTGGAAGAGGCGGGCCCAGGGGGACTGGAATATATTGAGGTGCACTCACAGAGCTATATGCTCGACTGCATGGCTCCTGATTTGAGCCAGTTCAGTCATCCTTGAGCTTTTGTGAGCACTAAAATTAATTTAAAACAATTTCCAAGCAAGGGCACGAGGTTTGATAACTTTGCTGGGCGTTAGGGAACCCACTTTAATTCTAGTCTAAGGGCCTGAAATGAACGAGCTGCTTTGTCTCAGTTTAACAACAAGCAGACAGGAAATCAATAAGAAAAACTGTGTTTGCAGAAATCACGGCTTCACCTTGAATACTGGTACTACCTAGTAACCAGGAAGCAACCTCAGGTTATCAGTGACATGAGTCTGGATTCTGAAAGCATGCATGTGCGAGAGAGATCAATACTCTTATTGCTCCTAGTCCCAGTTAGTACAGCTAGTGAAGGCTGTAGCCTCCTCCACAGGGGTGATCTGAAAGGAATCCTCTCTAAATACAGTGGCATTTACAGACCTGGCAGCAATCCACAGCTTCCCTGTGGGGTTTAAATTTCCTGTCATTAAGGGGAGTCGCAAATGTCAAATGCGAGGCATCCTGTACTGGATTTAACACAAGCTGAAGAGGAGTTAACTGAAATGCAGGGTATTCATCTTGCTTAAATAATTCTGCTTGCAGGAAGAATACCACTCCAAGAGCCAGTCTGTTCTAACATATGTCACCTTCCTCCTCACCCTTCTCCCATTTAAAATTTCTGGCCAGCGTGACACAAGGAAAGCAAGTCTGGCTTGTTACTCAAGATTCAAAAAATAGCTACAGCAGGTTGGGATGGAGTCCACACGGTAATCAAAACAAGTCTTTGTAGTTAGCGCTGAGGTCCTGCTGTCCCAATTACATTTGTGGAGCCTACCGCATGCTGTACTAAGCTGTGGAGCAGAGAGAATTTTCTTTGTGCATTATTGGCTGCACAGAGCAAGAACAGTTTCCTTGACATTTTTCTTGATGGGATCTTTTCTCCCCTCCCCCCCTTCCTCTGTCCCACATGGCTGTAGGTTTGGGCTTGACTTTGAATCCCAGCCTATGTTCGGGGAGGCACAGCCTTCCCTACTGAGCCCTCCATACAATTTTGGAACCCCAATGTGGCCTTCACGCCAAAAAGTTTGCCCACCCCTGATCTAGACCATCTGTAACAAGTGCTTGTCTAACCTGCTCTTAAAAGTCTCCAAATGATAGATACACCACAACCTCCCTAAGCAATTTATTCCAGTGCTTAACCACCCTGACAGGAAGTTTTTCCTAATGTCCAACGTAAACCTCCCTTCTACATGTAATCATAGACTTTCCGCTAGCCATATGGGAGAGAGCCAACAGACGATTATGCTTAAGACTCTTGCTAGCATCTGATAGGGCTTTGCTGGTGAGAAAACTGGGCTGAGCCACCTGGATGAGATTAAGCATGAGAAGTTTTAATCGCTTTTTAGTTAAGACTGGGCCTGTACTGAGCAGAGAAATAGCTGCAAGAAGAGGGTCACTGACATCTTACTGAAACACCTATCAGACCCAGTTGCCCAAAATCAAAGGTTCTCTCTTTAAGCAGGTGACTGAATCCAGCCAAGATCTCCAGGAAGGGCTGTTAAAAATGCCATTGATTAACTGTCCGGAGCAGTAGTTTTTTGTTTTGTTTTAAATAATCTCACCCTGCTGGTTGTTTTATCAAGGGATGTTGGCAGCAGGTGAGAAAGTCTTTACCTACTCATAGACAAAAGTTTCAGGAAATTTACTGTTTTAAAACGCAACCATCTTTCCTAGAATCTCACACCCATAATATAGAAGTGTTGGTAAATGTCAGAGGAGGAATTGGTGATTTTCCAGCCAAAATCCCCACTTTTGGTTTGATTTTAGCAACAGGTCTTATTTGCTAGCTGCTTTGTGAGATGGAAACACAAGTTCTGTTGCATTTTCCATGGTCGTTTTGTTTCTCTCCTACCCCATTTGTCTGCAACAGTCATCACTGTTCCAAAGGGCCATATTCCACCCTCACTGTCCTTGTCCACAGTCAGATTTTTCTTCCCCAGAGCCCTACTTCCCAAAGGTACAGTCCCACTAAAGGAAGCTGTGGCACAGACAAGGCTCCAGCAAGGTCCAGCATTTTGACTGCTGTCACCTAACTCCATTCTGAAGCATCCACGTTGGATCTTTGCTATTACCGAAGCATTTACTTTTGGCAGATTACACACTTGATTGGCCAATGCCAGAAAGTCATAACCAAAACTTTGACTATGTCATTTAATTCTCTCTTGGCAGAATTTTAAATGCAGTTGGAAACACATGTCCAGTAGACAGAGCAGGAAATGAGGAGGCAGGACTCTTGGGTTCCAATTCCCCCCCACAGCCATGAGTTGAGCGGTGACCGTGGCCAAGGCATAATCACTATGCCTCCGTTTCCCCTTTTGTAAAATGGAGGTAAGAATATTTACTTTGTCTGCAGTGCTATCGTGAAAATTGGAGGGGGGCTGGGAACAAAAGATGCTATAGACGCAGGTGCAAAACATTGCTAATTACATCCCTTTCAGAGCTGAAGCATAAAGAGGGAGGAAGTAAATCCAGTTCTAGAGAAGATGGCTCAGCTTTGACAAGCATGTCAAGGGATCTTGAATGCCATCAGTTCTACACATACACCCACAGTCAATGCAGCATAAAGAAATCAGCCAAAGCGGCTTTAATGGAACTCCTGCCAGCGTGACATGGAGTAGTTTTGCAGAATCCTGCAACGTGCGCTCTTCATTTATCAATTCGAGAGGAGGGCGTGCAGCACCATGCATCAGTGGGCCCTAGTGAATTAGAACCAGAGAGAAAAGAGCCTCAGAATCACCTAATTTACGTCCTTAACACCCGACAGAGTGAGGGGCAGCTGTCAGGGGAGTCCTTTTCACTAACCCCATTAGCTTTCTGTGCCTCATTATCACTCCCCAGTGGCATCTGGGGTAGATACTTAGAAACGACACATTTAGTAGACTCAAAATGGGATTTCGGGGAAAAGCAATTTATTGATATCAGCAGAGAGCATAGCAGGCAAGATGGAAGGAAATAAAGGGCTTGAAAATGGAGGCAATTAAGCAATTGATTACAGCTGGTCAAAACCATTCCAACAGAACAGTTTTCTGTTGGAAAATGCAGTTATGTCAAAACTGAGCCACTTTTCAAAGAGTCAGGGTAGGGGAAGACGGGGGTGAGGAGCCTGGGGAGGGAGACCAGGACTAGGACCCAGTGGCAGTGGGGCTTGGGACTCAAAGAGAAAACTCAAAGCAGGAGACTAGGGCTAGTTGGGTGAAGAGACTGGCATAAGAAGCCTGAGTAGAATGACTGACAAGAATGTGGAGCCAGGGAAAGACGCTACTCAGGACAGGGCAGAGGAGAGAAACAGACAGAAGGGTCTATGCCTACAAGAGAACATGCCCCTTCAGAGCCTAGAACAGAACCCAAGATTCTTCAGTCTGACCATTCCTCTGCTGTCAGCAAATAGTAGCACATGTCATGCCCCTGACAGTGCATGTATTGCTGTCAGTCACTCCATTAGTTCAGGTGGCAGAGGTCAGAGGGTGCTGATGAAGTGTGGAGTATCAATCTGATTGAATTTTTTTTTCCAGTTTGCTTTTTTAAAAAAGGCTAAGAAGTTACAATAAAAAAAATCAGTAATGTTGCAAAGTCAAGCACTCAAAAAGTTATGAAACACAAGAATCATTTGTCTGTTTAAGCTTAATTCAGCCCCCTTGTGTCTACAGCAATGGTGTATAAAAGTGTTTTTCCAAGTAGACTTGGCGCTAATGATCTCAAGTAGCATAGAGAATAGTTCCATTCCAGTCCCATTCCCATTAGAGCCAGAGTTTCAGAGCACCTAGGTTAGTACTCCTAGACCAGTGGTTCTCAAAAAAAATTTTTTTCCTCGCAGACCACTTGAAAATTGCTGAGGGTCTTGGCGGCCCACTTAATGATCTGTCCAAATGTTGTTTGTACCATTAGCTAAATATAGTAAAGCGCTTTGGATAAAAGCACAATATAAAAAAAACAAACGCTTAACTTTGTTCCACAAATAAAAGCACACAACTCGTATTTTAATATCAGTAGTCTGACCTTTCTAATGCAATGGATGTGTCTTCTCTGCCCACCGCGGCAGCCTCAGAGCTGGAGCTGGGAAAGAGGGGGGTCTCACCCCAGCAGATGCAGCCCTGGAGCTGGGGAAAGTTGCCTTTTTCTCAGGTCACCATAGCCTTGCACATTCAAAATTCCACCCACCCCCTCTTCTCACCCTACTGCTTCCTCCCACCTACTTCCTATTTCCCCCACGGCCACCACCTCAGCTTACATGTGCATCTTTTCCAGGGTCACAGCTCCACTAATCAGGTGGATGGCCCTTCATTCTCTTGTGTGTGGCTGCCCAGGCGTGCACTTCAGAGGGAACTATCCATGGACCACCTGAATGGAGCTCACAGACCACAAGTGGTTTGCAGACCAGTCTGAGAACTTCTGTCCTAGACTGCAAAATGCAGTGACCCCTGCCGTCACTCAATCACTACTTGTCTGGAAGGGAATTATGCCTAGTCTAAGGAGAGTGACTATAATAGGACTATTATGGGTTAGGAATCCTCATAACACTCTAAGCAGAAGTTCGGCAGGTCCAGCTGGTTGCTTTACAGACAGACAGAATGTGAGAAGGCAGGTCTCTCCTTTTCTTCATTTTGAGACCAGCATTCATTCTGAGGCCATACCAGCAACAGGAAAAATTCATCCCCAGGACAGCTTCCCAGGGAGTGTAAACAGCAAGTAATGTAGGCAGGGCTGAAACTTTTTACTCGCATGTCATAGAGCCAAGGCTGAGACAACCAAGCTTAAATTCTGCCAGTGTAGATGCCACTCTATAGTGGCAGAGATACGGATACTAGTGTACACAGATGTGAAGAGAGCAATATCAGACATGAAGACCATGATTTAGCCAATATTTAGACTGTACTGTTCAGCATATTTATGTGCATCTGGAATCTCATTGCTGTTGACTATAATATGCAAATCAGCCCTATTTCTAGGGTCATATACATTGTTTGTCAAACCTGTCAAAATCTTACATTCAACATTTTACTTCAAATTTTGTAAGTAACAAATTAGCCGAGCTCTATCTCTATGTATCAAGTTCTTACTGAGATCACTCTTGGGGTTGCAGGTATTAATGGTAAATTTAATATAAAATCCTTTGACTAAAAGCATTAGAAAGTGAGACTTTCATAAAACTGTCTAGTATTTGAAATCTAAAGACATCCACACAGTGTGCAACGGCAGTCAAAAATGCAAATGGGATAGTGATCATTAAAAAAGGGATAGAGAATAAGATGGAAAATATCTTAATACCCTTATATAAATCCATGGTGCGCCCACATCTTGAATACTGTGTACAAATGTGGCCTCATCTCAAAAAAGATATACTGGCATTAGAAAAGGGCCTTCAGAGAAGGGCAACTAAAATTATGAGGGGTTTGGAATAGGTTCCATATGAGGAGAGATTAAAGAGGCTAGGACTTTTCAGCTTGGAAAAGAGGAGACTAAGGGGGAATATGATAGAGGTATATAAAATCATGAGTGGTGTGGAGAAAGTGAATAAGGAAAAGTTATTTACTTGTTCCCATAATATAAGAACTAGGGGCCACCAAATGAAATTAACGGGCAGCAGGTTTAAAACAAATAAAGAAGTTCTTCACACAGCACACAGTCAACCTGTGGAACTCCTTGCCTAAGGAGGTTGTGAAGGTTAGGACTATAACAGGGTTTAACAGAGAACTGGATAAATTCATGAAGGTTAAGTCCATTAATGGCTATTAGCCAGGCTGGGTAAGGAATGGTGTCCCTAACCTCTGTTTGTCAGAGGGGGTGATGGATGGCAGGAGAGAGATCACTTGATCATTACTTGTTAGGTTTACTCACTCCGGGGCACCAAGTATTGGCCACTGTCAGTAGACAGGATACTGTGCTGGATGGACTTTTGGTCTTACCCAGTATAGTATTCTTGTGTTCTTATGTTCTATTGCGTAATTAAGAATTTGTACATATGCAAACTGACCTTAAACTGCATACCATCCCCATTCCAAATGTATTATCTTGAATGATATAAATACTCAAGCAATTAAATGTTAATCTCCAGCTAAAGAAAATATCAGTGTTTCCATTTTCAGAACTGGATCTGTAAACATCCAGAAACAGAGGAAACAGGTAACTTATTTTGCCACAGAGACGAAGTATAGAAAGTTCATTTAAGTAATTTGCAATTAAATCCATCTTTTTCTGATTAAGCTTTGGTTAATGATGTGCTCCACTTTGACGGATGGTAGCCAAAGGTAGAGGCCTTCAGAAACAAGTGACAGCATTTTGCATTAAAACCCATGATAAAAAAAAAAAAATTTATCCACACAGGAAAAAGGAGATGAACCTTCACAGACACACTTCCAGTATTATCATGGCGAGAGTTGTTTACTGTCTGATCTCCACTGGGGATTGAAACCTTGCATTAATGCACTGGTGAGAAAATCTGATAGAAATTAGAAATATAATACTGACTTGTGAGTAATGTATCTGCTTTGATGACAACAAAGCAAAGCTGATTAGAATTTCTCTCTGTGGAGCTTTGAAAAATAGCACTCTTGTTACATAAGTAAATTGTACATCTCTTCTATGGAGCTCTGCTACAAATGAAATGAAACCAATTAGGACCCAAGGCCCTAGAAATTCCCCCATGTAACCCCAGACAGTGTTTTAATTCACACACTGCCAAGTGGCACATTGTCTAGTCTTGTCCAGGAGACAAGACCAGATTTGCAACAAATCTTCTTACAGCACTTGGAAAGGCTGCGCAGAGATTTAATGTTTTTTAAAAAACAGGTGATTTAGGGGGAAAGAAACAGCTGATGTCTGCAGCAATTCTTCCTCTTTTCAGGATGGAACTGTGCCTCTCAAATACACACTGTTCACTGCTGAACTATGGTCATCAGACCATCTACGAAGGAGTGTCTGTAGACAGATGGGTCTGAACCCGTTTAGGAACCAGAGTAAAGAACAGAATTTAACATCTATGCAATGAGTAAATTCATTGAGAACCAGAGGTCAGAGCCATTTACAGTAAGAACTTTATTGCACTATGTCCAAGTGCTGAACCAGCTATTGTGCCTGTTTGGCCTCGGTGACAATCAAGCCCCCCCTCCCCCCATGTCTACGAGTCTGTGCACCCTGTGACTTGATCATGTTTTCTCAATTCAGTTAAGGTTGCAGGGTCATAGCACAAGCTAATATAGTATACTATAATAAATCAAAGTAAAACTAGGAGGAATGCAGTTATACACAGAGCATGTAAACAGGGAATTTTTATTGTTCTTTAAAAGGGTCTGGGCTTTGGTTTTCCATCTGGCTACAACCCTTTTCCCCTCCAGTCCAACAGCTCTCTCATTTGTCAGACCAACATCAGCTATCAATACTTTATTCAGTTCAAAAATCAAAGATTTTAATTTCACAAAATCAAAAATCCAATTCTGAGAATAATTAAAATGTTGGTTTGTCATTCGGGGGGAAGGGCCAATATTAGATGCTTCCAGACTTACGTACCCCTGCGCAGAATCAAACATTACCAATTATTTTCCTAACATGTAGGAATTAGCATCACGCACACTTGTGCGCCCCCTTTATCTACAACACACACACAAAAATTGAGCACATTACACGTTTTAAGGCAGGAAGGAGTGTGTTACTACATTAACAGAGCTCGAGTCAAGGTACAGTATCTGAGCTAGGCAGGGGTGGGGTGGGGGTTGCAGTGTTTTATAGCCTTGAACCTACAAAGGGATCTTTTGGGAAGGCTTGAGTAGTACCATCATTTTTTGTTTTAACTTAAACACACTTACAGAAATAGAATTTAAAAATCCATTATATGTTTTCTGAAAGCGTTTATGCAGTTTTGTTTGGTTACAAATTAAAACAAAATTTTGGAATAGGAAAATATCGTATAGAGGCAGGTCACATAACCAGCATCTGAGGTATTACTAAAGAGAGGGTACCAGTCTGCACTCACTGGCACGGGACAGACAAATGAAAGCCTTTGGCGCTGCACAGCAAGAGACCACAGAACAAGACAATCCTAAACCTGCATTCAAAGTCCTAAGTGGCTGACCAATATTACAAAGATGATGTTGAGTTGAAAGCACAGATCACTAACGTGGCAGAACACTAAGCTGGCATTACAATTCATTTGGTAAAACCAGTTTTACTGAAACTACCTCTCAGAGGCAGTGCAAATGACTAGTCTTGATTAGTGCGCTGAACCCAGCAATGCCTCTGCAAAGAAAATACTGCACTGGTCCACAAACAATACATTCCAGCCCCTGCCCCCCAAAATCAGCATTTTCCCCACCCTGTAAGTTACGGCCTGCTGACAGTGTATGCACATTAGGCATTGTGGTGTGTAACCAGTGAGTCTCTCTCAGAAAGAGCCTGGTAAAGAGAAAAAGAACAAGGCAATCAGTGGTTAAACTGAACTGTACATGACGACCAGTCTGGGAAAATACCCATACCCAGGCATTTATTCAGAGACCAAACTGCATATATACTATCTGAGCCTCACATGAAGTACTGATGAGACACTTCAGTCCTGGTTTATTACGTTCAAAGAGGCAGAGATAACCTGGACAATGACCACAACAGTCTGTTTCTTAGGACAGAGGAGTTAAAAACTCCCTGCCTGGAATCTCCTTTAGTTGACTAGGATACTTCTGGATTATGGATGTCTGAATCTTCCTCCACCAAGATATAATTTTTCTACCCAAATAGCAGAAAGTTAACTTCTTAGCCAAGTTTTTTTTGGAGAAGTCCAGTTTAGCCAAGCGCACACACTGTGCCCCTCCCACACACAGAGAGCTTTATTTGTAAAAATACTACCCCCACCAATTAGAAAAGGCCTTTAGCAGGTTCACCAAGTGTATTAAAGAGTCTTCAGTTAAAGAAAACTACTAAAAACATCCTATCATTTGCAAAGTCTAAATATCACACAGGCACACAACACAACCACTGCTATATTTCTAGAAGAGTGCCCAGTTGGACTTAAGGCTGTCAGACTGCTCACCTACAGCAACAAAGGCTCCTCCTTATTTCTGTCTGCCAGCTCTCAGCATAGAAGGGGGGGGTGGGGCAGAAAGAACCTCAATTAAAAAAAAAATATATAGTAAAAAAAGGAAGCCCCAAAGGAAATTCCACATGCCAGGACCTAACTACGAAGCACTGTCCCCGAACCAAGAAAATGGTTTCTACACAACCCAATGCTCTGCTGGTTTTCCTTAGACATAAACTTCACTTTATTTTATTTTTTTTAAAAAAGTTAAAAATACAGAAGGTTCAGAAACTGATTTTCTCCTGGCAGATCTCCAAACTGCAGCTTGAGGAGAAAACAATCCTTCACTGAAATGTTTCTTTTTTTAATTTTATTATTTTTTTTAAATCATCACCATTAGGACAGAGGCTGAGGAGCACTGACTCCACCACTAATTCGATGACGTAGTTTGATTCCAGATTCACATTTTCAGGTGACAAGAGTCCAGAAAACAGCCATGATAACTTCAGCCTTCGTTAAAGGTTTCTTTTACTGAACACAGCAGTGACCATTGGTATCTTTGAAGCGTAATCGCATCTTAGGTCGGTATTTCTCAAGGTAAAGCAGCTGTTTGGAATTGAAAGCTCCCCTCCTTTTCCTAGAATAAACAGAACGAAGGCATCATATCAATTGCAAAAGTATGGCTTCAGTTATTGTGTATATTTCAAAGTAGATAACCGCTCGCTGCATTGCAAGGTTTTTCCAGCCTCACAGAACTGCCACCTGGCTCACTTCATTATCCACTGCCTCCTCTAGGGAAGGAGATCATGGAACTCGGGATCTGTAGAGCAGAATTAGTCAAATCTATGGCTTACAAAATGCTTCCCTCCTTCATCTTACAGCATGCCTTTGGGTTCAGAGATTTAGTTTCCTTGAAGTCCACTGCCTCTCCTACAAGCAGAAGTGGTTGCTGAATGACATAAGGGACACTCCACCCTCCCCTTGAAGATTAGTGTGATGTCTACATGTGTAGAATTAGCTAAGTGAAGACATGACAACCAAATACAGATATCTGAAGGCGGTTAACAAAGAGGGTAATTTAGCTTAATAAGAAAGTGGTAAGGCTAGAGGAAATCAAGAAAGAAAATTTAGGAGGACCAGGAAAGTTCTTTTGACGGTAAAATGGGTTAGGAAGGCAGTTGAAGTCCCTGGTGCTCCAATAACAACATGAAGCATGTTTTTGGCACATGGTTGTATAGTATCTTCCTACCTGGTGGGCTTCATTTCAAGATGTAGTGGTATTACAAAAACATCAGAACTTTGTGCTCTCTCTCATGCAAGCACCACTTTTGCTGTTTTCCATGTTGGATGGCTGCCAACATTTCCTGAGTAGATTATAACCCTTCCACACATGACTCCATCAGGATTCTGGATCTGTTGGCTCCTGCTGTAGACTGATCATGCTGCTTGGCCCAGGAGCTATAGAACATCATGCTGCTACGGTATCTGGCCAGGCTGCATTTGTTTTGGGTTCTTTAGTAATTTGTCAGTATCCACCTCAAGCAGGAATTTTACTAACTCATTTTGTCGGTTCTTTTGTTAGCATTTTATTTGCACTCCAAATGCATTGGGTCACAAACCAGTGCCTCCATTCACAAGCAAATGTAAAAGGGTGGCTCTTCCCCGTCCCCACAACCTCCATGCCCAGGAGGGCATAAGCCTTGGCATTAAAGGTATGCTCATAACAGGCAGGACATAGCTACTGGGAAACTATCAGCAGTTTAAGTAGTCTTGCTACAAGTACACATTGCTCTTAAAAACACACAGGTAAATTGCATAGACAGACAGAGGGGAAGCGTGCTGGAGAGTGGGTTACTTTTACTTACTGCCTTATGAACTGAACTGCATCCTCATACTTCATTCCACATTCAATGAGAGCCAGTGCAACTAGGACAGGGGCCCTATGAAGAGAAATCAGTATTTATTTTAACAGTTTAGAGGACCAATGTATCGAACCCCTCAAAATAGTTCATATTAGTCTATAAACAGCTTAAGTATTCGGTCTTTAAATATTTTACCTACAGCAAGCCATTTGCCTGCAGCATCTAATGTAAAATTCTCTTCAGAAAGCTTTGCTTCCAGCACCAAAATCAATAGCTCCTTCAGTGTCTGCCATGAACTAGTAAGATATTTTTATTCTTTACTTTTTTACTATAAAATAATTTTGTACTCTGATGAGCATAAATACATTTGAGGTTCATCTTTGGCGCATTTAACTTCTTGTTACAACACAGCTTTAATCCCACACAGACTAAAGAGATGCACTGCTTTTGAAGTGACAACATTGACACTCCTTTTGCTAGGTTATATGTGGGACTTAAGGGGCAAGGGAATAATATTTTCACCTGCAGGTCATTGTTCTGAAACCAGCCCAGGTGAGTAGGGAGCATGTGTGGATGGGTGGTTCAGGGGTGCTGTGTGAAGGGAGATGATGCTCTGAGTCCACTTCTAGTGCTCAGTTGTTCATATTACAAAAAGCACATAATTACACTAATACCTTGGTGGTAGAGGAAAGGTCAAGTGTTGAACAGAGGTTGTAAATTGAACTACATGCCCCTATAGTTGCTCAGTTTTGTTCCTGATTAACTTTGGCAGGGCATCTTGCACTGTCACTGCTGTGCAGCACCTGGATAAATGCAACTTCAGTTTTCACTGCTGTCTGTCAAACCCCACAAGCACTAAATGCACTTTAAAAATGTAAGCAGTAGAACAGACAACATTTGAGGTTCGATTTCCAAGCAGAATAAATGCAGTGCCTAAGCAAAACTTAGAGAAGTTCTTCCTTTTCTTTCTACAAAAAAAAAAGAAACCCAAGAGGAAAACCAGAAAGGTCACTCAGTGAATAAATCTAAGAACTCGTGTCTCTAATAACAGTAGATGTCAAACTGTCAGCACACTTTGACCTAATGCTGGGCAAGAAACAGGAGAGTTTTAAATAATTTAATTGAACTACAATAAGTGGTCATCTTCAGCCGTGCTCCCACTCCCAAAAAAATCCTCATATAGAAACAAGACAAAAAACGGAGTAGCGAATCATGTTAATTGCCAGGTTTCCCCTAGGGGAAGAAATGGATTTAAAAACCAAGTTAAGACCAGCCAATCCAACTTACATGACTCTTCTTGATTGTTCTTTATCCCACCTTTCTGTGTTTTCATTATACCTATTTAAGGATTTATATGGCTCCCACCCCCATCACAAAAGCATTTAAGTATTTATCTCTTCATTCCCAGCATGTAGGACAAGTAGCGATTTGTTTACATAATTTGTTTACATTTGTGAGATTGGATGTTCTATTATTTAGCTTTTCCAGTTAACTGAAGAAATTAATTTTCTTTTTAGACAAGGAAGGAAATTGCATTTCAGACCCACAAAGAAATCAGCACATATGTGAGATCTCTCTTTACCCACCACTAAAATCCAGCCACCTTGGGTGAAACAGATCAACTTTTAAATAGGACGTAACACTAATGTACAACAGTTTAGAGGAGGTGGTGAACAGCATATTAGGTTGAAAACAGAGTAGGAAATTCAAGAGACAATATATAAATACTAAAATTGGATTATGGCACACCTGGGTTTAATACTTCACCAGGAAGTACTGGGGGACCTCAGGCACAACGGACCTGGTTTTGGGTCTTTATCAAAAAATGAAAATGCTTACAAAACATTGACTCTAGCATTATGCTGGGATGGTAGCCAGTACTAACAGAGGAGTGACACCCATTGAATCCATTATATTCTGCTGCATCTCAGAGTTCCCTCATGCAAGTACTCAACTAGACTGACTCCGATTACCTTATGAAATCTGATTAAATAATTCTAAAAAAGACTAATTTTAAATGACAGTCCGATTTGTCCAAAACCACCTTCCACAAGTTTATTTTAGATATTAAACTGGTGCTTTTACATCTTAGAAGAGG
Organism: Dermatemys mawii; assembly: GCA_007922305.1. Lineage (NCBI taxonomy): Eukaryota > Metazoa > Chordata > Testudines > Dermatemydidae > Dermatemys > Dermatemys mawii. Next base: position 5,200,226 of record ML677388.1, read on the forward strand.
TAATTAATAATCTTGTCAGCTGTCCTAGTAATTAGATGCTATAGAAATTCACAAATCAGGAACAATCTCGGGGCACTCCTTTCCCAGGCTGGGAGGGAAGGTGATGCTATTTGTGTGGGGAATGGAGTAATGGAAGGTAGGAAAATAGAGAGGAAAGTGGCATACACATGACAATTTGCTTAGCTTCCCGTAACAAAACAACGCTACAATCTGAAACAATACCTGTCCTAGCCTTAGGATGAATCTGAAATCTGTAACTCTCATGGAAATAGCTGTATGAATTATATATCGGGGGTAGGTGATACAGCCAAGAATTAAAGGATTGCAAAGAGCCACAGAACCAGTATCCTGATTTACCTTTGAGGAAAGGTAGTTTAGGGTTGATGAAGCAAATTACAATTCACTGGGTCCCCGAACTACCAGAAAGGCTGTTTAACCTGCTGTGTATCAATGTATTATTATTCCAGCATTCACACTGCTGCAGGAAATGCCCTCAGTACTCCACGTCAACCTTTCTTTTCAGGTGTCTATAAGTGAAAAAAATTGCTCTGGTCTGCTCTTGAATGTCTCAGCCTCAAAACTGTAAGAGTTTTGTATGCCAATACTTCATAACATTAATCAATGGCTTTGAGTAGTTGGAAGGCAACAGAAAAGAATCCAACCAACGTGCCCATAGAATCTCAAACTCCCACTGAAGTCAATGGAATAGAAGGCATTCAGAACCTTGTGGCTTAGGCCCAGAGCAAACAATGTATTTGGTTTATACTGAATATATACATTAGGTTTGTCAAAAAGCACAAGAGATTTTTAGCAGAGAGATGCAATGCATTTTTCACTGAGTAGATTCTTTAATTCTTCCGGCACCATTATGATCTGTCAGATCAACTAATTTGAACAAACAATCCAAGATAAAACAAGAGCTTTGAGATACAATTGCCATGTCGCCTGCCATTTTAAAAATGTAGTAAGTTTCCTTGATTGTGATAGTATGAAGTTGTTGATGTTACTTAGACATGGTTTGTTTTTGTAACTGAATAAATGCATAAATAAATAAATGCATGAATAAATAGTTTATGGATGTGCTAAAGGGGATCCCTTACAAAACCAAAACAGCAGAACACTTACCTTCCCAATCCTGCAACACAATGCACAGCAACACAGCATCCAGGCTCTTCACGAAATTTGGTTTTCAACAGGTTTAGCCAGTCATCAACTATTTGATTTGGGGGTGGTGCTCCATCATCAAATGGCCAGTCCTTTGGGTGAAGCAAAGATTAGCTATAATTTTTGTGCATGGATTATACATTGATAGAGAATGCAATCCACAATCAATAGTAGGGCTAGTGAGAGGGGCAGGAGGCAGCATAGGCTTGTATTCAATCAAAATCCAAATTCTATGCTATTAAACATGTAATTTCCTAGGATTCCAGATATGGATTCAATTATACCATAATACTCAAACATTTTAAATTAAAAACTAATTCACTAAAAATCAGCTAATTAGCTCTAGTGGAAATTGTTGACTGATGGACTCAGTTGTGGAATGGACTTTGTGGAAAAACTAAACAGCTGTCTTTGAAATATCACTAAAATTTTGTAATGAAACAAATTAAAATAAATTGTGATTCAATTTAATACTTAAAGGAGGATGAAGAGAACTATGTAGACTTTTGTCTAAAAGTACACCACTTCAAAATACTATTTGTATCATATATCCTGCATGGAAGAGTCTGAAAAGATATCTGCACAACTATTCCACAGGATCAGCTAGTCCAACTGCAATGCATGGCATTGGATTAGAAAGGGGCCTTCATACCTACCCTAGGAATAATCCACAAGTCAACCACATGCCTCTTACTCATATGCAAAATATAGTGCTTATAAATAAGTGAAAAACTAAGCAGCATCTATGGGTCTTCTTTCCTCCTTATGAAAGACTGTCAAGAACATAAAGAACTGTCTGAATCGTACTGCAAAATATGAACATGGCTATAAGTCAGAATTCTATGTAAGAAATGACTTCCAAACCTTTTTCACTAAATCATTATTCACTTTTGAAATCTATGCTTTCTGTTTAGAGTAGTGTGTGTGTCTTGAAATGTAATTTCAAGACAAAGGTGGGCTCAGGTTTTGTTCTCGTCTCAAAAACTAGAGTGAAAGGAGCTTCTTCTAGCCCTTGGCTAGGAGAACTAAGGCTATCATGCAATACCTTGCAGATCCTGACTTCATACTCTCCTCCCTCAGGAGCCTAGAAAAGACACGTAGAAACTCTGGAGAAACACAACGCTACTAGGCTCTTAATTTTGAAATGTAATTGTAGCTAGCTAGCACTGTGACACTTCCTGAGTAGCCCATTAGACAGGACAGCACATCATCAGTGTAGGAGCTGTCTTCTGTGTATCAGTTCCAGGAATAGCCACCCAATACCGCTGTAATTAAGATGGTCAGTATTGCAATTGTAAACCTCATTTTTCAAGGCTTAACATCTGTAAAAAGGTACTGTGATCAAGCATTTAGTAGAGAAGACCTCAACACAGAAGCAACCTTTAAATACTAGTAGTTTAGACATTGCAAGGGTACAGGTCTACCAGTGTTAGAGGTACTGAAACTGAAAGCTTCATTTCTCTCAAATAATTCTGCAAGTGATTAATCCAGAATATGGACCTGACCAAATGAGGTACTTAGTGCACTCAGCTCCTTTTCAAATTAACTTTTGAAGAAGTTTTATATTCCACATTCAATATTTAATCCAAACACACACAAATTAGTATCCCTACTTTTTTAGGACCAATGTCGTTCTCACAGTACTCAGTGAAATTTCACAGACTTCCATGGAAAAGAATGACCCATTACTTGATTCTCCCTGGTGAACGGGAACTTTTCAAAGAGCGGAATTCAGCCTTAACTCTTGATGTCCTTGCTTTGGAATTCCCTCATGATACTTATACATAAGTACTTAAAACCACACTAACTTTTAAAGAATTGACATAAGAACTTAAAAATGGCCATTGTAGTGCAGATCAGTGGTCCATCCAGCCCAGTATCCTGTCCTGTCGTCCGACAGTGGCCAATGTCAGGTGCTTCCAAAGGAATGACCAGAACAGGTACTCATCAAGTAATCCATCCCACGTTGCCCATTCCCAGCTTTTGGAAAATGGAAGCTAGTTACACTTCAAAGCATGGTTTTGCATCCCTGCCCATCCTGGCTAATAGCCACTGATGGGCCTATCCTTCATAAACTTATCTAGTTCTTTATTTAACTTAGTTCTAGCCTTGGTCTTCAAAACACCCTCTGGCAAAGAGTTCCACAGGCTGACTGTGCATTGTGTGAAGAAATACTTCCTTTTGTTTGTTTTAAACCTGCTAGTTATTAATTTCATTTGATGACCCCTAGTTCTTATGTTATGAGGAGTAAATAACACTTCATTTGCTTTGTCTATGCCAGTCAAGATTTCATAGACCTCTATCATATCCCCTTTAATCTCTTTTCTAAAATGAAAAGTCCCATCTTTATTAATCTCGCCTCATATGAAAGCTGTTCCAGACCCCATATCATTTTTGTTGCCCTTTTCTGTACTTTTTCCAATTCCAATAGATATTTTTTGAAATTGGGCAAACTGATCTGCACGCAGTATCCAAAATGTGAGCATACCATGGATTCAGAGAGAGGTAATATGATAATTTCTATCTTATCTATCCCTTTCCTAAGGATTCTCAACATTTTGTTAGCTTTTTTGACCACCACTACACATTGAGTGAATGTTTTCAGAGAACTATCCACCATTACCCCAAGATCTCTTGAGTGGTAACAGCTAATTTATACCCCATCGTTTTATATGTATAAATGGGATTATGTTTTCTAATGTGCATTACTTTGCATTATCAACACTGAATTTCATCTAAAATGTTCTTGCCCAGTGACCCAGGTTTGAGAGATCCCTTTGTAACTCTTTGCAGTCTGCTTTGGACTTAACTACTGTATCTTGATTAGTTTTGTAGCATCTGCAAATGTTTCCACCTCACTGTTTCTCTCTTTTTCCAGATCATTTATGAATATGTTGAACAGCACTGGTCCCAGTACAGATCCTTGGGGGACACCACTATTGACCTCTCTCTATTCTGAAAACTGACCATTCATTCCTACCCTTTGTTTCCTATCTTTTAACTAGCTACTGATGCATAAGAACACCTGTCTTCTTATCCCACAACAACTTACTTTGCTTAGGAGCCTTTGGTGACGGACCTTGTCATAGGCTTTCTGAAAATCTAAGTATACTATATCCACTGGATCATCCTTGTCCATGTGCTTGTTGATCCCTTTGAAGAATTCTAGTGAATTGGTCAGGTGTGATTTCCCTTTACAAAAATCATGCTGACTTCTTCCCCAACAATCGTGTTAATCTATGTGTCTTATAATTCTGTTCTTCATTATAGTTTCAACAAATTTGCCTGGTATTGAAGTTAGGCTTACCAGTCTGCAATTGCTGGGATTGTCTCTGGTGACTTTTTTAAAAATTGACATCACATTAGCTATCCTCTGGTACATTAATCCCAAAGATACTATTATCCATTCCAGCCTCGGTTTCCCTAGTTTAATCTCTTTATTGCATACACTTGTTTACCAACATGAATAGTTCAAACATGCTACATCTAATTCTCCAGTTCCCTGCTTTCTCACTATACCATCTGTCAAAGCAGGCTCACTAGCTGCCACAATCGACCATCTTTGTTTTTCTTACTAGTATATTACCTTATATCATGGAGAGAACTCAAGCTTTGCCAAAATGCTCTGTTACAGGAGTTTCATAAGGCTTCTGACCTCAACGGTTTTAAACAGATGCTAATCTCTGTCAACCTGTGGTTTTAATCTTCATTATTTTTGTAAACAAATGTTAGCTTTAAATAGTGATATGTCTCATTTTCTCAGCCAGCTGGTAATATTACACCATTTCTGAATGGTGACAGCAGCCTGTTTTGACAGAGATGGTTTCAAGAGGGACAAGTGGCTGCGGGTAATGCTGCTGAATATTCAGAGCCACTCTTAAATGCCAAAATGCCACTGTGATGTATTAAGTAATGAAGACACTAGCATGGCTGGAATCATCTGGCTCAAGTATGACATTAGCAGCAAATCTTCTCTGTCACATCCTGTTTTCTTTGCCTGATGTCTAGCGGACTTGTTCCCTTGGCTCTTTTGCTCTCTTGCAACAAGGAATACCAGGAGCAATTACATAGTGAATGCAGAGAGGCTAGTTACCAAGGACAAGCGTGGCAAACATACAGGATCCCATGTATATAACTTAGAATTTGTAAGGCACTCAATTATCATGGTGCTGAGGATAATACAAGTTCTAAGTGGATAGTCGGACATCATTACAGAAGTAAACTGGCCCTTCTGCACCATAATTGACACTGGCCCATTTTCCAGTCAGCATGGTATATGCCCCTCACCTGTAAACAAGTCATTTTGACCAAAACACTGTCACACTCCTATGGAATTATATGACAACTATTCAGACATATTTCAACAGAAATGTGGAGGTAGAAGTAAAGAAACTGCACCTCTGGTAGAAGTAGGATTGCTCATGAGCCTGTGCTGTTCCTGCGCAGTTTGCTTTCCCCATAGAGAAAACTGACTGTTATAATTCATTCACTTTGATGATGCTCTGGAAACACTCTGGCTACCGGTTGTGCTGAAGCGGGGAGGATCATCCAGCAGAGAAACTTCAATGCTGCAATGAGGCAGGAGGCTCCCTACAACCTAGTGCTGAAATCAGAGCATGGCAGTACCCATTTCTAAACAACTCAGCCTTTTCTTTTGAAGTCGTATACAAATTTAAGAGTAGGATCAAGCAGAACAGAAAGTATCCCACAAATACAAGTTCTGCCGAGTCCTCCCAATTGTCCATGGTCTCTAGCCACAAAAATGAGAGGCAATAGATGACTGACTACCTACAACTAACTGTTAGGTAAGGTGCAGCTTCAGGGATCACAGTGGAGAGAATGATGAGTCACTTCAGCCTTTTTATTATATTGAAAAGTCACATCTGACATATTATAGCTATTAAAATGCATTGCCTCAAAAGTTAGCATCTGCCTTCATCCCTAATGCCTTCACACAGCTAACAAAAATCAACCTAGAGACACCAAGCAATATCAGATTTTAAGGTGCAAATCTAATCGCACAGTTACAGAATTCCACCTCCTGAAGAAGGGAAGAAGCCAATAGATTCACTACACTTATAGCTGAGTCCACTGACTTCAGTGGCTAGTAGGACCTCTCACATTATTGGTGTTTTATGCTGGCACTGGTCTATAATGTATACAATACAGCCACGTGTCAAATATAACCATATGTAAAATTATGGCTGTTTTCAGCCTGTGTGTTAAAATTTTTGAAAGTAATAAAATTAAATGAATGCCAGTTAAGCAACAATTATATTTTTAAAGTCAAGTTAGTACCTGTGAAATGTATGAGATTATCACTAGAAATGGAAGTTCAGTTTTAAGCAGAACAATTACCCCCATCAATGTCTCTTATCCATGTTTTAAAGATATCACCTTTAGTAGTAATGAAGTCACTCTTCATTCTATAGCTGCCAACAGCAAAGCCAGTTACGAAACTGTCATCTCAAGTCAAATCACATAGGCTGAACAGATGATACACCATTAACTTTGTCAATACTAACCTGATCCATGTTCAAATCAGTGACCAAGAGATGAACAGCAAAATCTCTCCTGAGGCACCCAGACCTCTCTTAATACGGGTTTCTATTCTAACAAGAACTCCTGGTTGTAGTAATAATCAAAAAATATCTCAGATGTATTTCACAAAGTTACAAGCAGTTTACTGAACAAGCATATCAAAGGGAGCTCTCAATTGTTACAGTAGTCACACAGTCCTGGGTCATTATCAGGCAAAAGCATGAATGCCAAATAGTACTGGAACATCTGATTCATATTTAATGATTTTTCAGTTCAGAAAGAATTTTAAAAGAGACTCACTAGAACTTGGATTCCTTCTTTTTCAACAGGAGCTTTATCATACGTGGCATCACAAACTCGCACCAAGGTTGTCACTCCATACTTCTTAAGCTCCTTTAAGAACAAGAAGGAAAGCAAACACATGAATCATACTGCCATAATGAGGAATTAGAGCATTTTCTCAACTTTAACAAAGCCAAAAAAACATGCTATGCTGAATCAATGACAGTGTACATTGCTCTACAGTTCCATGGAGGAGACTAGATAACTGAGGAGTAAGGATATCTCCAGGAGTCTCATCCAGTTCTAAGCTGGAAGGATGTGGCCTTGACGGACATTAGGATAGGGTTAAAAGGCCAGGGGGAGAGGAGGAATAGGAAATACCTCTATGTCAGTCTCACCTAGGGTGGGAGGTCAGAGTGGGAAAACTGCCTTATAAGGTATGCCTATGTAACAGCAAAATTAAAATAGCTATTTATATCCTACATACAGATTATTTTTCTCTTTAAATAGAAGCATGTATCTGTCTGCCTCAAGCAATGCTGAGACATTTTGAGACAGAGAGGAACAGACCACACAGAACTATATTCTAGCTTCCTTGTAATGCACCATAAGTAGCACATCATGCTAGATAAATAATCAGATCAAACTAAAGCTGCCCCAGTTCATTTTGAAAGATCAAACAGCATGGAGCATTTCCTCCTGTGCCTATACCGGGAATGGCTCTTCAAAATTTTATGTTTACGCTTTAATATTCCACATGCACTGTTCATCCCAGGCTCTAGGCCCTTGACAAGGTATTAGAAATATAATCCATAACAAAAAAAGGAAAACATCACATCAGTGGAAGAAACAGGGTTTCGGTCCAAATTAACTATTAGTATCTGAGCTGAGTGCTGACAAAGAGAACATCTTCCTGAAAGGTAGAATCAAGTCGCTATGAAAGTCAGTGTTGGATCACAAGATTCTACCAAAATGGAAGAGATCTAGTAGATCAAATCTTCCTCCTGTAAGGGCATGATATAATCTCCCTAAAGGACTTAAGATATGGCATGGTTTGCAAGAAGATGGGATCTAGTGGTATGCTGTACCAGTACTTCTCTGGTGATGCCATCTATTTCTACAAAATTTAAGCTTCAGTTTTAAAGTGTTTAACTCCTTATGGTTTCAATTACGGTAGTTTGGATATGACCCAATGTACAGAGGAAGTGATTCCATTCATCTCAGCTGAGTCTAAAGACGTAGTTTAAAAACGTTGTCACTATCAATTCCATTACCAGAAATAGTTAACTAGTCTAGGATTAGAAGGGGAGTTTGAGGACCACTTTTTTTAAAAAATTAAAGTCTGACCTCTATCAATATTTAAGTTACTGTTTAAAATCAAATTTACACAAGTTAAGAAGGAAGGTACTGTACATCTGGGGTCAGGCTTAAGTTATGAAAGGTTACAAGTATTGGTTACAAGGTTTACAAGATATATACATAGCACATAAGCAGCTTAGACCCAGATTGGGGTGTGGGAATTTTTAAAACATCAATGTATAAGTGGTCTCGGGTACACCTCCCATAGAATGTATTGCGAGTCCAAGTCAGTTTTGGTGTAGCAAATAAGTACATGGGTGGGGTGCATCCCTTGGCTTGTCAGGGAAGGAAGACGCTTGATCTTAGTCAAAAGGCCAAAGAGATTAATCAACCACTAGAGATCCTTATTCAAAAGCCAGAAGAGGAGCCCTGGTTCTCTGGAGTTGGTACATTTTATTATTACAATCAGACAACAAAGGATAGTCTCACTCAATGGTAAAGACAACATGCTAAGTCACCTGGCAAGTTATGGGGATGGCAGAGTATAACAGCTTATCTACACCTGAAGCGACTCAGTAGTATTGTAATATTTCTGTATAGACACTCGTCTCTGCCGACGGAAGGAGTTTTCCTATTAGCATAGGTAATCGACCTCCCCAAGAGGCAGTGGTTCAATCAGAAGAATTCTTCTGTCAACCTAGTGCTGTTTACATGAGAAGTTAGGTTGGCTTAACTGTGTTGGCTGGGTCAACCTAACTTTTTATTGTAGACTGAGCCTAAGAGGAGTCACCTTTCTGGTCTCCAAAAGGAGACCCATCCAGCCTCTCTTAGTCAAAAGATGTAGGACTTTGAAGAAAGGAAATTACCAAATAATTCCTTCTTACAGAGTCAGGAGAACTTTTAACAGTTTAATGAAACAAAGTACCTGATTTTTTTTAAAAAAGCTTTAACTAAGTATAAAGGGTATTTCTGATGGCATCACCCATGGTGAATCCAGGAGATGTTTGTCTAGTGCTGCTTTAGAAATTTCAAAACACAAGGAATGGAAAAAACATAATATTGTATGAGGCTACCTTACCTCTGTGAACTTGTTGAGGGTTGCATTGGTTGGGTTGTGAGTGATCAGGAAACGCATACACTCATAAGTAATCTCCACTGGGGCTGGACGGTTCATAATGGCAAACAAAAAATATATGTTGGGGGGGCGGAAATCAATAACCTTTGAAACGTTTCACAGCAGAACACATTAAAAAGACCACTAAAATGCCTGGGCTTGATCAGAACTCTCTTTATTGACTTGTTGGTTCTTTAAGATTTTTCACTTCAAGAAAACTAGGTTGCTTTAGAATCCACTTGAATTCAATTTAGGCCTCAATAACTGCAGGTGGTATCCTTCAGACTCCAGAAATTCTGACTACATGCAAGACTAGGCAGCCTGTACTACATTTAGGCACTGGTGAGGCAAAAAAAATAAGAGCAGATCTTCTCTCCACTTTGTTTTCTTGACGCTTAGTTTTGCTTGAGTCAGTAAAAGGAATATGCTTCCAATAGGCAGAAGATATCCCATATATTTGAGGATAACCGCTGTGTCTGGAGTCTTCAAGGCAAAGTAATTATGGTACGTAGGACACGCTCACTTGTCAGCCAGGGTGCTGTGCTGGGCCTGGCAGAAGTCTGCCCTGATGCTCAGAATCGCCATAAATGTGTGACGTATATTCCAACAGAAAACCTAAAAAGAAAAATGTTATATTTAAAAGGGATTATTGCTTTTGATTGTACAGTGCTATTGAATACAATGCATCCAGAAACCTCGATATAATTAAAGCATTAAGCTATAAACAAATGAGCCTGCTTTTGAAAGTACTTTGATGTACAGTGAACCACATCTTTTATTATAGAACATAAAACAGGAATGCTTCTTGGTACTATCTTTTAGCATGGTAGATGACAAATATTCTACAAAATCTCAGTTAATCAAAAGGCCAGGTAATACTGAATACCAGAACTAAAGATGAAATACAGTACCATCATCATATACTCAGGTAGCTCGTAATTAAACATTTATAGCAGAAAGCAGCAGACATTCTCCACAGCCAAACCATCTGTATGGAACTAGATGAATTCATGGAGGATCAATGGCTATTAGCCAGGAGGGTCCAGGATGCAACCCCATGCTCTGGGACTCCCTAAACCTCTGACTCCATGAAACTGGGACTGGACGACAGAGGATGGATCACTAAATAATAGCCTTGTTTTGTTCATTCCCACTGAAGCATCTGACACTGGCCACTGCTGGAAGACAGGATCCTAGGTTAGATGGACCTAGTGTGGTCATTCTTATATTCTTAAACTGTAAATCAGCCTACCTTTCGTAAGCTATTTACAGAAGTTCAGTTTCAACACAAAATGGCTAGATAACAGAGTTTCATTAATCAGATCCTCATTTCCCTCAAGTAAATATGAATTGCACAAGAAGGAAGCAGAACAACTATTGAACTGCTAACATTTTGTAAAGCAGTATTCAGAACACACAACATAATGGAATACAGCAAAATTCTAATCCTACCTTGGAACAATGCTGAACTTACCAAAGTTAGGATGTTCATCAGCTAAGGCTACGTCTACACTTAAACTGCTACAGCAGCACAGCTGCAGTGCTGCATTTACACCATTGTAGTCCTTTAGCGTAGACAATCACTACAGTGACAGGAGAGGTTCTCCCTTTACTGAAGTTAATCCACCTCAGTGAGAGGCAGTATCTAGATAGACGAAAGATTTCTTCCCTTGACCTTGCATTGTCTACACCGGGTGTTAACTAACTTAACTACATCTCTCAGGGGTGTGGATTTTTCACACCTCTGAGAGATGTAGCTATGCAATGTAAGTTTTCAGTGTGGACCAGCCCTAAAACAATGGAGTAAGAGTATGGAATTATTATAGGCTGACCTGGAAGTGCCACCATTAAGATTGCTCAATACTTCTACGACCCTGCTTTTAGTTGCTTATAACTTTGCCGAACTTCCACCATTTGGGCTGAAATTTTCCATGATAGCTACGTGCCTCAGACTGAATTTTTCTGAGGGGTGGGGAGAGAGAGTGGGGAAAGGGACATGAGGGAAGTTTCAGATAAAATGATTCAATCATTATTGAGAAAGATTAGAGGAAAATGTGTTTTGTTCATGTTAGAATAACTGTACAGCCATTTTGCTGAGAAACTCTTGCACCTCATACTTTGGAGCACGGAAGGGTCTTGACATTTGGCAAGGAGGTTGCCTTCATGTAACAAAGATGCTTTTTGCCAGCCCTTTGAAAATTTGCCAAAATTAGGCCAAGTTATACAACTATGAAAATGTTCAGTTCATATACGCTCAGCAGAGACTTTAGAGTTTGGCACCTAAATTCACTGAAGACTGTCTGCATTGAGCGTGCTCCAGTCCATGGCTGCAAGGGCTGAGCAGACTTCCTGCAATTGTTGCTCCTCCCAGCCAGAACCACTATGGTGCCAGGCAACAGAAAGAATGGTTTTGCTGGCAGAGCTTATGTTAGTTTCCATGGCAAAATAAGATACCATCAAAAGCACTTTTGTACCAGTATAATCTCCATCCTCAGAGCTTTTTCAGTACAGAAATGTTGTTAAAAACCTCACACCTCTAACCAACATAGATAAACCAGCAAAAGTTTTAGTATAGATCTGACTGAAATGCAGAGGGGTGGGAAGCCAGGCCAGGCTGGGGATAGAGATGGGACATAATCCAGTAGGAACTAGTCTGAAACCACAAGCTCATTTCAAAGGCAACCAAACATTTAATGGTAAGAACTTTTAGTCACTGACAACCTTATCCAAGCTTGCAGTAATAAGAGATGTATGTGGCAGGAGTGGGTGGTACAAGTCACATGAAAGATCTTTTTACTAAATCAATAAGAGGTAACAAGTTTAATTCTGCCATGAAGTATACAGACACAGACTCACTCCACTGCTGGAAGCAAACTAGATGGGCACACTTCAGGGTGAAATGCTAAGCAAAAGCAGGAAGTGTGCCTTTTGCTGCTCCGTTTAGCACTACGGTGTCTTTTTTCTTGCTTGTTTTTAAGCATAGAAAAAAGGATTCATGCTTTCTTTCCTGGAGGATTTTAGCAAGATCTTTGGATGAGTGTGATGACTGTAGGCAGAAATCTGAGCTGGGACAGTTACTACGCAAGTTTTGGGCTTCCTCTGATATCACCATGACAGTCCAAGATTTTGCCAAGTTGTCCAAAGGAAGAACAAAAAAAGTCCCTAACATATTCCTCACGTAAAAACAACGGAAAAGTAGTTTTGGATAATAAACTTCATTAACCAATATTTGTTACAAAGGAGTAAAGAACACCAAGTTTTCACCCTTAGACAAGGGATTCAGCTTTACCTAGTGGGAGTAAGTCAAGCTTCACCAGGATGGTCTTATCCACTATGAATAATTTCAAATAAAATAGACCCTTAAACTAAAGGGGAAAAAAGATACATAAAAATAAGAGCACTTAAAGCTCCAGAACTGACAACAACTTCTTTTTTAAAGAAGTAGTCTTAACCAATAGAGGAAAATATAAGAAATGCAAAACTGACATCTTATAGTCACTAGCCTAACACTTGAACTAAAACATCAAAATGGCCCACACAATCAATTACCCTTTCTCTGACACCAAGTCAAAAATCAACTGCAGAACAGCAATTATTTCCTTAAAGGGTTGCTTTCAAAGCCAAAAAAATACATTTTTAATTAGGATGCCAGAGGCAAGAACGGGGATGCTTGTAGTCACCTTACCCAACCCTAAAACAGTTTTTATTCTAAGTGACTGAAATTCAGATTTCTAGAATGAACCTTGAAATATTTATCAGTTTAATAATTACAGGACTACATTATACATTCTCCCCCCAGAAGGAAGAGTTCCATCTAACACATCACAGTTAAGTCCTTGCACCTGTCAACTCATAAGAACTAGTCACAACTTTATCTTGTACACATTTCAAGAATTCAAAGCAAACAGATTGGTTGTGATGTCTTACAGTCTGCTACAGCTCTGATGTACTTAGAAAAAAAAACTTCAGTCATGGCATATGCATGTGTTCTGCACCTGTAAACTCTTGAGCAAGAGCAATGTAGTCCTCTTTAAGGTAGAAATAGTGTTTTCCATTTAAGCAAATACTGAGAGGTAATTGATACTTATTAGATAGTGGCCCGAAGAAAGAATAGTCATATCAAAAAGGAAAATTATAAATTTAACTTCCTTACTCTTAAGGACTTGATAAAGCTGTTTACACAGACGGAATAGCTCAGCAGTTTAGCGATCAGGCAATATATGAGAGGAGAGTCCCTAGCATCCTGACACCATTATGGAAGCACAACAGTCTCTGGCAAAAAGAACATTTTCTTTTATTGTTCTAAAACTACCTGTTCTGACATTCTTCAAGCAAATGACTACTCTGAAAGGAAGCAGCCTCCTCCAACTCTATTCAACTATACTAGGAGTTGCAGCAACATATGGTCACTGAGGTTACACTTCTCCCATTCAACAGCAAATCAAAGAGTTACACTTCTACCCAAGTATATTTTTCTAGGATAAGAGCAACATCCATAAAGTTTGATGTCTTCATTACAGTACACAAAAAAGACAATATATTCTAGAGAATTAAGTGTGGAACTGAGTCAGAAATTCAGAGTCCTAGTAATGGCTCTACAGCAGCTCACTAGGGGGCCTCCAGGAACTCACTTAGGCCATGTCTACACTACAGGCGCTTCAGCATCAAAGGTACAGTGCTGTACCTATGCTGCCAAAGCACCACAGCATAGATGCTTCCCACAGTGATGGATGGAGTTTGCCCGTTGCAGCAGGTAATCCACCTTTCTGAGCAGCAGCAGCTAGGCTGACAGAAGAATTCTTCCATCATCCTAGATACATCTACACAGATAGATTTTTCACACCTGAGCACTATAACTATATCGACCTACTTTTTAAGCATAGACTAGGCCTTATTTTTGGTATCTCAATTCATCATCTGTAAAATGGGGCTAATAACCTATAATACTCCCAGTAGGACAGTAATCATTTGTTTAGTTAATGTCTGAAGATTTGAAGATGGAAAGCAGAAAAGTCAATTTTGTCTGTGTTAAGGTCCAAACTTCTTGTTCAAGGTATAGTTAAGGTCCAGATTCCAGAGGAAATAATAAAAACTCAAAAACAATAATGATAAGAAGTTAGTAAAAAGATTTCAGGAGCCATTCAAAAGCGTCTGACTGTCAGGATTTGGCCTGCAGTCTGCCTATTGACTACCCTTGCTCTAAGTCACGCCTTTCTGTGAAAACTGGCAGGTAAGAGTGGTGCAAAGGGGCAGAGTTAGAGTGTTTCCCTTTGCAGGGCAAACGTAAGTGGTTATGGATAGTTATAGGAAAAGGTAGGTGTATGATGTACACATCTATCAAGTCAATGTTTTTATGGAACCATGAAGGGGCAGGTCTCTGCTCCCTTCTCCCGGGTCAGGGTCCCTGGAGAGCCACAGCAGGACAGATCTCTTTGCTCCTACCCTCTCCCCCGACCTGCCCCTTCTCCCAGATTAGGATTTGTGGGGAACAATATGGGAGAAAGACTCATTTCCTTCTTCCCCCAGGGGCCAGAAGAAACAAATGGGGGCCAGGTTTCTTTTCTCTCCCCACCCCCTTCAGGTCAGGATCTCTGGGAAGCTGTGTGAGGGACAGGTGTTTCTGCTAATTCTCCCCATGGGGTCAGATTATTTGGGGGAGAAGTCTGTCTGCACCTCCTTCTCCATCAGTGTCTCTGGAGAGCCAAGGTTATGGAGCCAGAAGGTTTCTCCCCACTCCCATCTCTTCCTAATTTCTCACCATCACCTAATTTCCTTCTCTTTTCTGAAGGGGAGGGGATAGTGCTTCAGGTTTCCTCAGTTCCTTCAAGGCCTGAAGCAGCAAACCCCAGCATGCCCTGAGTCCCATCATGCCTGTGGTGGGGCTGTAGCCCTAAGTCCCAGGGCGCCAGGACTCAGGGCTTCAGCCCCATGGGAAGTGTGCCAGAACTTGGGGCTTCAGCCACAACAGGAATCAGGGATTCAGCCCTGTGGGAGGCATATCAGACTGAAGTATCCCCTAACCCAGGTTCTGGCACACACCACGATTGCTGAAAAACCTCTGGCAGTGCAGATTTGGACCACAGGCCATCTACTGATTACCCCAATGTCAAGCTTTGTATTTAATGTCTGAAGAATTATTTAAGGATGTGAAATACTATGCATTAAATATGTGAATATCTTGAGAAACTATACTGCATGTCAAGTTAAATAAGCATCTAAAAACTATTTGGTTGTCTATATGCACATTTGCCTCCACACTGTTGAATACTATAATATAAGGGAACAATTTATACAAGTGAAATAACTTTTTTTTAAGGAGTTAAGGATAATCCTATTATCCATCAGCTCAGATCAAACAGCTCATAACTCCAGACAGAAAATGTAAATGTCTTTCACTTTGCCAGTCAAGATATCAACAGGCACTTAATCCTGGAAGTACTGACTGGCCATTAGGACTGATCAGAATGAAAATATAACCTAGCTTCAACCTCAATGAATGTCACAAAATGAACAATTTTGAGGTAGTTTTGATTCCCATTTCTGTTCTTCAGAAAGAGGGAAGATGAAAGTGAATGATTACCAAAACCTTGCAGCTAGGTTGTCTTCTTATGGATAATTTCATTAAGTATTATGTGACAGAGGCAAGAAGGTATTCAACACCTCAGTACTACAGTGAGCTGTGACTGGTCTGTTACAAACCAGAGTAGGCCTTGCACTGACATGATTAATTTTGCTATTTAGACACCCTTATAATAGCCTCCTAGCACTTGATATGACCTAAAAAGGCATCTTTATTAGCTAAATTACACATAAAAATGCTGTACAACTTGCAAGAGTATGCTTAAAAACAGATGGAAGAAGATCCCTATATTAGCCTCAAGTTTTATTTCAAAAAATGCAACATCATAGTACCTTATTTTTTCAGATGAACCAAAAACAGACAAATATGATTCCTGACACACAGAAGGCAATGTTAAATGTGTGGACTTTAGCAATGGCATTTAACTATGATTTTATACTTAGAGACTACCTATTTTATTATGAATTGATACCTAAATCAAGTCCTTCAACTGTGCAAAATCACTTGTACTTCTGCAGTTATCCTGCAAAAGATTAGCAACACAGTCCTCCTGACAAGCAAGTATCAACAATCATAAGGTGCTCCCTGGCTTTATCACTCCTTTCAAAACCTACATTTACAAGTGTTTCCCTTGCTACATCAAGGCAGTTAAACAGATTGCAACAGCTGCACCTTCCCAGGACTGCAAGACACAGATACTTTGGGAAAGGTTACTTGGATCACCTTTCAAAATAACCTAGTGCACAGGATGCAAAGCAAAACCTGCTAATTTGCAGTATATAGTAAAAGAATACCTTCAGTATTTGTGAGAACAGCACCATGCAATCTAGTTTGTTAACTCATTTTGTTCTTAGTTGATCTACATTTGATATTCTTTTAATAAGATTACTTAATAGTCATGAATTGCTGAACTTGCTTTCTTTCTTTCCATCTCATAAAAATCTTAATTCCTGTGTTTTACACCTACATACTCACAATAAGTGACATGGAGTTTTGTTCTGGTGTTTTTTTTGGAGGGGCGGAGGCATAGAGTGCTACAAGACTTGTCTTTTAGAAGAATTGCAATTCTCATTTACATTGTGGTCTAACTAGACACGTCCCTTGTAATTTAAATTGACTACATTACACTTCACTTCCTGTTCCCATATAGGGCTGCAACATTCTACCTCAGGTGCGGTGGAAGTGAGAAATGTTAATACTACACAGTTTGCATACAGTGTAGTTGTAGCCAGTCAGTACCAGGAAGAAGAGCTCTGACTTGAAGGCTTGTCTCTCTCACCAACAGAAGTTAGTTCAATAAAAAATATTGCCTCACCTACGTTGTTTCCCTAATACCACAGAGGCACATTCAGAAGTGCCGTGAGGGTTCTGCCGGATTCAAAAGGTGCTTTGTAAGCAAAAGATTTTCATCAGGATTCTAAGGCCACATCTACACTACCCGCTAGTGATCAATCTATTGGGGATCGATTTCTCATGTCTAATGTAGACGCGATAAATCAATCCCTGAGCACTCTCCCTGTCAACTCCGGAACTCCACTGTTGCGAGAGGCAGAAGCGAAGTCAACAGGGGAGCGGCCATAAGTCATAAGCTACATGACTTATGGCAGCACTGTCATAAGTCCATCTAAGATATGTCGACTTCAGTTGCGTTTCTTAGGTTGACCCGCCCCCCTCGTGTAGACCTGGCCTAAGAATTCTCCAGTCTAGTCAAGTTTAACACAAAGGACAAATGCAACACTGAAGCTTCAAGAAAATTCAATGACAATTCTTTTCTAAAATACGCTTTCTGACTGTATAGTGAACAGAATGCTAGTTTTATAGTTTCTTGAAAACAGTAATCTCTAAAGGAAGCTTCTTCTAATGACACATGCCTGGAGAGGGGAGAAGTCAAGAAATTCACCAGTTCCTCACTACCCACCCCTGTGAGTTCCCTATCAATTTGCTGACAAGCTCTGCTGATGACTCACTCATTTCCTTTTGCTTGAGCCAAGTCACTCTGTTCTCTGCCCTACAACAAGGCAGGTTTACCTTAATTTTCTGCTTGATAAAGACAAACATCAAATATTCAGCCTAAGGAGTCAATTTAGTGAGAATAAAAGCAGTCAGGTGTTTTTCACAACACAAAACTCTTTCCAATCTGGCACTAATCTTGCATCAAAACTTCACTGAAGATGGGAGAAAACACTTGCCTTTCCCAAATTTAAGTGAACTCAAACAACTAATATAACCAACAGCACAGGCATCATTTAACACAAGAAAGAGAAAACATCTCTGTGCCTAGTTCAGCAGTGGGGAATGAGCTGATCCTCCATCTGGATTTCTAAAGATAATCTACTGGGTATGTGCTTTATGCCAAAGGAGTTTGTTTGCTGAGAGGCAGAAGCAGCTCAAACAAGAAATATCGTTTTAATTTTTTGTTTTTTAACAATCCTCATGTCTAAAACCAGCTCTAAAAGGAGCCATAGTTCCCAAACAATTCCATCCAGGCCCCTAAAAGTGAAAATAACTTCAAAATAATCAAAAATAATGAGCCCACCTAATGAAGCGTGATGAGCTTAAAAGCCCCTATGTCCAAAATATAGAACTGTATTTAAATTGCAAAGAAAAAATATTAAAATGACCTTAAATGACATTTTACATAGTCGTCTTCTATCAAAGTGAAATTTGTGTTCTAACAGCGCATTCCAAAATAAGTTGAGTGACATTTTTTTGCACTGAGCGCCATATTTTGGAAAACCAGGAAATTAACTTCCCTGGCAACACAAGCCAAATATTTTTTTTTGTGATTCAAAATGATAAATAACTCAAATCAGAAATACTAACCCATAAAACTGGAAGCAAACATAGTGGTGTTTTCACAGCATTAAAGCAAAAAAAGGGTAAAGAGATTATTCAGTAAATAAAGTTAGAGTAGGAACACTCAATTTCTTGAACCACATTCGTCTCACTTTAGTTTATCTGCACTTGAAACACCACTGCAGCACTTCAGCATAGATAACATCTACATTGATAATAAGGGAATCAATCACCTATTGGCATAGGTAATCCACCTCCCCTGTGTACCCCCAGGGACTTACTCATATCACTCAGGAGTGTGGATTTTCCACATCTCTGAGTGACATAGATGGATTGACCTAACTTTTGTAGACCAGGCCTGTGAGTTTACCATGGAAACTCTACTGGAAAATTGATAACGTATAGTGGAAAGTTAAAGGCCAAAGGTGCACATACTAAAAGCCATGTTCAATCTCCACTGAAATTTATAAGTAAATATAAAATGAGTTTTTAATATGAATTGTTAAAATTCAAAGAGATGAGCAACCCTATGCTTTCAAGCATAGCCAGATTTTCTGTATATGAGACCTAAAAGTGTTTAGAAAAGAAATGATGGAAACAAGTGAACATGACAGAGTTATACAAAACAATGATCAGAACGAAAAAGCCAGTACTCCTAATGATATATGCTCTCATAAATCACATAGACACACCAATGAAACTGAGGGGATAACAAATTTAATATGGATAAAAAGGAAACTGTATGCTTAAAAATAGGCTTAGATGTTTAATGTTAAAAAAGATTATAAAGTCATGCTTCAGGCCTTTAATCATCCACTAACTGATGGGGACAAGAAAAAATTCCTCTATGGCTACAATATTCTGAATCATCTATTATGAAGTTCCTTACACCCCTGTCTGAAATATCTGCCTAGACAGATCTCTGGTCTTACCTAGCATGGCAACTTTTATGTTACTATGTGTTAAAAACGTAGTTACCTTAACCCTGACTCTCCAAGATCTAAGGTGCTGCATTTTCAGTGTTCAAACAGTAATATTTACATGGAGACATTCTGCACTTTCTTCAACTCTTTAACAAGTGAATAAAGTACCAGACTAATCTGATTATAACAGGCAATACATTTATATATAACAAAGAAAGCTGACTCACTAGTTTAGCATGGCTTACAACTGATGTCTTCCCCTTAAAAGCAATCAAAAAGTGCCATTTCTAAAGTTTGCAGAAATCATCTGATGCTAAAATAGTTCTATAGTACCTCATAAATCATTCTGCTCATCTACAGACTTTCTTGTTTTAACTCAATAATTGTGTTTATATGAACAGTCTACAATACTGGTTCTCTCTATAAGAGTGTGTCTCCAGAATTGTATTTTAGAAAGTCATCTCCCAGAGGCCTCACAATAGTTAACCAGTGCAGCATTCCACAGCAGGGCAAAGTACAGCGGGAAGAACTGTGAGACAGACTAGTTCACAGTTCTGATACAGAAAACAAATTCCACTTTCTGAATTGAAAACTGACACTTACAATTAGAGGTAATTAAGAATTATGAAGTCGACTCTCTATTTCTGTCAGACACACACAGAAGATTTGCAGCTAGAGCCATGTCTCATTAAAAGACATGCACATTCATATAAATGTATTCCAGTATAGCATTCTCACAGATATTTATATTACTACCTCTTGTCGAGCTCCCAGTCTATAAAATAGATAATTTCTTTCCATCAGTTTGACTTACAGAAGTCAAACATTTCTATATTGTGAGTCACAGAGTGGGTTTTTTTTTTAAAAAAAAAAACAAAAACTACTGCTGCAGTTGTGAGTCAGAACCTGTGCGGTTCATTCAGGGGGTTCACAATCCACTTTCCATTTACACAGGAGCTTTTGAAGAACGCACCCGTCTTCCCACCCCCAACTGAAAGTGCCCTGAGAGAAAAAGCAGCTTGTGACTAATCATGCTAACGAGGCACGGGAGAAGCCACCAGCACAAATCACCCAGTATCTCAGACACAAACCATTTCTCTCAGCACCTCAATCCCCACATCTGCCCCCCGCCCCTCACCCCATGCCTCCACTAGGCCCCGGGCCAGCCTCTCCTTCAGGGCCCATGGGGGCCGTGCAACCCTCAACCTCCCCTAGCACCTACTGCCCCAGCACCCCTCCCCACTCACACACTTGTGCAACGCCCCCCACCTCATCCTACTCCCACCGGCCCATCCCTCCAACTCACACCTACCCAAGCACTTCACACCCACCAGCGACTGATCGGGGCCCTTCCTGTAGCTCGCCCCCTTCCCCTCCCCCGCGTCTGGGCCCGGCTCCTTCCACCCCACAGGCGGGAGGGTAAGCACGGCACCAAGGGCCTAAGGTCCCAGGGGCCTCCCCGACCCGCAGCCCAAGGCAGCCACCAGCCTCCCCCTCACCTCACAGCGGGCCCCCAATGCCTCAGGGTAGCACCCCGCAGGCCAGCACCCCCCCCGGCAGCACCCCCCTCCCCGAGCACACCCCCCCAGCCCAGTCCTCAGGCAGCCCCCGCCTCCTCACCTGCGTGCGCCCCCCTCCTCTCCCTCCCCTCGGCCCGACCCCGGCTCCTCACCCTGGGCATTGAGCGCGGCGGTGTCCGTCCGAGCGGGCCCGGCGCCTCCCACGCACCGGGCAGGGAAGGAAGGAGGGAGGGAGGGGGCGCGGCGACGGCAGCCGCTCCGCCGGCGGAGGGGGAATGACGAACGAGCCCGGCCGGCAGAAGCCGCAGAGACCGTGAGCGAGCCCGCCCCGTCCGCCGGCTCCCCCGCGGGAAACGGCTCCTCCTCGCACAGACGCCCCGCCGCGCGATGGCATGGCCCGCGCGCGCGCGCCCCCCTCAGCATTGGTATTGTCCACCCCCCAGAGCCGCCATTGGTATGGCCCGCCCTCCCCCCAGTCCCGGCATTGGAATGACCTACTCAGTCACTTCCCATCAGCGTTGGTACAGGCCCTCTCTCCCCCCCCCCCCCAACCAAACGGCAGGATGTGGCCGCTCTAACCCCTGGGCCCTGATCAGCATTGGTACGACCTATGTCCCCCAAACTGGCAATGGTTTGGCTCACTCCCCTTAAACCAGCATTGGTATGGTCCCTCCCACATTGGAATAACCAGTTCCCAGACAATTATCGCCTCACTTCCCCCCGCCCCCCAGTCAGCACTGGTTTGGTCCAGACCCCCATCAGAAATAAAATCAGTATTGGAATGGCCCATTTCCCCCAAAATAAGGGCTGGCCTAGGTGCCCTTCCCCCCTATCAGTAGCGTCAAGATGGCCCCTTCCACTGCATAATCACAATTGGAATGCCCCATTCCACCGCAACAATAGTGGTGGTACGGCCCACATCCCCATGCTTCTCTGCAGAGCCTGGTATAGATCCCCCCCCCCCACCATCTTGGTTTCCCCGACTGCTCCCTGCATTGCTCCTCCTCCTCCTACTTCCTTTCCATGTGCTTGTCAGGGGCAGGTCATATTAACACCCACACCTGCCCTCTGCTGGAAGGGGCTGGAACTGTTCAGCTGGATATCCAAAGCCCTATACTGCTAATGGTAATTGCCTCCTAGACTCCAGGGCTAGGCTCCAGTGCTTTGGAAACAGGAGGGACCAAGTTCTATACCTGCTTGCTGTGAAATTTGTAGGGAGAGCCAGGAAGTTCCTAGCTGGCCATGGATTTGTTGCAATAATGATAAACAGACACTGAGAGCAGGAGCAGTGAACATAAAGCCCTGGGTGTTGCAGAGATGTTATTTCCCATGGAAAGCAAGAGGTAAATGCTGGTTGCATCAAAAATTTCCAGGGAGCATCTTTTAATCCTGATTCTGCAGACCTCAGCCATACACTGAGATTTCTTTTGTGCAAGTAATAATAGTACTCTGCACTTGTATAGCATTTTGTACCCAGAGACCTCAAAGCTCTTCACAAAGGCAGGTGAATATGAACCCCATTAGAAGATGGAAGTGACTTCTCCGAGACCATGTATCAAGTCATTGGCACTGTAGAATAGGATCCAGATGTCCTGCCTCTCCAGCTGCTGATGGTAAATTCATTAGATTGTAGTCCTTTGGGGCAGATATTTTGTCTTTCTATTCAGATGCCATGAACCCTGAAACCTTTACCATCAAGTGCAGGTAACTCTCCAGATGAGAACTGCTGCATTCCTGCCCATGAGAACAAACAGGCAGAAAATGTGGCCTTCTCAGGTGAAGCTGAGAATGACATAAGCCCAGCACATGCCAAGGAAGAAACCACCCAGGGCAAAGAGAATGTCATGACTCAGCAGTCACTGCTGAAACTCAGCCATCGGCATTGGCCGCAGATGAGAGGGGAACGATTTCAGGTTCAGGTGCCAGAAGCAGGTCACCCTAACCGTGGGCGGTGGTGACAGAGAGCCCAGATATCAGACCAAGGGTTCTGTTTGGTTGGGAGAGAACAAGAAGCAGGACAAGAACTGGGTGCCCAGGGAGCTGGTATTTGACTAGAGCAATACGCAAGGAAGAAAGCCCTTTTGGAGAGGGTATTTTCAGGAAAGATAAAGGTGTTGTAACAAGTTACATGGTTCTTTAGAGAGGAGAAAGGGGCTTTGTAGGAGGAGAGGGACTATCCTCTCCTGGGAAAAGCACTGAGTGAGGCTAGGAAATCCACCCACCTTCTGCAACCTGAGTACAGTTGAGAGATTTCTGGCTCCCTTCTCCTCTATAATGAAATCACATTCATCACACATGAACTCATCCCACTGCGTGCCACCCCTGTTTGTCATTCATAGCACAGAGACAGTGATATCTCTCCGTAAAGATGGCATTTAATGTGCAGCTCTAGGGAGGTATTTGGGCTCTTAGGAACAACAGACAAAGGGCAAGCATTTTAGTACGGCAGTTAAGTGGTGCCGGAGTAAGGCATGAGGATGACAGTGTCTGGGAACAAAGTGCTCTGTTTATTATCTACACAACAGGAATAGCACAGGCAGCAGCAAGGCAATTTAAATGATACCACAGTTGTCTACTCGCCCACTTACTTTCACTGCGCAGGACTGCAGGTTGACTGCAGGTGAGTTCAGGACTCTGGCTCTGAAAACACAGGGTCCAAGTTGCTGGCCAAATTCCAATGTAAGTAATTACCTTCTGCCTCTCTAAACCCTCCTTGCAGTTCCAGTTGGACATGCTGCTCTTCCTCACTTCCTGTCCTAGACTGTGCAGTGTACCCAGCAGCTACATTCCACCCAGCAGCTACATTCCACCCAGGAAATGGCCACACTTAAGAGTCATGCTTTGGCATATCATGAAAAACAGCCGAGATCACACACTTTCTTACAATACAAGGAGTTGTGTATTTAATTCCATTCCATTCAGTGATTAGGGATCTTGGGAGATCTTACTGGATAACAGGAATATTAGATGTTCATGATGGATAGTTTACATACTAAGTCAAGTCTTAGAGGCCTAGTGCCAATACCTTAAAGACTGTTTAGAACACTACATCCTTCAGTATTGATTTATCTCATTCCTGGCCACCTAACAGCAGGTGTCCTACATAATGTTTTCTGAGATTCCATGTGCATTTCAGAGGAGATTCCACAGGGTAGGAGGGCTAGGCATTCCCTACTCTCTTTTGAATCAGATAGATATTGAGCTTTACCCACTGCTCTAAATTAGCTCTAAGAGGCATCCTTACCTGTCAGAGTTGCATCTGACGTGTTGGGCAGGGCAGGGCAGGGCAGGGCAGGAAGAGACTGTCAGTTCTGTATCTTGTGATGAAAACATGAAACCACATGTTGGCCAACACAAAACAATTACGAGACAGAAACCAAAGATAACGTAGTGGTCACTGCTCTGAGGAACTTGTGCCAGGAAAAAGGAAAAACAAATGACCATAAACCCTGGAGAAAAGCATGGTTGTGGTGTTCACTGAGCAGAGAAGTTTGATTTGTGCTAGAAGTCAGCAGCTAGTAATAAGGGGAGGTGGAGAGCATTGGACAGAGCAGGATACAAGGAGGGAAAATAGACTTGTCATACTGTTTCTTTCGGTTCATGAAAAGAACTGTAGTGATACATTAGAGGGGATAAATGATTTTAGGTGGCACAAGGGGTCATAACACTGGCCCTCGTGTATCCCACAACTGTGGAGTTTGCCATGGAAATCTACCTCTTACGCACAATTGTGCTCCTGAATCCCAGTTTTCGTTTTTAAAAAATGTGTCTATCCCTTATGGTTGCAGAGGAAACCTTGAAGACGTGACCCAAATGTAACCAAGCCTGAGTAAACAGGCAGTCTGAAACAATAGCTCTGAGAGAGCAGAACGGTCTCACTTCTTCCCTTGGCATTTACCAGAGTACTGATTGAAACAGAAAGCTTAGATGACTGGAGTAAGAGGATACGGTCAGGGGACTGAGGACTAATCCAAGCCCACTGACGTCAATTACTCCAGTTGACACTACACTGGGCTTTGGATCAGGCCCCAGATCCTGCTCTCCATGTAACTCGTTGAACTTCCACATGGAGTTACTCCAGTGAGATGAGTGGAACCGGACCTGGGATGTTTACGTACCTTATTGCCATGGGTGATTTATTATGATGTCAGTTCCCAATGTCAGACAACTACCCAGTAAAAACAACGTATTATGTATTCTGGAAATGGAAATAGTTCTCAAGCTTCATCCTGACAAGCTGAGAGCAGAGAGTGAGAAGGGAATTGGGAGAAGGCCCAGGAGCATGGGTAGAGGTGAGCAACAAGCACACAAAAGGAAGAACAGGTTCAGTAGGCTGATTCATCTGGCTGGACTCCAGGTGGCTCCAGGGAAGGCGAAGTGAAAGGTATGAATGACCCATTGATCTGCTTCCTTGTAGAAGGGGTGGAACACCGGATACAGCTGACTCAGAGCTTGGGCTCAGCAGGACCCTGCCCCTTCTTACAGCTCTGACTCCACTTCTGGCTGGATTCCATCTAGAACAAGGAAGAGAAACCTGTGAGCTGGATGAAAGTTTCAATCCTGGCCGCTTGGCTGTAACTGACTGAAAACAGTCCCCGTCCTCCCAGTACTCACACTCCTGTAAAACAGTGCTGACTTATAGCATGCCACATGCTTTCCTTTCCTGGTGTCATGTGGGATTATTGCCCTGGGCACATCAAGCAGACATACTGTCTGGGTGTGACATTTATATAACAGGAGGGCATCGCAGGGCTGCAATCACATTCATACAGCGCTCCGGGTGCAACTCATCCCACTGCAGAGGGCCAGCGTGAGGCCTGTGCACCACTTAAGACCCACGTATGTCCTAATTTGTGGGATTCAGTGCTGTATAGACTTCGAGTCGTGCCCCTGCACAGGGGTATATTTCACTCTATGAAGGCCTTGGATGGAAGGCACAGTAGACACAGAAAATTCTGAAGAGGGCTTGTGCCATATGAGCTGGTGTTTTGGAGCTTGGTTCTGTTCTGAAAATTGGATTATTTTTCCTCTCCGAAGTTCCTGTTGCCTCATCTTTGCCTATTTGGGTATATTTACACTGCAGTTGGAAACCACAGCTGGCCTGTGCCAGATGGCTTGGGCTCACAGGGCTCAGAGTAAGGGGAAGTTTAATCGCAGTGGACATGTGCAGGCTTGAGCTGCATCTCCCATCTTGCAGAGTCCTAGAGCCCAGACTTCAGCCCACGCCTGAACTTCTACACTATAATTAAACAGTCCCTTAGCCCGAGGATCCCAAGTCCACCGGCATAGGCCAGTCTCCAGTTTTTAATAGCTGTGTAGACATACCCATTGTGTGCACACCACGTGTTGGTCTATTTTCAAATACCTCATACTCGCCACCAGAGGGCAGCAGAGCACAGCATTCAATACACAGGGTGGGGTCTCTGAGACCAAAGGGGTTACAGACATAGAAGCTGATATTAACCTGTAATAATAATGAACAATGATGATCTTTTTGATCTGAGTCCGTGAACCAAAACTTAGGGGTTTTTTTAGCAGAAGAGAATAAGAGAGGGTTGCAAAGGAGAGAAAGACTCAGGCCTCCGCTTCTAGGCCCCCTCTCAAGAAGGGCCCCCTAGAACCCCCACTGCTGCTTAGCTAAGCAGGCAGCTGCAGCAGGAATGACACTGACAAAAGCTGGAACAAGAGTTCCTCTATTCTCCAATCCAGCCCGAACACCCTTCACATGGGCCCCTTCTCAGGCTGCAGATGGGCGTCTCTGTGGCACACATCCATTTGCGAAGTATGCAATAGCTTGTGCCCAAAGCCCTCGAGGCTTCCTTCTCTCTGAAGCCAAACATAGGCAGCCTTGTAGAGAGCTGTCATCCCAATTTCAGGGGATAATTGTGATAGCACAGAAGCCAGCACATCCAGCCAGGCAGTCCTCTAGTCCCTTATTACACCCATGTAGAAGGGGGCAGAGCGCAGGAAGTGCTGGGAGGACCACACACTCAGCACTGGAATTGATCAACTTCCCAATTCCATCCAGATAAAACGAATATCCACCCTGTAGCTTTGCCTCAGGGATGGAGGGTTGCTGCCACTAGTTAAACAACCAACAATTAACTATTTTTAATTGGTATTTCAGTAAATACAGAGGCCACGACTAAGATTGGGGTCCTATTGTGCTAGGCGCTGTATGTAAGAGAGCATCTCATCCCCAAATGACTGGGGCAGTGGCGGCCCGTTCGCAGGAGCGGAGATGGAATGCTTGGACCAGAAGGGTTTGGAAAGACGCCCTGGCAGTTGGGACGGCACAGGAGCCATGTGGTCCGGGAAGAATGGGCAGGGAGAGGAGGTTAATAGGTTGCTGGGTAGAGCCTGTGAGAACTGTGTTGGGGTGTGATACTGAGCTGGACAGACGGAAGGGGAGAATCTGAATCAGGAAGGAAAGTGAGTGCAGAGAAGAGGGAAGAGAAAGAAGCCCAGATGGTGAGACACTCTGAAAAGATAGCGTGCACTCACTGCCTGAGAGCTGGTACGGTCCTTTCACTAAGACCAGGGTCTTGGCACTCATAGCTCCCTCTTGAAGTTCCTTTCCTAGGGAGCGCGCTAATGAGCTCCTCTGAGAAGTCTCTCTCCTAAGAAGTTTCTTCCCTCCTAGGGCCTCCTGAGTGAACCCTCATGATGTGACAGATACTATCAGGCATGGCAGGATTTTCTAGAGTAGCCACAGCTTTTATGAACTGTTGGTCTATTCCACTTTTGCACTGCGTTGCTGGACTATGAACCAATCAATTCATGAATCACAGGAGAATCACTGCTCACAATGGCTTGAAGGTCTGTAGCTTCCATGAACAAGGTCTTGTCAACCAGTAAAGGAACGCTGCCTTCACTAGCAGCACAGGCAGAGATCCCTAAAACCAGTGACCCTCAAAGTTTTCCTACTGAAAAATCCCTCGGTGCAACTGTGACACTGGCAGACTAGCTGCCAGCTCATGCCAAGGCCCCGAGATCTCAACTGAACACTGACAAATGCGTAGGTGGAAACCAGCCTGGTTCACCTGTGTGTTAGTATTCTTCAAATAGGTATCAGATTTATAGAAATGTAGTTGGTCTTTATGAAATGCTTGGGAGTTGCTGCGTGCATTAATCTCACTCTATAGCCTGTATTATAAGTTAGTATTTAAGGGTTTGCTCTGAAATGGTGGAGAGAAGCATTACCAAGTGTGAAATACTTGTTTTCCACAAGAGATGTCATCTCCTGCCCAGAAAAGAAGACCCATATATGTCAGACAAGCCACTGTGGAACACCAGAGGATTAAAAAAATTGCTGATTGCCCCTCCCACTCCTATGAAGAGATGTGCAAGTGGACTCACCCAATCAGCTTGAACTCAGGGTAGCGGGGAGAGGAAGAAGGAACTGTATCTAGCTATGCTGCTTGGAGTCTGAGGAGCAAAGATTTCTAAACATAAGCAAGGGATCTCCAGCTGCTTAGACTGGGTTAGCTATAAAGGACTTATGGAGCTTGCATATCACAGCAGCTTCTATTACCTTTTGGAACCTAAGATTCATTTGTGTCCGTTTACTTGCTTTAACCTTGTAAATAACTCCCATTTCTTTTTCTTAGTTAATAAATCTTTAGTTGGTTTATATAGGATTGGCTAGAAGCATTGTCTTTGGTGCAGGATCTAAAAGAGCTGGAGTAAGTGACTGGCTCTTTTAGACTGGCAGTAACCTGAATATTGTTGAAGTGACAAAGAGTCCTGTGGCACCTTAAAGACTAACTGAAGTATTAGAGCATAAGCTTTCGTGGGCTAATACCCACTTCTTTGGATGCATGCGTCCGACGAAATGTGTATTAGGCCACGAAAGCTTATGCTCTAATACTTTATTTAGTCTTTAAGGTGCCACAGGACTCTTTGTCACTTCTGCAATTCCAGACTAACACGACTACCCCTCTGATTCCTGAATATTGTTGTGATTTTTGGTGTAAGGGACCATCTATCACAAAATCAGGAGTACAAGGGTGGCAAGATAGATTGAAGTACCCCATGGGACTGTCTGTGACTCCATGTTAAGGCTACTGAAGTGACTGTGGAGTTCACACTGGGAGTACCCCATGGGACTGTCTGTGACTCCATGTTAAGGCTACTGAAGTGACTGTGGAGTTCACACTTGGACTATGAACCAATCAATTCATTAATCAAGGGGAATCACTGCTCACAATGGCTTGAAGGTCTGTAGCTTCCATGAACGAGGTCTTGTCAACCAGTAAAGGAACGCTGCCTTCACTAGCAGCACAGGCAGAGATCCCTAAAACCAGTGACCCTCAAAGTTCACACTTGCTACTTAGTTGGTGAAATCTAAGTTTAGAACTCACAACCAATTTGGGGTGCATGCTCTGCTTCTTCCCAAGGTTGGTACTAATGCTCCTGAGTCACTCCAGACTCAAGCTGTCAAGCTCAGCAATGTTACTGGATTTCATGAGGATTTGCAGGGAGAGAGTTCTTTCCACATCAGCTCAGCGTCAGGCCTCCCATCACCACAACATTATGTGTGGGATTTATAAACACCAAACAGATTCAGCTGCTTCCTGTAGTATCTCTTCTTCCTCCTCTGCATTCAAAATCAGCTCATCTTCAAAAGCTCACTATGGTACTCTGCAAAGTCTTTGTAGCTGGACCCTATTGGAACTGGAGCAACCTCTAAGATCCTCCCTTCCAAGAATCTCAGATCTGATTCCAAAACTACATTACTCCATCACCTGGCATCTATGAGAACACAAGGCACTGTAGTACCTTCTGTCAAGAGTGCCAGGGGATCATATTCGTACCTACCATAGTGTCCCTAGAAGGCAACATCTGGCTTAACACATGTTGCTAGTGCGTAAGCAGGATAGCATGAGTTCAGGACTAGATCACCAGCTCTCCAGCTGTGGTTTTCTTTTCTTTCGTTGGCTTGCTGTAAATGTCATAGGCTGTGTGTGTGGTCCAGCTCTCACACTCCTGTCCCATCCTACACTCTGAACCCTGTGTGCCCATGACACCTACCAGACCCACAACCCCAAAGTCCACAGAACATCCCCACCATATCTGCAACTCATATCCCCACAACACCTCCATACCCACAATCCTTGTGCCAACACCTGCAACCCCAGTATCCCCCCCAACACTCCCATACCCACAATCCCTATACCCCAACATCCCCAGTATCCCCTCAACACCTCCATACCCACAATCCCTGTGCCCCAACACCTGCAACTCCAGTATCCCCCAACACCCCATACCCACAATCCCTGTGCCCCAACATCTGCAACCCCAGAATCCCAACACTCCCATACTCACAATCCCTGTGCCCCAACATCCCCAGTATTCCAACACCTCCACACCCACAATCCCTGTGCCCCAACACCTGCAACCCCAGTATCCCCCAACACCCCCATACCCACAATCCCTGTGCCCCAACATCCCCAGTATCCCCCCACCTCCATACCCACAATGCCTGTACCCCAACATCCCCAGTATCCCCCAAAACCTCCATACCCACAATCCCTGTGCCCCAACATACCCACAACCTCCCAATATCCCCCCAACACCCTCTTGCCCACCCCAGGCCCCTGGGTTCTAGGCCCACTCCCCTCCTCTCCATCCCATGCCCTGGTGCCCCCTCAGTGTCTCCGAGGCTGTTTCCCATTGGCTCATCTCATGCCATGTCCCCACCCAGCACCCAAATCCGCGCCCTGGCTCCCCTCCTCCCGACCACGTGCCGACACCAGCACCACGACTCGGGACATGCGCACAGCAGCACGTTCGGAGACAGCGCAACGACTCGCGAGCAGATACCACAGAGCCAGGGGAAGGGGAAGGAAGATGGACATGCGCATTGAAGGCCCTACGCCACGCCCTGAGTTTAAGGCCGGGGAGGCGGAGAGAGAATACAATACGCATGCGCCCTGAGGTGTAGCCGACGCTTTGTTCTCGACTCAAGGCGTTGGTTGCGCACGCGCAGTGTCCTTCGTGTGAATGGTTAGAGTGTTGCGCAGGCGCGTTGGGTTCCCTTGGCACTTTGTTTTCGGCGGAGCTGTGACTTAATGAGGCGCCGCTAAGCGTGACGCGTGCGCAACGAGAGTCTCGCGCGCTTATCTTCGCGGGCTGAAGGTTGCGCGTGCGCACGGACCACACCGGGCGACGGTTGGGCATGCGCATCAGTCCCCTTCGGCGCTTTGTTCTCGAGGGAGGAGGCAGCGCATGCTTAGTGCCCGATCCTTCTGTGACGGGGGTGGTGTGCGAACGTCCACGCCGCACGGGAGCGGGCGGCGGCGGCGGGAGCGCAGGCGCAGTGGGCGAGGAGCTGTTGGCGGCGGGGGAGGAGGTGTTTCCGGCCCTTCACTTCCTGTCCTGGGAGCCCCGGCGGTCGGTGCGCGGCAACCCTGTTCGCCCTCTCGGTCCCCCCGCTCGTTCGGCCGCCCCCCCGCCCCCTCTTTCCGCGGATGCAGCGCCGCGAGGACCCCGCCGCCCGGCTGGGCAGAGCCCCGGGCCCCGCCGCCAGACAAGGGGCGCCGGGGCCCCGCCGGCCGCCCCGAGGCGGAGCCCGAGGGGCCGGGGCCCAGCCGCCGCCGCTTCTGCCGCCCGCCGCTACCGCCGCCGCCACCTCCCAGACCCCCACCGCCGCGCCCACCCCGCTCCTGCCCGGGGCCACCGTCAAGATGGAGCCCGAGAACAAGTACCTGCCTGAGCTCATGGCCGAGAAGGACAGTCTGGACCCGTCCTTCACCCACGCCATGCAGCTGCTGACGGCAGGTAGCCCTGGGGAGGGGGAAATAGGCCCGGGAGGGGGCGGGAGAGATCGGGACTTGGGGGGGGGGGGTGAACCGGGAGGGACTCGGCCTAGACGCGGGGGGGGGGGGAGTGTGGGGAGGAGGAGACGGGGGCGGGAACGGGACCTGTCCCGTCAGTCACCCCCGCTGCGCTGCTCCTGGCGCCGGGCCTCGGCTGGGGTGCCCGGTCCTTCTCCCTCCCGCTGGCGTGAGGCGAAGAGGTTGGGAGTGGGCGCTCTCAGAGAGGTACGGCCGGTGCCAGCCGGCTGGAGGGGCGAGGAGACCGCGGTCGGCGGAGGAGCAGGGCGGCTGCAGAGCAAGCCGCGGGAGGGGCTGTGGCGCCCCCGTCCCGGCCGGCCCCGCTCTTTGTTCGACGCTCCGAGCTGCCCTCCCCGGTCGGGCTGAGCGGAGAAGGTGCCCGAGTGCCCCGCCCCTCGGAATGTGTCCCCAGGAGGGGACTGGCGCTTCCAGCCTCGTGGAGCGGGGAAGCCCGGAGACTGGCTGCCATGAGGTTGTCTTGCCAGACGCTTCCCTCCCTTCGGGCCCGTCTCCTTCTTACAAACGATTGGTCTTCGTGCGAGGAGGAGGGGCGGAGGCCAGGGTCTGGAGAGGGGCGGTCGCCTTTTTGTCCTAGGCTTGCTGCTGTTTGCTGTGTAAGCTGTCTCGTCTAAAGGGTTTTAAGCAGTGCACGGGGAAGTTAAGTCGCCAAGGCGGAGAGGGGCAGTTTTATAGTTCAGCTTGCTCCTGCTGTGATGTACTTGTCACGGATTGACAGAGATTCCTGTGGCACCTTAAAAACTAACAAGTATTTGCACGGATTGGTAGTTTTAAAATGCACACATCTATAATTGTTTAAACGGCATCCAGCCACAGTGGTTAATTCATAGATTGAAAGGGATGAAACACAAACCTAGAACTTTAAGAAAGTGCGAGCACCATTTCATCCTTGGAGAGGAGACTAAAGAGAATGGGAGCAAACTGGGGTGTTTTATGTAGTCTCTATTCTGATTCCTTTGAAACATGGGATTGTAGGTTTTTTATTCACCGCTATGAAAATCTGTATTAGCGCTGGTTTTATGCCTCTGATGAAGCTAAATGGAAATGGCATGGCAGTCTTTGTTCTGTGACTAGGCTAATGCACTTTCCCCGATCATCGCTGTCCAATCGCCTGGTGGCTCGGATTTCTCCATATCACTACAGTGCAGCTGTGCTATAGTCTCATTCAGTATCTGTATCAAGTAGAGAGGGCTGTGTTGAAACACAGTTGTTGGTTTAAAATTTAGAACAAGTTAAAATGGTAACAGCTTCCTGTGTGTAACAAGATGGAGAGGCTGTGTAAACTAACATATAAAGGATGTCATTTATTTTAGATGAGTAGAATTTAATCTTTTATTAGGTGTATTGCATTTAAAACTCTAATACTAATGCAATTCTTTATGAACTACATTATTAGAAAGCAGTTATAATATGGCATTACCAATATTAATATAGTAGATACATTACATTAAAGTACATCACTCCTTTCAATGCCTCATGTGAAACTAGGAAGCTATTTAAAGGTGTCATCTTCGTTGTACAAGTGATTATGTGGCTCAGTTCTAAATTTGTATCTTGGTGCCACTGGTATACCTCTTGATTTTGATAAATTAGGTATGTATTATTCCCAGGGTAATTAAGTAGTCTTATAACAGTCATGTTTTCGTGAAAAGTGTTTAAAGATTAATCTTCTAATATCTTAGCCTATAACAATACTTCACTAATGTGCCCTTCAACCAACTGGTGTTCTTCAGCAGCACAAAAAATATCTTTCAGAGTTGTATTAGTGAATACAACCTTTTGAATGCAGTACAGATTTGCTAAAAAAAAATTACAGCAATGTGCCAGCTCTGCTATGAGTTGAGCTTTTTGTTCTGTTTAAAGCTTAACTACTCTAAGTGCTGTAAAATGCTAATGCTTCACTGTAGTTGTCTTGACACTTGCTGTGCCTCCTGGATGCAGGGTAGTGTTAGTGATCCAAATTTGGGGTCATTTGAGCAAGTGGCTCTCTTGAGTTAAGGTTGCTCTGTGTGACTAGTAACCTTCCAGAATGTGGAGAATGGCTAAATTTCTGAAACCAGGAGGTGAAGTTAAGGTACACGCTATGCCTGTGACACATCCTTAAAGCTGCCCTTCTTGAGAGGTACCCCAGTTTGGCTTTATGTTTGAGTGACTTCAGCAATATTTATGTACAGAATTTGCAGTTCATACTCTAAAATTCTGTTCAATTAGTCTAAGGATATCTGCAAAGTCATAATTAAAAATTAGGTATCCTATCATTCGTAGTTTGGTTTGGATTACATGAGCAAATGACTAGACTGGATCATGTATAAAGGGTCTGACATTCCAGCCAGTCAAAGCTCTGAGCATAGAAACTAAATTTAAAATCTCATCCTGAAATGTGTCTCTACTGATACGGTCTGAAGTCACTGGCAAAATTTAAATACTGCAGCTGTGTTCTAGAAACCTATTTAGTGAATAAACAAAGGTCTTCAATTTCAGTGCTGTCTTGCAACTTTCACAAGATTACCCCTGTTCTGAATATATACGGTTGTCATGCTGTTGCCAAGAGACTTGAAAAAAGGGAGTTTGTGTTCCGAGCAGTTTTTACGTTGTGAAAGGATATTTATACTCTGAGTTGTACTTGTATGGTTTCTTCAGCCAATGTACTATCTAAGAACTCATTCTCTTACAAAGTCATCCAGTAACTTACTCTCGAAGGTTTGTGATGGCAAAGGATCTGAATTCTTCCTATGGATCCGGGAAAGCACATTTTACACTTCCAGAGGCTGTGGAAAATGTCTTTGACGGAGATCCTGCTTGGACTCCAGTATCTTTGATCTTCCTTGGGTTCCAGGAGTCCTACAAAGGAAAAGACATTTTAAATTTGGGCCATTCAGATCAGTCATCTCTACTGAGGAAGATATTATTCTTTTTGGCAAAGTGCCTACATAGTATTGGACATTAGATCTGTCAAATATTGTCAAAAATGATCACATTTTAAAGCACTAATTTTTTTAGAACAGTAACAAAAGAAGAGTAAGACTTTATGGTCTCCAGTGAGCTTAGCCTTAAATGCTTATGCCTTACTACAAAAAAAGTTACTTAACTGAGTTATTTTAACTCAGAAAAATGTGGAACAGTAAACTGAAGTTCTGTGGCATCATGATGCAATCAAAAAGTTAGGCTACCCACCTACATCAGGGCATTCTTCCTAAAATATTTGACAATATTTGACTGGTCAAATAATACGCAGTCAATTGACAGGTCAATCGAGTTCAGAAGACGGAACATCAGGTGCAGATCCCAGATA
Source organism: Dermatemys mawii (assembly GCA_007922305.1). Taxonomy (NCBI): domain Eukaryota; kingdom Metazoa; phylum Chordata; order Testudines; family Dermatemydidae; genus Dermatemys; species Dermatemys mawii. Next base: position 5,235,593 of record ML677388.1, read on the forward strand.
ACCCCCAAATAATCAGTTGAATCAGTTCCTCCATTTTTCCTGATCCTTCAGCACTGTGGGTGACCAACTTGGTTCTATAGGACCCACACTTCCTCAGAATCTACGTCCAGATTTTCTTCTCAGTTTCAAGATTAGTGGGTACTATTGCAACTTCCTCTCGAGGAGCATGGTTCAGACAGTGTTTGGTGTCTTTAATGTGCCCAACTCCACAGCTCTTATAATTTTATGCAGCATTTACTTGATATGGGTCCTGTGAACTTTGTCAAGAGACCATGGCTGCTGCATCCTTTCCATCCTACATGTCTTCAGAGAAAAGCAGATTTCTCTGGAGATATGTCACCTCCTTCCAAGTAGCTGAGAATCAGTAGTACTACCTGATAAGGAGTCAGTCTCTCTCTCATGAGCTGGTAGCACGGTGCTTGGACGTGCTCCTTTTATGTCTCATCCCCTGCTAATGCTCTTGATTATTTCGTCCTTCCTCCAAGTGATGCAAGGGCCTTCTATGATTTCATGGGCAGAATAGCTCTTGCTCTTGTCAGATGGAAACAGGTTTAAAAGATATGTTCGTGGTAGAAGCCTTGGCCATTTTTCTTGTCTGCCATCAAAGCTATCCCTAGCAGTTAAGGACTTGTCTGCGTGGTACGTCAGCATGAATTCTATTGCACACCATATTGCACGCTGACTAGCCTGTGTAGACTCTGTTGGCACACAGTAGGCCAGTTAGTGCATGACGTGTTGCTGTGCCCCTAAGTAAACCTTTTGAGTTGCTATTTCTCCCAACAGTGTCCATTTGAAAAGAATTAGGGTGTTTCACCATTGCCTGATATGTTTCTTTAAAGGATACATATCTGTATCCTCCCATTTGAAAATCTGCTGATCCTCTGGACTTTAATTTGGTATTTCCAAAGCTTATGGAAAGACCCATTGAATCTTTGTGTTCTGTTTTGTTAAGTTCTTGTACTGGGCCCATCACAGTGGTATGAGGGCCTTTCAGAATGAGATGTTAATCTTTTGCTTAGTTTCTTATTGCACATGATTTTCTCCCTTAATTGGGCACGCTCGCTCTCTCTTAAGTGTCATCTCTGTCCATGGCTCGGAGAATGTCAGGGTTTTAGACCCTGACGATTGACTTACCTTAACCAGTATTTCACAAAGGTGCTTCGCTTTCTAGCCAGATTTCTGCCCAAGACTGTACCATGCTTTCATCTCAGTTTGTTGCACTACCTTTCTTTCCCCACCACACTATAACTGGATAGCTATAAAATCTACGAATTAAGACTAAAAGCTAGGGTCATGTGTTGAAAGCCAAAAGTTTTTCCAGCTGTGATGACTTGACATGATTGAAAAGCCCTGTTGACTCTTGTGGTGCAGGTTAACATATATAAAGTTTGTTAGATGGCCATGTTGTAGTTCAGGCTTCCCCACAAAGTACAACACGGTCAATTAATGTGCCTCCAAATGTAATGGTGTTAAATTGGTTTTTCAGTCCTGTTAAGACAACTCAATCAAGCTAATACAATTGAAAGCCACATATTTAGGACTTCTGAAAGTTGTACTGGTTTAATTAAAGATGTAATTGGAAACCAATTTAATTAAACTGGTACTAACTCCTTTAGACACGTTAATTTTGATTTAATTGAAATTTATTAGGGATTAGTTTAGGATAGACTGACTAAGTAACTGTTAAACCGAAATAAGTTATGAGGGTGCAGGAGTTCTCTTAGGGGTCCAGACTTTGGGCTGTTTGACCAAAGGGTTCACGAGAGAACCTTTATTTGGAAAATATTTTGCTTTTCTAGTTCAGCATGGCACAAGCCTCTTGCTCTAAATGACGAGCTAAAAAGCATTACACTGAGCGTGTATGTTACAGGGGAGTTACATGATTGTTATCCTATGGGTATAAGCAATTGTCTTTTGAATCTGACCCACCCATCCAGTGTCAGTTCAAGTCCCACCAGAAAATTGGAAAAGGTTGGAAGGCATATTGGTCATGTCAGGTTTATTTTGAGAGAATGTAATCAAAAACATTTTTTGAAAGGATGCAAATATTTACTGCCGGGGAGGGGTAGTTTAGGGGATGTGGTGGTCTGAGCTTCTCTACTTACCCTATCTTGTGAGCTGGGGTCGGGGTTCCAGCCCCCCACTCCACTTGCCTTCATGTGTATATGTTTGTATATACCAGGTTGGGTAAGGGCTTGCCCATCTATGAGAGTCTGACCGCTTCCACTTATCTGCACTTGCCCTCTGCTCAAACACTAAGCCTGCTCCCCTGACAGAATATCACACTTGTAAAATTTAACAACCACTCCATTCCCTTTCACAGCTCTTCATACTTGCACACAGGGTACTATTTAAACCTATATTTTCCCCTACCCTTCATTAAATGCACAAGCTGCTTTCATATCCCACCTCACTGCTGACAGTCGCAAGGCAAGAAGACCCCAGTGCTCTGCTACTGACATAACTTATGCAATTCTGTACTGAAATGATGACGACTGGAACCTCAAGGTACATATGCAGCTCTTTCCTTTGATCACATACGTGGAGACTCGGACCCTAATTTCCTCATGACAGTCAGAGCTCTTTTAAACTATTCCAGTTTAATCCTCCACCATTTAATACAGCTACATGTGTAACAGTGAAAGCTGCTGGAATCCATGCAAATAATTTTCAGTGGCTATTGCCAGCTCTAGAGGGGCAGAGTTAAAGTTGTGTGGGTGTTTACAGTTACTCTGTATTTCCTAGTTTTCAGAGATTTGTTTTGTGAAACTCTGCATTCTGGAATAGCACAAACTATCACCAGGCAACCTTAACACTTCACTGACAAAATTCTTTGCCATATTAATTCATGAGTTTTGGAACAATGGTAGGGCACAGCACAGATGGTGCATTGACAGGGTTCACGCTCACTGTCAGTTAAGGTGACTTGTGTTGTAATCCACCATTCCGTTTTCTTATTACGAACCTACAATGTCCTTGGTCCTTCTGAAGTCCTAGATTTTGAGAAGAAACACAAACCAGCAAGGCTAGATGGGCTGCCCTTTTTAAACACGTCCAAATTTTGTTACCACATAGTTATATTTACAGATAATGTAGGGTGCTATAGCCTGTCATGGTGCAACTGAATCTAAAGTGTCGTCATTTCAGTTTGAGGAACAAAAATTATATTTTTATCTTGTCTAGAAATTGAAAAAATTCAGAAGGGTGAGACCAAGAAGGATGAGGAAGAGAACTACTTGGATTTGTTTTCCCACAAGAACATGAAACTGAAGGAACGTGTTCTGATACCTGTCAAACAGTATCCCAAGGTGAGGGCCAGAAAATAACTGATCAAGTCTCTCTGATCTTCCTGTAAACATAATGAAATCTTGCATGTTATGCTTAGTGAGTAGTGTCTTTCTCAAAATGTCATTATGCTAGAGTGGTGCTCTATTGCTGTGAAAGTTCTCCTATGGAAAATTTGCAGTATCTTATTTCTAATGTTTTGGATTTCTAGACTGTCAGGATAAAAATGTACGTGTTGATGAGTAATTCTGCTCTTTCATTACCAGGGTAAAGTTTCTTCTTTAGCTCTCCCTTCATGCTTAAATTAAGACTCCTTCTAACTCTTTAAGAGTTGGTGTCCATAAAATGGTTGGAGTCTAGTAATTTAGCATTAAATACACTGAGTTAATTTATCATAAATTGCTGGCAAAATAAAGTATCTAAAAAGAGCACACCAGCCAGTTGCTAATTTTCTTCTATAAATATTATTTAAAGTTTATCTCCATACGACTTTCTATGAGGTGAGGCCATGGATGACTTTGGTTAAACTTCCAGTGTTATATTGTCTGCCAGTGCACTTCTAACAGCAAGTGTTAATGTCATTTGGCTTCGGGACTAAATCTGTTTATCTCCTTTATCAGTTTAATTTTGTTGGGAAGATTTTGGGACCCCAAGGCAACACCATCAAAAGACTGCAGGAAGAAACTGGGGCCAAGATTTCTGTGCTTGGAAAAGGTTCAATGAGAGACAAAGCAAAGGTAAGAGCTTGAAAAGCCATATGTGCAGATTGCCTTTCACTTGAGGATCTCAAAGCATTTTACAAAAGTGAAAATCACTAGAACTCAGGAATGCTGACTTCTCTCCTGCTCTGACAAATATCTACCTTCATACATATGTTACCTTGTATAAAAATTATGGTTGAGCTAAACCAGGTGTGGGTAAACTTTTTCGCCTGAGGGCCACATCGGGGTTGCAAAATTGTATGGAGGTCTGGGTAGGGAAGGCTGTGCCTCTCCAGACAGCCTGGCCCTGCCCCCATCTGACCCCCCCCCCCCCCCCCCCCCCCCCCCCCCGCAGAATCCTTGACCCATTCAAATCCCTCTGCTCCTTGTCCCCTGACTGCCCTTTCCTGAGCGCCCCACCCAACCCCCCTGTCCCCTGACTGCCCTGACCCCTATCCACCCTCCTGCCCCGATAGACCCAACCCTCCCCCCAGCCCCCTGACTGCCCCGCCCCCAGAACCTCCACCCTATCCAATCTCCCCGTCACCTGTCTCCCAGGACTCCTTCCCCTTAACCAAATCCCCCAGCCCCCTTACTGTGTTGCTCAGAGCCGTGCTGGCTCCATGCGGAGCCAGACGTGCTGCTCCACGTGTTCGCACAGCCCTGCCCCCTAGAACAATGCCTGTGCAGTGCACTGAGGCTGCAGGGGAGGGTGGACAGTGCGGGGAGCTGGTGGGAGCTCAGGGGCCAAGCAGGACAGGCCCACGGGCCGTGGTTTAGCTCAGGGGTGGACAAACTCTTCACAGAAAATATGGCCTATGGTAACTAGTCATCTTTTAAACATTCTGTGCATTTGGATGTAAAGGCTAACTATCTTTTTCTTTTGAAAGCTTAACTGCAAAATTAAAGAATTGATTTCAATTCCAGCATTCTTTACTCAGGCCGTCTACACTACATGGTTAGGTTGACATAAGCTGCCTTGTGATGACCTAGTTGTGGAAGTGTCTTCACTTCCATTTGGCTCCTTCTAAGTGCTTCTCTACACTGATTTGGTAACACCATCTCTCTGAGCAGCGCAGAGTCACTGCCAATGTAATTTGGACAACACAGCGTCATTGTAGACGCTGCCTTGCTTACTTTGTCTTTTACTGGCTTTCTGACGCTATCCCACAGTGCCCCACATTGACAGTACAATCCAGACCAGCACTCCTGATGAGGATGTGCACTCTGACACAAGGAGCCAAGTGTGTGCACACAAGCAATTCAAATAACTGTGATGGCCATATGTAGTGTAGACATGACCTTAGTGCCCTCCTTAACCAGGCTATGGGAGGGCATTCAGAAAAGGAATATATTTTTTTTAATCTTTCCCCTATGTGACATCATCTAGACACTTACTGGTCCATTGACAGTGTCAGCCTAGAATGTATCAATCTTTATCTTCCGAGCATAGCAAAGTGCCAGGAGGATTTCTGAATAGAAAAATTACAGAAATTGATTTCTGTGCTGAATGATCCCCTCCTTCTTGCCCCTAAAGCTTGATTAAATGGAGTAATCCGTGCAGAGCTAGGATTTCACTCAGTTTTTACTTTAACTCTGCAAGTCATCTTTGTTTTTAGATTTTTTTTCCAATTTAGTAAGAATCTGTTTGAGTTAATTTAGACACATAACATTAAAACTGGACTGGCACTGTCTAAAGTGTTACCTGAATTTTTCATTGCAAAGCAGTGCCTGGAGGGAAGGAGTGTGCTGTTGAAAGGGAATCATGTTACTTGTATCTGCCAAAAATCTTCTGGAAGAAGCAGTTACAACAGTGCATTAATACAAGTACCAACACCTCTTTTCCACTGACATAAAAAGGTGGAAGCTGTAAGAGAGTAGACTAACTGCTCTTGATAAATCTTTGGATAAGAAGGTTGCTGCTACCACGTGACTTGAGTCCAGCTGTGCATTTGAGAGCAGGAAGCAGTTACAAGAGAGGTGATAAAAAGCATGTAGTCAGAAGAAATATGACTAACTGTTAGTGGCAAACCAGTTTAGTACCACTGACTTGTATACCAAGCACAGCAACATGTATAGTACTGAAAGCTGCAGTAAAGTTCACCCTGGCCAAACCACAGTGAAATCACTAATAGCCTCTTAAAACTTTATGGTCAGACTTTTCAGAGGTGTTGAGCACACTCACAATTTCCACTGAAGTTAATGGGAGCTGCAGGTGTTCAGCAATCAGTCTATTACTGTCTTTGGAGACCACTTCTTTTTATGTCCATCTGTGACATTCCTCAAGGTACAATTTGGACTGCTGTGTTCCCTGAATGTTCCTTTTACACTGCTTCATTGTGAGCAACCATTCCTGATCTGCTCTTGTGTAGCTTCCAGCATGCAAATTACTCCCAGTTGTATTATGAATGCTCTAGCCCAGTAGTCTCCAATATTTGTGTACACAAATCACTTTTTGAATTTTAGTGCAACCCAGGATCTACCCTGCCCCTCCTCAAGGCCCCACCTCCATCACTTCATCTCCCCTCGTTCTCCCCATCACTCGCTCTCCTCCACCCTTCCTCACTTTCACCAGGCTGGGGCAGGGGGTTGTGGTTTGGCCAGGAGTCCAGGCTCTGGGTTGGGCCTAGCAGTTTGGAGTGTGGGAGGGGACTCCAGGCTGATCCTGGGGCATGGGGTTGGGGTACAGGAGGGGGTGGGGGTGCAAGCTCTGGGAGGGAGTTTGGGTGCAGAAGGGGGCCCTGGACTGGGGCAGAGTGTTGGGGTGCAGGATGGGGTTCAGGGTGCAAGAGGGGTATGAGGTGCTGGCTGGGGGTAGGGGTTCAGGCTCACGCCAGTTAACACTTACCTTGGGCTGCTCCCATTCAGTGGGGCTAAGGCAGGTTCCTTGCCTGCCCTGGCCCCATGCCACTCCCAGAAGGGGCCAACGTGCTGGGGGAGGGGGCATGTGGCTCTGTGTGCTGCCCTTCTTTGTAGGCAGTGGCCCCGCAGCTACTTTTTGGCACAGTTCCCTTTTCCTAGCCAATAGGAGCTGTGGGGGCAGTGCTTGCAGGCAGGAGCAGCATGTGGAGACTCCTTCCCACAGCAGGGGTGTGCTGGCCACTTTGGGAGTGGTGTGGGGCAAGGGCAGGCAGGGAGCCTGCCTTAGCGACAGCCCTACTGCAGCATCAGACTTTCAGTGGCCAGATATCACAGTCAACTGGAAGTCTCTCCAGGATTGACCAGTTGATCGCGATTGATTGATTGGTGACCACTGTTCTAGCCTATCACTCTTGAATTATATCGCAAAGGGACACCAGCAAATTCCTAGTCCTGGACATATTTTGAGAAATATGCATCTTGTCCTGCCCATCACTTTCTAGGACAGTACAAGCTCATATAAATAAAGTACATCATTTATTAATAGAAAAATGTATGCACAATCCTGTAGTACCAAATACTTCAATTCGAACACACTGGTTTAGATAAAATAGTAAAACAAATTTATTAACTACAGAGAGATGGATTATTACAGCAGTTCTCAAACTGGGGGTTGCGACCCCCTGGGGGTCGCCAAGTGCTCCCAGGGGGCTCGTGAGCTCCTGGCGCCGCTGAAAGCCACCGAATGCTTTACTTCCGCATTCGGCAGCTTTTCGGTGGACATACCGAGCACTCTGTTCGGCTGCAGTCGGGAGCGCTCGGCATGTCCGCCGAAAAGCCGCCGAATGCAAAAGTAATGCATTCGGCAGCTTTTCAGCAGACATACAAGGATCCACCGCGGCTGTCAAGGAAGCAAAAATGGGTCACCGTTCTTGTAAGTTTGAGAACCGCTGGATTATTACAAGTAATGAGGCATAAAAGTTAGAATCAATTACAAAGAAACAAAAGGTAAAACACAACTAATATCTAATTTAGCAAGTGAATTCAAAGCAAAGGACTCTCACCATAAGTTCCAACATTTTTACTGCATGAATCTTTCAGTAAGGATCTCCCCCAGGACTTGTGTGCCCTCACTGGAGGATCAATGCTGCAGTGGTCGATCACTCTCCCATTGACTCCTGTATTCCACCTGATCGAGAAGAGTAAGGGGAGTTGAGGGGAGAGCATCTCCTGTCAATACTGTGTAGTGTGGGCACTGCAGTGAGTAGATCTAAGCTACATTGATTTGAGTTAAGCTAGTCACGTTACTCAAATTGCATAGCTTAGATCAACTTTTCCCTTTAGTGTAGGTAAGGCCTCAGTCCAGTACTGCTTCCTTTCTTCAGGTGGTGGTGTTGCCATTGGTAGAGAGAAGAAGAGGGAGATGATTTGTGTTGATTGCTTTCTCTTCTTAAAGCCCTCTCTCTTGTGCAAGAGTCATCTCAGCTGGTAGAAATCCTCTCTAGCTGGAATTTAGGAGACACAATGTCTGGAGGGGGAAGGAAGGAACTCTCAGCTGTTTCTTTGTCAAGCTGTAGATTTTTGTTGACACCTAGCTTTTGTCTTTGGGGAACTGGTTTGTCCTTGCCCCCCAGACTTGCAATCTGTCTTTTTAATATCATACAAAAGAACTGTACATCTTTACATACAGTGTTGCCGCACATATTTCACTAGGACAGTAATGATCATCAAATAACAAATTTTACTTCAGAAGACCTACTTTGTACAAAACTTATCATAATTCTGAAAGCAATGAACATAGGGGTAAAGACTGTAACACCATTCTTACTAAATTATGGATATTTTCTGGTGGAAAATTGGCCTGTTTTTGTTTAGACATTTACTTCATATTCTTACCTTTCAGTACTGTTGCCTGTTTCCTTTTTCCTTTGCATTTACTCTATTTTTTCCCCTCTAGTACTGCAGACTGTACTTCCTTGCTGTGGCACAACTTAATTTTTCTATAGCCCCATTCATAAGACAAGCAAATACTTATGCCAGAAACCTGTTTTGAAGTCTCGAGAGGGTTATTGTTTGACATCCGTGGTCAAACATGGCTGAAAATTTTAGAGTAGACAGCCTTGTCCTGCTAATCAATGTTTAGAAACATGCTTAAGGAAGAAAATGATTTCTTTGCACCTCGTTTGGCTTTAGGACATTAAATTGTGCTTTATTTCAGGAGGAAGAACTGCGCAAAGGAGGAGATCCCAAATATGCTCATTTAAATATGGATCTGCATGTCTTCATTGAAGTCTTTGGACCACCTTGCGAGGCCTATGCTCTCATGGCTCATGCCATGGAAGAAGTCAAGAAGTTCCTTGTTCCGGTATGCAAATTTGTTTCTTGATGCTTTTTAGAATAGAGCGTTGGTTTTGGTACTCTTCTCCCTGGGGAACATACAGTAGTTACCTTGTGACCTGAAGGAAGAGATTTTAACCACTAATTGACCAAGTTTAGGAAGTGGTGGTGTAGCTGTGTTGTTCACAGGCTATACAAGAGAGAAGAAGAGTGAAGTAATACCTTTTATTGGCTCAATATGCTTTCAAGCTTTCACAGACCTCTTTTTCGTGTCTGGGTACTTGGTGTCACAGCTAACTACAAGGTGGAACAAACTGATTAGCATACATAGTTAATATATTAGTTAACTGGCCGCTTCACCTTGAGTGGCCTCTGACAATGTGTTAGATACTTGTACTAAACAATCTGTTCCGTCTTGTGTTTAGCTCTGATGCTAGAGCTCTGTATAAGCTTGAACGCTTATCTCTCTCACCAGCAGCAGTTGGTCCAGTAAAAGATGTTACTTCACTCACCTTGTCAAGCTTAGGAAAAAGCTTCTTCTAGAGCATGTTACTTCATAATTGCCACTTTGTGGTTTCCTGTACCCACTTGGAAACATCTGTTACTGGCTGACATGACGGGATATTGGACTAGGTGGATGAAACTGGTCTGAGTTGTATGGCAGCTCTTTTGTTGAGAGCAATTTTAGCTGTGCCCTGTAGAGTAATAGATTTCTTGAATGGGTTCCATTCATCACTTGAAATTTCCTTGTAGAGACCTAGCAGGAAAAAATGCTAGTAGCTCTTGAATCCGTGTTCTCACCACTTTTAATGGGTTTGATATGAAGCAGCCTATTTCAGCTGATACCCAGGCATGTTATATGAACACTTAATGCCATTTTTTAATTTGGAGGTGGTTTTCATTGACTGAGCTTACAAGGCCGTTACATGCAACTTTTATGGCATTGCTTTGTTTGAATGTAAAAGAGTATAAGTTAAATTTTGAATGCCATGTCTGATCAATTCCAAAATTTCTGGGAATGATCTGGGTGTTAGTGAGCAAAACCCTGTGGATTTTGGTGTAAACCAGGAAAAAACAAAGGGGGAGAAATGGGAGACACATGGAACGCATGGCTTTTGGTTAGCAGCACTCCAGCTTCAACCATTGCTGTAATTCTCTATAGATAAAATAATTGAGGGTGGAAAATAACACATTCCAGCATAATAATACCCGTTATATGAGTTCTTCCCTTGTCCTGGTTCAGTTTAAAATGTTACCACCCCAAAAGAGAGAGAAGAAAAGAGAATAGAGTGGTGTGGCTTGGGGTGGGGCAAAGTGGTGGGCACACAGGGCTCCTGGCTTTGGAAGGGCTGGGGTTTGCAACATGTCTCTGCAATAGAGGATGGAATGGAGTAGTGCTTGAGAAGGAGAATTGAGGTATGCCAGGAGCCCCCGATGTGTGCAGTAAGCTTAGTTTACAGAAGTAGTCTTGCTGTGGCAGCTCTGGAATCCTGACAGGCGAGCTAGTATTGGTAACCTGATCTGTGTGTATGTCTGGGAGGAAGTGGTTGGAATGACTTCTTCTGAGTTACCAGAATCTTCTGCTGATTCCCTGAGTAAGCTATATCCTCTGGGGAGATAAAAAGGCATGGAGCAGAGAAACGTGCTGTGTTCATGGGAATGTGAAAAGATGGCTTGGATTTGCAAATGGGCATTTTACTCTTTCTCAGACTGTCCAGTTCCTGCTTTTGTATGGGTGCAGTGATCAGTTGCCAGTGTGCCTTTGGAGGCAAGCATGGCATTTTCTGCCAAAAGCATTTGGCTGGCAGTGAACCCACATGTTTCAAGAGGGGACTGAAGATGCTTTGTGACAGCTGCTGTAGCTTGAGGTGTGGCTTGTACAGTTTTCAGAAACTGATGCTCTAACATGTTAATCTGACGCCTCCGAGCACAGGGTGGCTAGCTTCTAGTGTCCCTTTTCTTCTCAGGATATGATGGATGACATCTGCCAGGAGCAGTTTTTGGAGCTGTCCTATCTCAATGGGGTACCAGAACCAGCACGTGGCCGAGGGGTCCCAGTGCGAGGAAGAGGAGCAGCTCCCCCTCCTCCACCTGTTCCTAGGTAACTTTCAAAAGTATTGATGCTGGAAATGGGAACTCTTGTTGTTTACGTAGGCTAGAAAACTGGTTAATCTTTTTTGGGGGGAGGGGTGTGCCTGAACTCCAAATATTGGAGGGACGCTTTTATTAAATTGGGCATTTGTCTTGTATGCTCTAGCAGCAGTGAGCGTGCTAGAAAAGGCGTAATGGGGGTTGGTGAATGTTTTGTAATCTGAATTGCATTTGCTTAGAAAACCACCTTGCAGAAATATCATCTGATTTCTAGAACTACTTAAAGGGTAAAGTTGAAACCTGTAGCTCATTGGTTCTTCATTCCTAGTCAATGGGTCCTCCAGTGCAGTGAGAATCTTCAGCGTGTGCGTAACTCCTTTGAAAGCTTGATGTTGCTATTCTCCTGACACTGATGCTTTGCTCAATGCATTGGAATAAGTCAGTGATGAACCTATGCTATGCTGGGCCCGTATAGCTAGCATTTATCCCAAATGAAGGATAAAAAGAGAAGCTTCTTGCAGGTCTCTAAATGTGTTTAGTACTCAAGGATGGTTAGTCATTTTCTCATTGGACTTTGTAAGGCCCCAGGATTTGCTTTCTGCCTTAGCAAACCTGATCAGCTACGATGGATTTGTAGAAAAGTTCAGGTCTACTTTTGTAGTAACCAGACAAACTCTGCGGAGTCACACCTTTTTAAGATATTTAGAAGTGGTGACTACTTGGGTATTCAGCTATGCTCTCTGCATTTTCCTTTGGTAATGTTTCATATTTGTAGTTTTTATGCAGCATTACAACTCTTACCAGAGTTGCATTATAATCTTATTTATGCATCCAGTTATCAGTTTTATAGCACCCTTAATGAATAATGGTTGGTCTCTGTCAGTAAATTGTCTTAAATATTTAGAACATCATTGTGGCTTTCGCAAAGTACATTTATGGCTATTTTTCGTCCTTTTTCTTTTTAGGGGGCGTGGTGTGGTGGGTCCTCCTCGTGGGGCCCTGGTGCGAGGAGCACCAGTGAGAGGTGCCATAGCTAGAGGAGCTACTGTGACCCGTGGTGTACCCCCTCCTCCAGCAGTAAGGGGCGCTCCTGTACCAAGAGCTCGTGCAGCAGGCATTCAAAGAATACCGCTTCCTCCTCCACCCGCACCAGAAACCTATGAAGATTATGTAAGAAACTTTAATACATGCTCTTTCCAAATAGCTAGAAGTCAATTACTTACAGATCCTACAGGAATATCTTCAGTGAAATTAAAAACCTGTGACTGGCCTGTGCCAGCTGGCTCAGGCTAAAGGGGCTGTTTAATTAGATACTCTGGCTGGAGCCCAAGCCCAAATGTGTAACTGCAATTAAACATCCCTACAAGCCCGAGTCGGCTGGCACAGGCCAGCTATGGGTGTGTCGTTGCAGAGTAGGCATACCCTAAATGTAGTATATTAACAATTGCACTAATGGCCCTTGCTTAGTAGCAAATGCTAGCACTAAGCTGAATGGTTGAACTGAGAGGTGAGGTCATCGTTTTCTGTTAAAAAGTTTCCATAATGAAACACTGTTTTGGAAGGGAATAATTACCATGCAACTAAAGTGTGGCCAGGATTGTATTTTAACACAAGTGCTGGTGCCCAGTATAAAAACAAAACATTTCTGTGGAAAGCTGCTTGTAGAAGCAGGGAGTGCTGGAGTCTTCAGATCATGTGACTGCGGTAAGAACTTACTTTAACATGTGAATAAACTTGGTTAAAATGTTGTCCTCACTACAGACACATACCCTTCAGTGTTTTCTTTGCTAAGAATATTTGCTCTTGCCATTTTAAAGAGATCGAAACAGCACAATGATTTGCTTTAGATAAGCATCAGAGTAAATATTTGAGTAACCATCACAGTGAGATTTGTCTTATTCCCTCCTTCTCCACATCACACAGACACATAAAAAAAGCTTCCATCTCCGGGCAAAACTTCCTTCAGTTTTCCATTGGCTCTGGTTAAAACTAGTGGGTTCTGTCTACCTGTAAATCCTATGTTGGGGAGCCCAGTTATGAGACTTCTGACATAGCGTGGAAGTAATGCAATCTTGAACACTTTACAGGACTCTGGCATGCCTCGTGAACATGATTAACGTTCTCCCGTTCAGTGGGAGCCAAAGGTTCCCCTGGGACATGCTAGGATTTACAGGTTGATTTGAAAAGAACTGCCGAGTAAATTCACTTTTGCTCTTCCCCTTAGAATGAATGACACCCTCCACATGTATCCATCCTTATGTCATTATCTGTTTCAGGGTTATGATGATGCATATGCGGAGCAGAGTTATGAGGGATATGAAGGCTACTACAGCCAGGGCCAAGGGTAAGCGTGTCATTTTTCGGTCCCCTTTAATCCTATTCCTGAGACAATTCTGCATGACTTTTTACAGAATTTTCAGAATTTTTACAGTATTTTAATAAAATTGAGACCAGTTCTGCCTTGTTCTGTTTGCTTCTAATGTGTTTGAATCAAGCAGCATATGTGGGAAGGTACGTTTCAGAAAGTTCCCACTAGCCGTTAGCTCTATCTTTAAAAAGAGTGGTCATACTTACCCAAAACCTCCCTACTACTTTGGTATCCTAATTCAAGCACTACCGTGTAAGTCTTGAATTATTCTTGAAGGTCTCATGAATTTGAATGCTCCAGCCCTTTGTGCTTTGTGAATAAATGTGTTCATCTCTACACAATGAACTTAAACACATCTTGTCTTCCTCTTTCAGGGACACAGAATATTATGATTATGGACATGGGGAGGCACAAGAGTCCTATGAAGCTTATGGTATGTCTGGACATGCTGCTTATGCAACAGGGAGAGAAGTGGCTATAATTCAATTGGGAATTGCGTGAAGTTAATTAGATCTCTTTTTGCTTTACATTTTCTGTCTTAAAGTAAGAAAATGCTGATGGTATAGCTCTAAAAAGTGACCAGGGGGCCTTCATGGGGGAAAATATTTACATTCACAGATAACACAGATCTACAGGACAGTCAAACTACAGTCCTACATCATGTCTTTGTTAGGCTTATGTCTAGTTTGACCCTTGGAGAGGTGACCTTGCCTAAAGTCCTGCAGTAGAGTACCTTGTGGGAGTTCTTGCCATGGTGTGTCTCCCCACTTCTTTTTTCTTCTTTTCGGAAGTGGGGTATTTCTCAGCATCAGTCAGTTATGTGCATGGAATGCACCACAACTGGAGGGCTGAATTCTCACCTACAGCGTTGCTTTTACAGCAGTTTGGCTTGCTGGGATTATATTTTGTTGAGTTGGATGAATGCACAGCTCCAGCTGCTTCCTGGTAATCCTTCAAACCCTTCCAGCTGAAACTGACTCTGCAATAAATACTTGCTTGAAAGATGGATTTTTAATCTAGCATTGAGTCTTCTCTTTAACTCAGTAGAACTCTGTAGCAACTGTATATATGGCCTATGTTTGCCTAATGAAAATACTCCATTTGTAATTTCCCAAAATCTGCACTGGTTGTATAGAATAACAGGTCTGATTTAACTAATGCTGTTGTTTAAATCATATATAGGAGACAACACTTTAAGAAGCCACAGTAAAATATTTATTTATTTTATTTATTGCAGTATGAAAACTTAGGTGGATTGAGTAAACTGAGGCAGTTCTGGCATGCTGGTTGTGAATTGCACTGCCATGTAGCAAAGAGCGAGATTTCTGGTTTTCTGCTCAGACCAGCAGAAATTGAAAGTGCTGAAAAGCAGTGCAGTCAGCCACTTGATGTACTGGAAGCACACTTTCAGCAGACTCTGCTGCAGTCAATTAAGGTCGAGAATTCGTTCCAGTGGGAATCCCATTACATATTCCTCCTGGGGCTGAGGACTCAAGTATGTTTAAGGGGAGAGAGATGGCTATGGGATATGAGAGTTTTTCAGGGCTCAGAGAAGCAGAGGGAGGCCTCTAACTGTCCCATGATTAAGCATATAAAATGTTAAGATGTCATTACATGTCCTGCTTTGGGAGCAAGCAGAAAGTGCGGCGTAACTTTGGTGGAATTCTGGTCCATGCTTACGTTGTATGGAGTTTAAATTCAGCTGCCTAACCAAAGGTTTTATCAGTCTGCGTTAAGTGTGAAATGACACTTGCTGTCAGTAACGCTGGATATCTTCCATGCTTCCGTTTAGACTGGCTGTTAAATGGCTTGTTTTGTTGCCTGTGTTGGTCATGCAACACAGAGGCTTTTGTGTTTCTACTTGGTAAGAGAACAGTGCTGTTGTCTGAGATGTGAAGGCCAAACTGCTCGTTGTACACTTGGCATGACGTTGCCACAGTTAATCTGTTTATCCGCAGTAATTTCCTTTGGCCTCCGCTTTCATGAAAACAAAATTAGAAAAATAAATTGTGCAGCCAGAGTGGAGGCCACTTTGAGGAAAATCAAAATGCATTTCACGATGGTGGAATGGAGTGTTATGCTTGCCTCTTAGTGCTTTATTCCTCTGAAACCGGTGACGTGTGCAGAGTGGCAGATGTGCAAAATAAGAATATTGCAAGCACAAGCCATAATAAAAGCTGAGCTTGGATATTGGGACTTGAGCTAGCTCTAGGAGAATGGGATTTGAACTTTGCTTGTTTCAGTAGTTATTTATAGGGCAAAAGGATTTTGAGAGTATTCAGCTGTCCTACTGAAAGTGTTTTACCATAATCAGTTACGCATGTTGGTGCAGGTACCATGTTTAGTAAGTAGTAAAATCCTGACCTTAGGAGACAGGCATTGAAAGTGCTGAGGTATCTTCTAGAATGTAATCCCTAAGGAGTCACTGTCCCACCCCTTTGCTACTAACTGGCAGAAAACACTGTTCTATCTCTGGGTTCGGTATGAGTCTGCCATCCCAGAGCAGTGGTAGTGATTTAGTCATTTTGGCAGGCTTGTCCAAGGAGATTTCCTTGCTTTTATTTTTAAAAAGGAGAAAAATGTTTCTTGTAGCCGTATTCTAACAGCTGAATCAGAGTTTATGGATTATAAAATGCTGTCTGTTTACAGACTGAAAGAGCTTTAATGGCTGTGACCTTAGCTGAGGCTGACTGCCAAAGCTGCTTCAGGAATTGGAGTCCATTTCAGATCTACAGAAATTAATTGGTGGTTATTCATAGATAAAAGGTATCAGATTTGCTCAAGTATGAGCTGAGGGTGTGGGGAGGGGACCTTTGTGAAGATTTCCAAAGAGATTCCCATACAAGTTACCTTTTGTTAAATGCTTGCGGAGTTAGAGACGTTCTTAGTGGAGATTTAATATTTGTGGAACTTGAAGTTATGTGACATTTGGATCTTGTAGATCAAGATTTTTTAAGACTAATGTTTAAGGGTGGCCTATAAAGGCCTTTGAGCCAATAGAGTTGTAGGAATATTAATGTCACTGGTCTTCACAAAGTCACAATATCAAAACTGGAGGCGGGTGTTCTGACTGGTACACAGTGCAGTTGTGCTGCTGCCCTTATAGGCATGCATCTCATACCGTTAGTGTGCTGTGCACTTTGACGTTTATTGTTCTCTTTTGCAGGCCAAGATGACTGGAATGGAACAAGGCCCTCCCTGAAGGCCCCACCAGCTAGGCCAGTGAAGGGGGCCTACAGAGAGCACCCTTACGGACGCTATTAAAAACATGAGGGAAAAATATCAGTTATGAGCAAACAGTTGTTACTGATTCTTGTATCTCCCAGGATTCCTGTTGCTTTACCCACACCAGACAAGTAATTGTCTAACTGTTTTTCTTCGTGGCCACCTTTTCTCCCACTCCATCCTCACCTTGCATTCTGGCTTCTGTATGTAGTATTTTAAAATGAGTTAAATAGATTTAGAAGACCAACTTTAATTTTTTTAAGTGTGTAGATTGCTTTTCTTTGTTGTTTAGATATAAACACAGCTGTACTTTTTTTAAATAAAAGTTGAGTTTAAAAAAAAGTTAGTTTCAAAAGTGACATGCTTGCTTAACAGTTATGAAATTAAGGTTTTGTTAACCTTTAAGTTTGGTTTTTAAGATACCCGTAAAAGTTGTAGTTGCAGAATCCCAAAAGTAGGCTACATTTCAAAATTCAGGGCTGTTTTTAAGAATTAAAATCATAATGTAACGGTAGTGGCTGCCACCGTTTAAAAGTAAGCTCAGATGTCAAACTTTCCTTAAAAGCAGATTGCTGTTGAATCTTAAGTTTAAATTTTAATACAAAGATCCTCCATAACAAATTAAATAGATTTTTTTTAAAGTTAATTGATTTAAAAAAAATTAGGTTTGTAAAATTGACTTTTATGTGGGTTTTGAAATCTAGCCCCGAACACGCGGTGTTGAGAGATGCTTGGGAAGCAAATTTTTCCAGTGTAAAGGGGTTCTTAGCTTGGTTCTATGCGGAGAACTTTTTAAGAGAAGAACAAACTTAAACTACTACATGGCTCTGTCTAATTGCCCAGGGTTTGAAATTAGAAAGTATTAAATGGATAGTAGGTTTGCATTCTGTAAAACTACAGATTTCTCATTTTAGGGTATTTGGGGCAGATAATACAGTGCGAGTTTAAAATTGGCAAAGGTGTCAATATTTAGCAATCCCAGTGACTTGTTCAAGTGTGTCTCAACACTAGCTTTATATAAAAAGGGACACTGCAGCTGAAAAAATGAGAAATTTCACTTTGTACATAGGTTAAAGTCCTAATTGGATTTGTACGCTGTCCTCCCACTTTGTTCTTGAAGAATTAATGCTACATGTGTAAAGTCTGCCTAAATAGGTAGCCAAAACTTGTCAAAATGTCTGCAGCAGTTTGTCAATAAAGTTTAGTCCTTTTTTAATCAAAGTAAATGTGATGAATTGTCATTTTTTTTGTTGAGCAATAAAATAACTTTTCTCTTTCAAATAAATTTAAATTAATGCTAAAGTTAATGGTCTTTTTAAAATATGAAGACATTCTAAAAATGGTGTTTTTCTGTAACTTTTACAAAAAGCTATCAAGCTGGTGAGTGAGCTTAATTTAAAAAGGAGGAAAAAAAAAATATTTTTTTTTTCACCCCCTGGAAGTTGTTGAAAGCAGTTTGAACCAGTACTAAAGCAGAAATCTGACTTCTGCAAAACTGCAAGTGGAAGGAGTGTTTATGGGCTGGACGGAATTAGTTTAATGATTCAGATTTCAGGTAGCCTCAGCGTTCTGCAGACTCCAGATGGAGTCTGAAATGGCTGGTTTAAAAGTAGAATGACAAATCCAAGACCTAGCTACCAACATGAGGAAAAAAGCTTTATTTTCTGTGTGAACACAACTAACCTTTGTCTAAAGGTGATGCCTACCTGCTTTAAGGTGGCCTGGATTTGGGAAGCCAGTTACAAACCCACAATTGTTTTGAGAAGAGGGCAGGTGATCGCTTTTAATATCCTTCTGGGAAAGCATAATAGGTTAAAGTAAAATGCTGCTTAAAGAAACTTGAGATGGTTTATTGTATTACCCTTCTCTGCAAAATATAAATCTGACATCATAGGGGGGAGAAATAAACTGCTCGGGGGTGAAAAATGCACTAGAACATTAGGAACCAAACTGCCTGTAGCAGTGCATGATTGAGGGGAATACTTTAAAACAAAAAGTTGTATTTGTAGATTGTTATTAAAATGTAAATAACAATTTTCAACAATGGTTTGGAGTCAGCTTTCAGGGCATAATGTCTTGCTTGATGAAAAGATCACCCTATACCCCCCTTTTAAAGGAAAATTATCGCAGGAGAATAAGGATGTGTAAAGCTAACATGCATCGCAAAAAACAAAAGGTAACCTAAATGTCTGCTTTTAATAGCACATTTCTCTTTTACATAAACTGTGACGGCAACTTGCATAAACTTTATTGAAACAATTCTTCAAATGTTAATGTAAAATTTGAAAAAAAAATGTTTAAAAATAGATGTTTTTAAAAAAAAACCACGTGCTTTTGCATAAATTAGCAATAATTTCAATAATCGTGCACTTTGTAAATGCACTGTAATGTAACTTGGGCAAAAAAAGGAATCTGAAAGCTTAAATTTCAAAAATGTAAAATGACACCGAATATAGATAGTCCTGCTACTGCCAAAAAAAATTCTGCTCAGTTATTTAAAAATGTAAAATGATGACCCTTATAGACCCCAACATTGATATTCACTATGAAATGTTCAGAGCTCAGCTTAAGTTGCATGTTTTCCTTCCTGTGTAATTTGCATGCAGGATCTTTTTTTCTTTAAATCTCTGTTTTTCCATTAAGGAAACTGACAATCTTTTCTCAATTTGCAGGAGTCAAGAACATCGCCGCAAATCACCTGGGTGAAGATGTTTTTGTCAAACGCACATTGGGTAGGTGGTTATTCAGTTTTTCATCACATGGCTAGTTAACATCTTCTGTGTGGGAGGTGGAGGCATTGCCATCTGAGGTGCTAAACAGAAGCAGCTCTTCATATGCACACAGAAAAATTAGATTGTTCTAAAAGGGTAATTATGTGACTGGCTTTTGCAGCGGTCACTGGGGGAGGCGGGGGTTGTGTGGGTGAATGTGCACCTGCTAAGAGCTCTCCCGCAGAATGAAGCTGAGTGATGGATCTGGGGAGAGGTGGAAGTGTGGCAAAGCAAAAGCAAGGCAATCTTTTGAGCTGACTCTTGGCTGTGATGTGGAGATAGAATTCATTTCAATGGCAACATAAGGCAGTGTTGGAGGTGCTACCCCATCTAACAACAATGGAGCAGTTATATCTAGTAATATTCCTCACATGTCCTCTGCATATTCCCACTCTTAGGGAGCACTGGCTAGTGCACCTTGCATGGAGGAACCTTCTTGTAACAGTGCCTCTTAGTGGTCGCATGCGTCTCCCTTCTCCATAGCTAGCATTTGTACGCATTCTGAAGGTGTGGCCACAAAAGGAGGCATCACACCAGCTGCAGCCTCAGTTCCTTCCAACCACAGCAGTGAAAGGATGCCAGATCTCTCCAGATCACAAGGAATCCATAGCTATCGATAAAATGCCTTTAACTTTGTTAGATTAGTTAATGTTAGTAGTTTTAGGATAAGTTAGTCTAGTTAAGAGTATAATTAGCTGCTATCAATGATGTGATGGAGCTGAACATCAAGAAACACGGATTTTAAAGGTGTCACACCCCACCAGTTGTCTTGGCTTCCAGCCTGCGGGTTCGGTACCTGAAATGCTTAGGAGAGAAGCTTTCTGCTTCATTCTGTGCTTGATGCCTTGGATCTATAAAGAGAGACAGACTAGCCTTTTGTTACATCAGCACTTGTCAGCCAAGCCTGTGAGATTAGATGCAGCTAGAGGATCTTAGTGGAAGGATAGGAGATCTGAATTGGCTCCAAGTACTTCTGGATCTAGGAAGGCTTCAATAGTGAAGGCTCTTGCTTTGGCAGAGAGCTCCAATTCCAAGTTGACTCAGCTTTTGATTGCCAAAACCTCTGATCCCACACTACAGATACTACCTCCATAAAAGCTGGTTCCAGATAAGGAACATAAAGCTCAAGAGACACCACTGTAAACAAGTACTTCGTTGATGTGGGAAAGGAAGGCCAAATTGAAGCGTATCTTAAATAGTTCTTAGGACCATTTGGAGTTCAGTGTGGCTCCAAAATCTAAAGATAAAATGCCAGATCAGAACTGTCTGAAGAATGGGAATGTGCAGAAAAATAAGGAGAAATGAAGGTTGTTTGCATATAAACAGACCACCAAACCTTGAGGGGTTTCTGAGGTTTAAGCTAGCTGCTGGTTGTTTTTTATTGTTTCATTTTGTCAAAGATACAGGCACAGGCTTCTCACTCTTAGGTTTTCAAGCCTGACCACAGCTTGCTTAGCTAAGAGTTTTGAAGGGCTGCACACACCCCACATCAGCTGATGGAACAATTTGAGCCTGTTGTTTTAAGAGGGGTTGTCTCATGATTCCTTTGGCTGTCATTTACTTTCACAGCTGACGTGCTCCCTCTGGTGGATACTGTGATTTTCATTCATTTGCTTATCCTGTGGAAGCATTTTATTGTCTCCACCCACCTGCCCTCTTTGCAAACCTAGTGATGTATTGGGACAACAGCCCAACCATTCCTCAAAAGGAAGTTGAAGGCATCAGTGGACTGAACTGCTTACAAGGTGGGGTCAGAAGAGTCCACTGGGGCCCAAAGGCAGCCCTCTAAAGCTTGTAGTTTTCAGGCTTCTGGTCAGTTTCTCACTGGACCTTTGAGACCCAGGAGTGAGAAACTTGGGTCATCCAAAGGAACAGAATTGCAAAGTAATAATCCCTTATTAATTATGTTGCCCGTAAAACACTGCAGCTTTGCAAAACGAACAAAAACCTTGATACGCAGGGACTAGATAAGTACATAGAAGCAGATCTATCTTATGTGGAACTGTAAGGACACAAGCATCTCTTCCCTATTCCTCTGCAATAGGAAAGGAAGGTTGGGAATTTGTGTGGTGTTGACATGTTACATTACCCGTCATTATCTTCAGAAGTGTCTTTGCTATCTAAAAGTATTAGTCCATTGGTATAAATGGATTGATTAGTGAAACAATTTATAAATGGATGATTTTCATGGTCCATTTATTCAATACATATTTTTTTGCAATGTAATTATAGTATCAATTTCTATTGTTGTACCAATTATTTTCCCATTTCTTTCCTACTAGGCACAACCTTCACATCCTGTGGAAAAGATGTGATAAAGATCATCCATTATGGTGCAGATTTTTATCCAGTAGAAGTGAATCTTGTGGCACTGCCATTTGGAATGTATATGGCTTGCCTCTGCATTACACTTCCTGCATATCTTGGGTGTTTTATATAAAAGATGCTAGTGTTACAGAGGAATGTAAATCTTACTGTAAATAATTGTATTTGCCAAAACTGGTTTGAGAACATGCTGCTTGAATAGAGGAAAGTGCTTCATCTTAGTGTTGGTATAATCTGATTGGTTTTGGTCTAGTGTATATACTGTTTGTAGAATAACATGAAAATCAGATTCTGTTGATTTTCTGAAAGATGCCCTAGTTTAGCCAGAAATTATGGGCTTGACATGGGACTGAGTCAAATTTTCTGACCTGTTATGCCAGAAGTCAGACTAAATGATCATAATGTTTCCTTCTGGTTTTTATCGTTGAATCTATTAAAAGTAAATTTTCCTTTTATACATCACATTTTTTCCATTGGGTATGATTCAGATCAAACAAACGGCTCTGGGTTTTACCTATAAGTAATAGAATCCTTGAGGTCCAAAAGTCAACTGTACCAAGAGTGTGGTCATTGTCAACAAGTAATAGATGTGGAAATCTGAGGTGGGAGGAGGAAATGGTAGCAGTAGTAAGAGCATGTTTTTACAAAGAGTAGCAGTCTGCATCTTTTTCTTACCTGTTGGGATTACTAAAGTGAATATCTATCTTATTTTACAACTTCACCGTGATAGCTTTTTATGTTTTTGAAAGTCCCTGCATGAGAAGGGATCTGATCTTCAGTAGTGTATGTTGTAGGACAAAGAAGTAAATTACCCAAATAGCTAATTGTGGCACAGTATTGCTTTCTGGATTCAGATAGAATTATGGTCCCCTGTGTTAACACACATTTGCAAGGTTTTGAGGCCAGATTGGTTTTTAAGAGTAAGGTTGGGCTCTTTTTTTGACCACAAAAGCAAATGAGGTTTCTGTTTAACACAGAATGTGTGCCAACTGTTTTACAGCAGAGCTGAGGACCATTGATAATTATAAGGGCAACTCTTTCCTTCCTTACTGCTTCCCTTCTTGAACAGTAATACATTAAGTCATGCCCCTGCCTTCCAAAAGAACAGATGGGCATGGAATAATCTGTAAGGTGTCAAGAAAGAATCTGGGAGTGGCATCAGGAGAACTGAGACACTAGCTAGGGCAACTTCCTCTCTGGGCCTCTGAACATTGAGTGCCTATTAAAGATTGAAATACCTTGGTTGGGAGATGCAGACAAGAAAAGGAAGTACTAATAACAAGAGACTTCTGTCAGCTGGTTGGAGAAGGGGGACAGTCATTTAATACTCTACTCTGTTCTCGAGGGAGAGCTGGTTTCATGGCATAAATCTTGGTAAGACTTGAGCTTCTGACACTTTGCTGGTGTATTGATTAGACTGGAGGCTCACAAAGGCAGAAACCATCTCTTTAATGTGGCTGTAGCGTGGCCAAAATCAAGGGTCTCATAGTTCTAAACATAAATACTATCGCTTTTCTCCTCCCTCCACATGCACCAGAAATGGAGTTTGCTGCTAACTTTGCTATTATGACCTAATCCTTGAAGCCTTCGTAGTACTACAGCTTGTTAGTGTCTGTTTCCTATCTTAAAATGCTACTCCTCAGATTTGGGAAACCATAGAGTAATGCGAGTGAGCTGATTTTTCTCATAACGTGGACAGGAACATTCAATCATTAATTAACCTAGCCTGTCTTTACATACATAGTAAAAGACCCCTTCTGAAAGAGGACACTGAAGTCTGCTTCTTCACTCGCTTCAGAACCTGGAAGGGAAATGGTAATTGTCCACACTAAAGTGGAAATACACCTCTTTCCCAGTTAAGCTGCTATTTCCATTTCTGGCTTTAGAAGCAAACTCAGTAAGAGATTTGCTCTAAAAATGCACAGGTTTTTTCCTTAAACTTCAATGTTTGATGTTCAGTAAGGAACTGCAACCCACAATCTTTGCAGTTGCATATAGAACAGAAAATTTTAATGAGTTGAGAAATGTGCTCTTGTGGATGTCTGAATATTCATCTTGTGTGTAGCCATCATAAAGGAACGTTGTCGGCTGGAAAAGCAGATCTTTCACCATCTGGTATTATCTTGTTTAATGAGTTCACTAATTGTATAAACTGTGCCTCCAGCCAGGACATAGCTGATTCTCTGGATTGTGTAGTATTTCATCAGCTGCACTGTAGCATCAGAAACACCCACAAGTTAGGAGCTGAAGTTTTTTTGAAAAATGAAGGGGGGCAATTATTGGTGAAGACAGTCAAAATGGATCAAAGCAAATTTTAGTTTTATTATTGTAGAGGTAGGAGCTAGGTTACTTAGCAAGCCTGCTCAGGCTAATATTTAGCAATACGTTAACTATATTATGAACATAAGTGTATAGTTATTCTCTGTAGATAAAGGCCTTGACACTGAATTTCCTTGCTTTCAAATGTGAGATTTTTAACATAGTTTGTCCTCCTGCAATTACTACTCTTGCCTGAAGCAATAATTCATGGAGTCTCTATCCAGTCCAGTGCTAGGTGGGATGGGGATCCTGGATGTAGAGAACAGAAGCCATGGTATAGAGAAAAACTACTGCATTTCCTTCCCGGTGGTACACTTGAACATTTGACACATGGTTGAAATGCCTATAATATAATTCCTGGTGCATTGAAATCTATCACAAGTTGAATGTCAGAAATAGTCACAGACTATGGAGGAATGCAACATGACAGGGAGAGATCAGAAAGCTGAGGGATGTGAGGCCAAAGGGTGATGTGGAGGTGAATGGGGTAAGAGAGCCCACAGAAAGAGAGAGATTTTAAGTCACTGTATCTGGAAGAGCTTTGCAGAGATTCAGACTGAATGTGTTATGTAGGCAGTTTGTGTTTGTGTTTAATCTCATCCTAATTTTTTAATTAGACCAATTGAATATTATACTGTTGAATTTCACATGGACAGTCCTGGAGAGGCTCCTCATTCTTCAGAAATCCAGGTACCATTTAAGGTGCAGTTTGGACAGGAGCTAGTCAAATCTTCACTGTCCTTTCCTGCTCCATAAGAGTAGAAACAGTCAAAACTTTACCACATTTCTGTCCATTAGACAGATTTAATCTGCTGAGCATGCTATTTTTGTTTGTTAAAATAGCATGCTCAAAAAATTAGCTACAGATTAGTGTTAGAGAGAAGTTGCATATTGGGGAGTTTCAAGTTACTTGGGTAATCTAATAACACAGGCCAGGAGAGCAGGCTCAGGTCTCCCTCACCATGTTTGTCAGAACATCAGCACTTTCTGTTCTCCCTCTACAGTAAATCTAAGTCCTGGATCACAGACAGCTCATTGCTAGTGTCATGAGTTGCACTCAACTCTTTGAGCACAGGGAAGATGCGTGCTTAAAGGGACAGGAATTAGGACAGATTTCAGCTTTGGATCACAGATGCTTGAAAGATCAAAATGCTATTACTGAGAAGCAGCTGGCTCTGCAGTGGCACCACTGGAAGCATGATTCATTGAGAGATGTGCAAGCGTAAGAGTGTTGGGGGTTAGTAATGAAGAGAAAGTAAGGTAACTGACAGGGTTCTGTTGAGAATTTGTCCCAAGATTCTCCTTTCACATTTTACACTTAAAGTGCAGTTTTACCTGTTACAAGTGGCACTAAACGTACCTTATCTCCCCAATCATGTGGATGTTGCTTTTGTCTGGAGCTCCTTGGCCACCACTTGCAAGTGAAAGGTTGCAGTCAGTGTTCCCATTTTAAGTCCCATTAGAAGTCCCATTTTCAGATTGCCTAAAAAAAGTATTAACTGTTAACACTGGAATTCTTTCTAGCCAGAGTGGACTCTTCTTCCCTGCCTGGATTGAAATTGCAATAATGTTAGTGTTAAAGGGCCATTCAACTGAACCTTGTGTGTCATTTTGACATGAGCTGTTGGGTTCCCTATTGCTCTGAAAGGGCCTGTTTTTATTATTTGTAACTTTACAAAAAAGGCTACAGCCTAGTACGCCTCCCCTTTAAAAACAAACAAACAAACAAATCCTCTATACAGTACTTCTTAACCTTTTACAGCCCCTGTTGCATGTGTTTACAACTGCATAACATGTACATGATACAGCTTGTACATCACTTGGAAGAGTGAAACAGTTTAATGTCCTGCAGCAACATCTTCAATACCAGTGGGGACTTCTGCACAGAGCCTGACCACAACTGGTGAAGGCTCTAAGACTGAGTTCCCAGGTGTAATTTGTAATAAAGTTTTAGGGAGTTCCAGGAGCCCAATTACATGCGAGTGGATGTAGCTGATATCTAGCATATACTCTACTAATATGCTTTCTAATAACACTTCACACAAAAAAGCCTTAGTTTAAAAAAAGATTGTAAATACATATCAATCCCTGAAGGGGGAAAATGCAGATTGTTTTTATATATTTATATATTTAGAGTAAAATTATCTATATATTCATCTTTCCTACCCTTGTATTTTTTTTTAAGGTAATGTCTGAGCACCTTTCACGAGGGGTTGTCAAACTATGGATTGGGAGCCCTTAGGGCTCATGAGGTTATTATGGTGGAGGGGGAGGGTGTTTGCAACTTGTCAGCCTCCATCTCAAACCCTGCTTTCTGTTCAGCATTTAGAAGCCCGTTAAATATATAAAAATGTTTTTAATTCATGGGTGGGTTGGGGATCACACTCAGATGCTTGCTTTGTGAAAGGGGGCACTAGTCCAAAAGTTTGCTAACTACTGCCTTACACCATTCCTGGCTGCTTTCCCCTTCTGATTCTGTGCTGTGCTTCGCTTTCCTCTCAAAGGAAAGATCCACTGAAAAAGGGGAATGGGCTATCTTAGAACATTTTCCTAGCTTCTGTCTTCACCTGTGAGGTGGTTATTCAATATAAATGACAGTGCAGTAGGAGACATGCCTGCCACATCAAAAATTCCCTGTGTCCAGGGCTGCATGGAGGCAGGATCTAGGGTCAGAGCCAGCACTAAAAAGAAAGCAGTAACAACAGCGTGTAGCTGGGAGAAAGCGATGCAGCAGCTGTCTGTCTGACACCTTATGAGTTATTTCAGATGTCACCAAGTCAGGTCCACTCAGAATCTGGGTCAAAATGTCCATTCCAATGACCTGGGGCAGTCTGGTCGAGTGGTTACAGCCCAACCGCCTGGGTTCTGTTCACAAGCGAGGACCAACGAGTGCCTGGTGAGTGTAGCGGCAGTGGGGGGAGGGAATCGAGGATTCCTGGGAGGGGAGGAGGGTCTAGTGGTTATAGCAGCGGCAGTGTGGGACAGAGCCAGGACCGCCTGGGGTCTCCCTAGGTCTGCCACTGGTGCGTTCTATGCGCTCAGGAAGCTGCTGCCCTGCTCCGTGCCTCAGTTTCCCCATCCTTGCCGTGGCGAGGAGCGAGGCGATTTGAACACGTGGGGCGGCGCCGGGAGTACGTAGGGAGGCAGGCGGCAGCGCGACGTCCCCCGACCCGACAGGCGGGCGACGGACCGGGGGCGGAGCCAGCTCCGCCCTCCCGGGGGCTCTGCCGCTTTAAGGGGCGGGGCCCGCTCGCGCGCTGAGGAAGTTTGTCCGCTCCTCGCCGCCGTCTCTCCCCTGGCGGCCCCGCCCGCCATATTGTCCCCGCCGCAGGCCGAACTGCCGCAGCCGGATCGGAGATGGGTGAGGGGGGGATCGGCCGTGGCCGGGCTGCCCCGGCGCGCGGGCTCCGAGTCCTGGGCTAGCGACCCCCGCCCCGCGGTGTGATGTGATGGGGGGGGGTTCACACAGGGGGGCGGGGCTGCAGAGCCGGAGCCCCAGAGACCCGCCCCCCACCCCGGCCCGCTCGGCAGCCCCGCACGTCAGCACTTGGCCGACTCCCTTTCGCCTCCCCCCCATGCACGCGCCGCATCTCGGGCCCAGCCCCTCCGCGCCGCCCCAGCGATCCCCCCGGTGTCCCGCTTCGCCTGCGTGCCCCCTACACCCTCCTCTTCGCGGGGTGCGCAGACCCCCCCCCTCCCCGCTGTGCCCTGCCCCCATACAGCCCCCGGGGCCCGGCACCCCCCCCCCGTCCTCCTCTGGGGCGCCCCACATCAGCCGGGCCCTTCTGCTGCAGCAGCGCCGGGCCCGGGCTCTGCCGGGTCGGGGGGAGGAAAGGGGGAGTGGGGAAAAGCTCTTTTAAAGCGTTTTCCTCACTTGGGAGGTGTTTAGTGTGTGGCTTGTCCGCTATCCAGCATAGCCTTCCCGAGTCTGCTGGAGGGTATTGATGGGGAGCCCTAACACCTTAAATTCATTAACAGGTACCAGGTTTAACCCCCCCCCCCCCCCGAAAAGGGAGGTGTTTCTTCACACGGCCCACAGGCAACCTGTGGACCTCAGAGGCTGCTGTGAAGGCCAAGACTATAACAGGGCTCCAAAGTGGTTTGAGCATTGGCCTGCTGAACACAGGGGTGTGAACTCAATCCTTGAGAGCCCCATTTAGGGATATGGGGCAAAAATCTGTTGGATGATTTAATTGGGGATGGATCCTGCTTGAATCAAGGGGTTGGACTAGAGGGTCTCCTGAGGTCCCTTCCGACCCTGATATTCTATGATTCTACGACTAGATAAGTTCGTGGAGAATTGGTCCGTCAATGGCTATTAGCCAGGATGGGCAGGGATGCAAAGCCATGCTCTGAAGTGTCCCTAGAAGTGTTGCCAGAAGCTCGGAGAGGGTGACAGGGAATGGATCGCTTGATGATTCCCTGTTCTGTTCATTCCCTCTGGGGCCCCTGGCACTGGCCACTGTCCGAAGACAGGATATGGGCTGGATGGACCATTAGTTTGACTCGCTATGACTGTTCTTATGTTCTAATTGAGAGGCATGGCTGTTAAACCTTAACAAAGGTCTAACTGTTAATTGGGATTGAGGTTAAGGGGCCATTAAAGACAAATAACACAACAGAGTTTTAAGCAGTCAAGGCACACACAAAAACACCCTCCCCTTTTAATAGCTCAGTTTGCGCTCTTGTACCAAATCTGATGTTGCCATCTTACTACTTCTATAGGCATTGAAGAGTCTTCCAGTCAAGACAGGATTTAAATGTCCAGCATAAAGGAACAACAAGATTTTTGTTGTTGTAGAACATAAGAACAGCACTACTGGGTCAGACCAAAGGTCCATGTAGCCCAGTATCCTGTCTTCTGACTGTGGCCAGTGCCAGGTGCCCCAGAGGGAATTAACAGACCAGGTAATCGTCAAGTGATCATCCCCAGCTTCTGGCAAACAGAAGCTAGGGACACCATTCCTGCCCATCCTGGCTAATAGCCATAGATGGACCTATTCTCCATGAATTTATCTATTTTTTTTTTTTAAAACCTTGTTATAGTCTTGGCTTTCACATCGTCCTCTGGCAAGTAGTTCCACAGGCTGTGTGTTGTATGAAGAAATACTTCCTTTTATTAGTTTTAAACCTGTTGCCTATTAATTTCATTTGTGTTCTTGTGTTATGAGAAGTAGTAAACAACACTTCCTTGTCTACATTTTCTACACCAGTCATGATTTTATAGACTTCAGTCAGATCTCCCTTTAGCTGTCTCTATTCCAAGTTGAAAAGTCCAGTCTTATTAATCTCTCCTCATATGGAAGCTGTTCCATACCCCTAATCATTTTTATTCCTCTTTTCTGAAGCTTTTCCAGTTCCAATATATCTTTTTTTGAGATGTGCGAC
Source organism: Dermatemys mawii (assembly GCA_007922305.1). Taxonomy (NCBI): domain Eukaryota; kingdom Metazoa; phylum Chordata; order Testudines; family Dermatemydidae; genus Dermatemys; species Dermatemys mawii. The sequence continues at coordinate 5,265,262 of ML677388.1, forward strand.
CACATCTGAACACAGTATTCAAGATGTGGGCTTATATAGAGGCAACATATTTTCTGTCCTATTATCTATCCCTTTCTTAATTATTCCCAGCATTCTGTTTGCTTTTTTGACTGCTGCTGCACATTGAGTGGATGTTTTCAGAGAACTATCCGCAATGACTCCAAGGTTGCTTTCTTGAGTGGTAACAGTATAGTTGTATTATATGTATAGTTGGATTATGCTTTCCAATGTGCATTACTTTGCATTTATCAACCTTAAATTTTATCTGCCATTTTGTTGTTAAAAATAATTCAGATTAATATTATTTATATTGTGGTAGTATCTAGGAACCACAGTCATGAACTGTACAAACAGTCTTGCCCCCAAAGAGTTTACCATCTTTGTCCATCAGAAAGAAGCAAAAATGATAGAAACCCAACTTTTCTCTTCTGCAAGGCCTCTTTAAGAGAGGAAGAATGGATTTGTGGTTAAGGCATGAAACTGTGATTAAGGAGACCTGGATTATATTCCCCAGTTGTCATCTTCGGGCAAGTCATTTAACCTCTCTGGCCAGATTCTCAGAAGTATTTAGGCCCCTAAACTTCCATTTATTTCAGTGAAAGTTAAAACCCAAATGCCTTTGAAGATCTGTTTTTTACAGAATTGTTGTTGTCACGTTGGTCCCAAGTTAGAGAGACAAGGTGGGTCCAGTAGTATCTTCTATTGGACCACTACTTCTCTTGGTGAAAGAAACAAGCTTTCAAGCAACACGGAGCTCTTCTTCAGGTCTTTGAGGATCTGGGCCCCTGTACCTTACCTCCTCTTTAAAATAGGAATAACACCATAGGGGTGGTGTGAAGTTAGTCTTTGATGCTTTGAGGTTCTAGAGGAGTATGAAAGTTACCTACCTACTCTGTTCCAAATCCATGTGTGTTATAAATCTTTCCTTTGCAGTTTTAAGGATTGAAGATATAGTCAAACAGTGAGCAGCAGTCAACCTCTCAGAGCAGTCTCCATACCCTTTGTTGTTATGGCAGGGGGAAGGCGGGGCCCTAACCGGACATCCTACTGCCGAAATCCTCTTTGTGAAACTGGGGCTACTGGGGGTTCTGGACATTCCTCGAGTTCATCGGTCACTGGCGTGCGCTCACGTACCAGGTAAGTGTGCGTCCCCTTTATCCTTTATGAGCTGTGACCATTCCGCCTCTTGAAACCCGTAGTTTGACAATGACGCTGGTTCATGTTTTTCCATCCCTTACCCTGGCTGTTTCGTCAGTGACTTTTTTGTTGGTATGCTGATGTCAGGTGGCAACAGTCTCTCTTATCCATGATAACTTCCCTGGAGTATGTTTTTGTCAATAAAGCAAAGAATGGCGATTGGGAACTGTGGGTTCTTGTGTCTCTGTCTTCTGGGCATCTATATTATGAAAGCTGTGTTTCCAGCAGGAGTTCCAAAGGCTGAAGGACTGAATCAATCCTGAGAGTTTTGAGGCTTCGGGGATTTCAGAGCTAATGCTAAGTTACTCCTTCAGTGACACACCTGAGCCTCTGCACATGTCTGCGCTGCAATCAGAAGTGTGACTACAGCATGTTTAGACATACCTGAACTAGCATTGATCTAGCTAGCTCCAGTAACAATCGCAGGAAGGCCATAGCAGAACCGGTTAGCCCTGGATGCCAGGAGTACGCCTGTGCTGCCACCCACGTTGCTGCAATTTCATTGCAATTGTTTGACCCGGCGAGATCAAAGTTAGTGTTTGTAAGACACTGTCATGGAGTCACAGACTTGGTGCTCTGGCATGCTCTGAATGAAGTCACTCAGGATACTAGTGAAGTGTCTCAGCCTCAGGGCAAGCCTCCTTAGCTCCAGCGCCTCCTGGGTCTGACCTTGGAGTGTTCAGCACCCCGATCACAACATGAGCTCCCCGCAGTGAGACACCTGGGGAAACCTTACATGCGGCCTCAAGGGGTCATGTACCCCACCTTCGTAGTCAGCAGTGACTCTCAGCCAGCCAGGTAAAACAGAAGGGTTTGTTAGTCGTCGGAAACACGATGTAGAACATACCTTGTTAGCACAGTAAGCAGAAACATTTGGCAAAGTCCCTTGTAATGGGGGGATCTACAGCACATGGCCCCTCACTCCTCCCAGTCCCAAACCAGGGGACTGACCAGCATGCAGCAGCCAAGCCTCAGTCACCCCTAGCTGTCCCACCTCCATGCTTTGTCTCTTTTCTGAACAAACACCTCCCTCCACCTCTCTCTTTGTTCTCCAGCACCTTTGCCTGGCTCCTTGCAGAGGAGAGGCTCTGGCCATCATTTGTGGATGTCGGCCATTCTTTGTGCCCAAGCAGCCAGTCGGCAGTCACACATGCCCTCTAGGGGGTCTCTGCAATAACACAGCCTTATCCCATCACCTAGAAACTTGAGTAATACGTAGGGGAAACTGAGGCAAGCACACAGTATTCAGAGAAAACATTAAAAACATTCCCACTTCATCACAGTGACACCTCTGATTGTACTGTAGACATGTCTTTTGTTTAAGGCTTTCAGCCTTCACTGTCTTATATTTTTAAAAAGCTTAGATTGAGCCTCTTGTTCCATTCACCTGACTGGAAGCTTTTCCGCTGTCACTATAGCTGTGACTTTTTTAGTTCTGTGTTGGGATTTTTAATGGGAGTTTGGCACCGAATGCTCTGAAGCCTGTTTGGAAATCCAAGACCTAATTACTGAGTGTTGTTGTCTAGAGACCATTCCCTGGATGCACCTTGTTTGACTTGCATGTATACCCTTCTCTTTGAGTAAATGGTTAGTAGCTGGAGTTGCACTTGTACACAAGAATGCAAACCTGTGACTAACCTCATGGTTCCTCTGTGGCTTTAAATAGGCCTTGTGGTGGGGGATAAGAAATCTCATAATTTATTTCATTTACTTGGATTTTTATGGCACTACATTTTTCGTGCATACACTTCCCACAATGTAAATAGCAGCATGAGGCAGAAACACTTGCAACCAGCTTGAAAGGCCACTCGGTGTCCCTGCTAGGCTGTGTGTGTCCGAGCACTGCTCTCAGACCTTGCTCAGCGTGGGGGAATCCGATGTCATGGTGCTGCAGCCTGCCCTGATCCCAAATATAGTTCTTGCTATACAAACCAAATGCCATGCCTATATCGGGCAAAAAGGTATCGGCACATTGTGAGCATGCAATGCTCCTTATGTACGTTGTCTCGTGTCTACGTGCAACAGGTGTCTTCTGAGCACTGGCTGTGCCAGCTCATTGCAGCCTCTGGGTATAGTGTTCAGCTTGGGCTCCTCACTTAGCATAGACCCATCCATCCTCCGCAGGCTGGAGGGCATGGGCTTGGGGGATGGGCATTGTGGTTCCCCTCCCACCCCCCAGCATATCTCAAGGGAGTAACTGATGGGTTTTGGTTTATCTTGATAGGAGCGGTTCAGGTACAGGCCTCTCCAGCCCTCCTCTAGCAACCCAGACAGTGGTTCCTCTCCGGCACTGTAAGATCCCAGAGCTGCCCGTGGAGAGGAGTGTCTTGTTTGAACTTCAGCTCTTCTTCTGCCATCTCATTGCTCTATTTGTCCACTACATCAATATCTACAAAACTGTGTGGTGGTACCCACCCTCTCACCCTCCATCACACACATCACTGGTAGGTACCTGGGCATGTGCTGCTCTGCTCCTGTAGATCCCTGCCCCCAGTCACGCTCGCATGTGCATAGCTGCTCTCTCCAGATTGCTGAGCTCCCAAAACCCAACAGGTGTCCCTGTTCCTCCTGCTCTTCGACAGCCTCTGGTTAGGACAGCACCCAGTGTAGCTCAGCTCTTGTGACAGTGGCATTTTTATAGTGCGGGGCGAAATTTCCCAGCATCCTGTCACAGCAGGGAGCATAGGGGTATGTGTTCTGTCATCCTGTCACTGAGCAGGGATATAACAAGCATTAAGAGGAAAAAATTATATTTAAATGGAACATACAAACACCCCCTGCTCCCCGGCTCCTTCCAGCTCTTATGTTGAAAATATCTGTAATGTTAAGAATCATGGAGATCTGGGATTCCATCCCAACGCTGACTTTCCTTCTCGGAATAGAGTTGATCCTCTTAATTTTAATCCTTGCTGGAGTGGGGAGGAAGCAAGTAGCATACAGGAGAGGCAATGAGCAGAGGTGGGGATCCAAAATTTTAAGAGAAGCCTCTTTCGTGACTGGAACGAGCCGTGGTTCCATCTGGCCAATGTTTTGTTCTGGGCTGAGGTGTAGAGCTCTCCTGTGACTTCAGATGCATCACGCGGGGAATTCTGCACTGTTGCCAGTGGCTGCCTTGGACCATAATACAAAAGCATGGCTTATTGCGACTGTAGGCCCCAGCAGGCACTGCTCCGTCTTTATTGGAGTAGCCTGGCCACATTGCATCCTAGGATTTAGTCTCGATAGACTTCACCTTTTTGCTAAAGACTAAGTGGCTATAATCCGCTCCACTTCATGCAAACTAGATGTGGCTCTGAGGTCCCAGGTAAATTGTTAAGTGAGTCTAATATGGGCAAAGTTTGGATATCCTGGCCCTGGGCACACTTGGCATTCTCCTGATAATCCAGGAGGAGAGAGGTGGGAGTGGTTCTGCTGCTTAGAGCAAAATGGAAGGGTTTCCTTTTTTGTCATTGCAGAACTTTCATCTCATTGACTTCAATGTGCTGACGGTGACGACAATCGTCTTAGCCCGCAGGCTGATCGGTGCCATTGTGAAGGAGGTAAAGCCGCAGGCCAAATTCAGAACTGTTCTCTCCTTCCCAGCCTCCTCTGACTAGAATCTGTCTTTGCCTTTTTGTATTGTGGGTTCAGAAGGTAAAATAATGCAGAGAAGCGTGTTTCAACTCAATAGAGAACCCTGTCAAGCCAAAACACCAGCCTCACTATTGCTGAAGAACCATCTGCAAAGCAACAGGTTCTGTAGGACCTACATAATAGTGGCTACAGAGAGATCTGCAGGTATGCTAAGCACTTAGAGTGCCGTACGCTTTCAAAGGATGGTGCTGACATGAACTGAGTTGAGAAGATTCTTGGAATGGAATGATAAATTTAAAAGCAAAAACTAGATGACAGATAGTACCTGGCAGCTTAAACCTAGGGTGAAGTTTGGACATCCTGGAAGCTGAATGTAAAATTGAGTGTCCCTTTTAAACGTCAGCCTTTTTCATGCCCTGTTATGAAGGGTTTTGAACTGACGGCAGCATAAAACCTAGATGTGGTTTCCTACTGGAAAGCCAATTTACAGAGATGATTCGATCCATTACTCATATCATTTTCACTGTATTTATGTATATTTGATGGTTACTGAATTCCTGGGGTTGTTTCAAATTGTGGTGAGTTTGCTTTATCCTTTACTAAAGAACGGTGTTTGGCTCCTTTCACCTTCCCTTCCTCTTTAGTTTCTCCAGCTTCCTGCAAAGAGGAAGCAGAATAACCCAACAGTTGATATTTATGGTTGGGTTTGGCTCACTTTGAAGGTTTGCTGTGTAAAACTGGATATTGGAGATTTTTCATCCCGCTGTGTTCCAGGCTTCAGACAGGTGACACACCAGGGCTAGACAAGACACCTAGGAGCGCTCCTCTCCCCCAGTGAAATAGGAAGTGTATTTGAAATCTGTGCCCAAGGTTCAGCCTCTTGATCTTGGAGAGTCCAAATACGGATTCTGATCTAAATCTGGCTTCTCTCATCTGGCTGCAGCCACATGGCACTAGAGGTCACTCCGCCTCCATTATTGTGGTGCCGGTTTGGTGGGACCGAGTAGAACTCATTCACTACTTATGCTGCTGGTTTTTCCTGTTTGCTTTCCAGAAGGAGATAAATTGTCTAACTTCTGCCCTGCTCTTTTTCCTCTGCAGGCTTCACAAAGTGGAAAAGTCTCCCTGCCACGCTCCATTTTCCTTGTGATTACCCGGTTTGCAGTCCTCACTGGGACAGGCTGGAGCCTGTGCCGGTCAATAATTCACCTCTTCAGAACCTACTCGTTCCTCAATCTCTTGTTTCTGTGTTACCCGTAAGTACCTATCTTCTTCCATCCGTGTTTAGATGATGAATTTCTAAAGCTGCCTTGCCAATCAAATGCTGTTATTCCAGTGCCCTATGGGGCAAGATGTGGCTTGATAGTAAACGAGCACTTGACTTCCTGGCAACAGAACTTAACCTTTCACTCTCTTGGTAGATCATAAAGACCATATTAGGTTAGATCTCTTGGGGGCTAGGAATATGTCTTTCCCATTCTACTTGAATGACCTACCCAGTGAAGGAGTTAACCACAGTTTGCAAATTGCCCAGAGTTTCATAAAAGGACTGTCCATTTTGAGACTTGTCATGCTGAAATAATTCATTTCTCAAACTTGTCCTTGGCTGTTCAGTTCCCAGAGCTTCCCACTTCTTTGTGTTGGTCCATAAATATCTTGTGCAAGATGGATAAAATCAAACACTTTTCCCCTGCCCCTTGTTGACCAAGTCTGAGGAACAAGGTTCTATTTCTAGGCAAGCAGCAAAATTGCACCCCCATTCTGGGAAAGGTTTCTCTGCCCAAGGGTGAACAGGTGAAGATTCAATGTTGTAGGCTAATGTGATGCGGATGTTAAAATCATTCTGCACCAATAAAGTAAGACGCATCTGATAAAGTCATGGGGCCGTGCTCCATCAGTTTTAAGGTGACATGGGTAAACGAGATGAGTGAGTGGTCTCGGGTTAGCTAGCTGGGTTCTGTGATCCAGTAGGTGGGCAGAGATGAGGGTCACCATCGCTGGCGGCGGTGTGGACAGTGCAGATATGGAGTGATCTCACATGACTGACTCTGGTACAAGCAGTGATGGTCACTTAATAAGGACTGGCCACTTGCCAGCTGTGATTAACAGAAGGGATCCTTCAAGGGGGAGAACCTAGCTGTTGGAACAGTATCCAATAAAATCAGGAGTGAGGCTATGGTGAGATCACAGAATCCGTGACTTCCATTGACCTCCGTGACATTTTCTGCCCTGAGGCTGGAGCACCCAGTCAGCTCCCAGTCCCCAGTCTGGTGAGGGGACCCTGCAGCTGCCCAGCCATGGCAGGTGGCAGGCAGACCCTGCAGCTGCCCAATCGCAGCGGGGGGCTGCTGAAACTGCAGCTGCCCAGCCATGGCGGGCGGGCAGCCAGCGGGACCCCACGCAGCTGTGCATGAGTTTTACTAAAAATATCCGTGACAAAAACTTAGCATTAATCATGAGCAAGGAGTATTAATATTAACCAGTGACCTTTGGCAATGCACGTCCAAAACCGACAGCACTTATTAGGTGGACCTAATTGTGTTGTCCCTCTAGCTTTCATTAGATATGTGGACATATCCCTCTAGCTGTCCCATTCTAGAGTCTGTGTGGGAAGTGGCTGTCATGATCCTAAACACCATTCACAAGTGGAGGTTGGGTGCTAATACTTCTCCACTGTCATGGGAATGGCAGTCCGACTAGGGAGGGGATCTGGGGACGCTGATGTTACAGCCTTCCTGCCCATGTGCTTTTCCAGGTTCGGCATGTACATTCCTTTTCTCCAGCTGAACTGTGACTTTCGGAAGACGGCTCTCTTCTCCCAAGTGGCTAACATTGGCCCCCGAGAGACAGGCGAAGTGAATGCCAGGGGTAAAGACTATCTAACAGTTTTAAAGGAGACCTGGAAGCACCATACCAGGCAAATGTATGGCATGGAGGCCATGCCCACCCATGCCTGCTGCCTCTCTCCAGACCTGATTCGCAATGAGGTGGAATATTTGAAGATGGACTTTAACTGGAGAATGAAAGAGGTGCTGGTGAGCTCCATGCTCAGTGCCTATTATGTGGCCTTTGTGCCTGTCTGGTTTGTAAAGGTGAGTGCCGTGCACCCTGACATGCTCACTGCTTTAGCATGTGCTTCGTGTAATTCCTCCCACTAATGGGACGAGCCAGGCAGTTTTGTTTGAGTCACTAGCGAAGTCGGACACTTGGCTGGGTAAGGCTGCAAGATGGTTAGTTCTCACCCAAGATAAGTGGAAGGGCTGGTCTACACACGTAACACAGACACTCCTGTGTGGACAAACTTAATTTAATTTACACTTGGCTTATATGGATTTGCTTAATTTCGAATTGTCCCATGATGTGGTTAGTTTTGTGGAGTAAAGGGATCTGAATGTTGAAATGCTGGAAAGAAGAAGTTTGAATTTAACTTATAATACAATACAAACTCCTATTGTGTGTGTCAGCCACTGAACTCTATGATTACCTTGAGTTACGCAAACTTCTGTATTCCTCTCATCCATGGCAGTGTGTCATGTGCGTATTCTATCCATTGGGGTGAAACTGTTTTCCCCCATGGAGTTACAGAATTTCTTCTTTGGTTATGGCCAAGCCAACTTTTCATGGACTGTAATGTCTTGTCGGGACCGATTCAAGACCAGAATAAAACTGATTTTCTTTTCTTTCCTACTTCTCTTTAGGGAGGGGGTGAACTGTAATAGTGGGGACTCTCCCCCATGTGTGTTGTATGAATTTTCACAGTAAGTTGTAGTGTACAGCAAATGTATTTGGCTGAGTATAAAACAAGACCAGGGATGTATTGTAATCTGCCATGCCTTTGGGATCATGGCTGTCACTTTTGCAAGCCATGGAACTAGAACTCAAGGTCCCCTGCTCTAAAAGTGCAGGCTCCCTACCGTTTTGAGCTAAAGGAGAATCATTGTTCACTTCTAGCAGTATGGGGTCTATGGGCAGTAGTGATTCTCCCAGTGGCATAGAGGCAGAATATTGCAGCATAAGTGTCAGTTGTGGAATTCATGCTCGCTCACTGTTCCCCTTGTATGCAGAAGAGCGACCGTTACCCGAAGAGGAGGCCTTCACCCAGCTGGTTGTAGATTTTGCATCTGAAGTGTTCAGAAGTTTAACCTTTTCTTGGTTGGCCCATTACTGCTGAATGCAGGGCTGGGACAGCTGCCGCCCTGCGCTGCCTCTGCTTTCTCAAGCTGGAATAATTGCTGCCGTGAAAAGGCACTGGATCGGTGGCGTGCCTCCCGTTCTGACTCTGCTTTGTTGGGTCAGGATGTCCTAACACATTTTTACACTGTATTCCTGCCCCCCACAGAACACTCAGTACTATGACAAACGGTGGTCGTGTGAGCTGTTCCTGCTGGTGTCCATCAGTACGTCCGTGATTCTGATGCAGCATCTCTTGCCTGCCCGCTATTGCGACCTCCTCCACAAAGCTGCAGCGCACTTGGGCTGCTGGCAGAAGGTCGATCCTGCCCTGTGCTCCAATGTGCTACAGCATCAGTAAGGATCTCTCCCATTGGCTAGCACTAGTTTGTTCCCCTTTGTATGCTGGCTCTTGTCATGCTGGGGTGGGGAGCTAATCTGCCACGCTGCTATTCACCCTGGGGGAGAGATCTCACTCAATTCAGCAACAGGAAAAATTAAACCAGAGTTGCTCCCTAACGCTGTATAGGTATGATCTATCCCATCCACTACCAAAAGCAGCAAACAAACCTCTGGTTTGTTGGAAAGCAGTGACAAAGGGTATTAAATGCTTAATTGTTAATTGACGAGCCAAATCCTGCCCTTGCAAATAACCACAACTTGACGTCTTAGCAAATAGTTAGGAGTCCTTAGTGACAGACTCAAGGATTAGGACTGTCAGTGGATGCATTGGTGCAGCCCCACCAGGTAATGGGGGAATGCCATTGACCACCCACCCTGCAGAAACTCTGTTCAGAGCTGTGGCCAGCTGCCATGTGACTGATCCTGTCTGTTTGGAGATGGGACTAAGGGAGTTGGTTTCTCTTGCAGGTGGACAGAAGAATGCATGTGGCCACAGGGGGTGCTGGTGAAACACAGCAAGAACGTGTACAAAGCCGTGGGCCATTACAATGTGGCTGTGCCATCTGATGTCTCACACTTCCGCTTTCATGTAAGATAGCATTGTTCCTCTTTTATGGTTAGAATTATTTATAGCTCAGTAGTGTCTAGACAGGATCTGGGGCACTGCACAGACATACAGATAGTCCCTGCCCCAAAGAACTTAGTCTAAATAGACAAGAGAGACACAGCTGGAAGCCCAGCAGGCACAGAGAGGTGAAGTGACTTCCTCCCAGTCACACAGCAGGGCAGTGACAGAGCCGGGAATAGCCCTGGTCCGAGTCTTACTCCTGTGCTTTCTCTCTCCCTGTCCCATGCCTATTCTGAGCACTAACAATGGGGGAGCTTTCTGAAAAGGAACCTCTGTGCGCTTGTTCTGGGGATCTGAGCACCAACGTTCTTTTCATTTGTGAGTGAGAAGGGAACGTGCTGCTAGGTCTCTGGAAGTGAAATCTTAGCGCGTTAGCTCATGGAGCATTCATTCCTCATGCGTTCCATATTTTCTGTGGAGCGCGGTAGGCGGTGACTCTCCCACAGCACCTTACCCTGGTCTCTTTCTCCTCCAGTTCTTTTTCAGCAAACCTCTGAGGATCTTGAACATTTTAATTCTGCTGGAAGGAGCTGTCATCTTCTACCAGCTCTACTCGCTGATCTCATCAGAGAAGTGGCATCAGACCATCTCACTGGCGCTCATCCTCTTCAGCAATTATTACGCCTTCTTCAAGCTGCTGCGTGACCGGCTGGTACTGGGAAAAGCTTACTCCTATTCTGCCAGCAGAGACTCAGAGCAGAAGTTCAGTTAAATCGCGCTGCTGCTCAGCTTGTATTACAAAAAACAAAAAATCAAAACAAAAAAAAAAACTTAAAAAAAGAAAAAAACACGAACAACCTCAGAGCTTTGTATTTTTGTTACCACTGCTTTTTTCTTTGATAAGTGATGTAATTAAAAGGAAAAAAACATATTTTTGTACTCCTAACAGCTGTTTGTATGTTTATTTAGCCGCATCAAACAATAAGCCTTCCACATCCTATCTTTACTTAGAGGAGATCTTTGCATTAACAGATGATTCTGAACCTCCGTTCTTGACAGGTGCAAATGCTGTTTATCTGTGGGGGAGGAGGATGTTGGGAGGGGTCTGCCTGTGGAGTTTGGGGAGGAATGAATAGATCAGTGTGGTCATGTTTAAAAGCTGCTTGTTGGTTGGGAGCAGTGGTGCCAAAGGCCTTGTCTGCAGGAGGAGATTGTACTTGCTCAGTGAAAGTGGCATGGCCCTTCATGTGAACACACAAGTTGAGTGCTTTCCTGTGATTTAGCTTAAATCAAAATAAACACCCATAGAAGGAGGTCCTGCCACTTTAACTTCATATGTTTAGAACCAGATGATTCGGATCAGTGAAATTTCTTTTCTTAGGTCTTGACTACACCATCTGGTTTAAAAATCATATTTTAAAAACCAACAAAACCTGCTTTCCCTCCCTCTAACTGGCACTCCCTGCCATGATTAAAGTAAGGCTGTGTTTACCTTACAGACATCATCTGGCCGAGCTAAGAGTGTGAAAAGAAGCGATCCCTGAGTCCACAGAGTTGGCCAAAGCCCTTAGTGTAGACACATCTATACTGGTGAAACTGCTGTTATAAATATGGCTTGATTTGCCTGTGGGTAGGTGTGGCTTTACTATTGTGGTACAAAGTGCAGCTTTGCTGGTATTGCTGCAACCACAGTGGAAGTGCTTTGCTACTCTAGAATACCAGTAAAGCAATCCTTGTGTAGACAGCCTTAGGGGAATTAGCCCTCTACTTTTCCTGTCTCCCTTTGGGCCTGGGTTTACATTGCAATTCAAATAGCTGGGTCAGATTTACTCTGTGGGTCTTATGCACGTGGCAGCCCTGTGCTCGGGGAGTTTGTGGCCACGGCCTTTGCAGGGGGAGGGTTGTAAACACTGCATTCTAAACCCAAAAACTCTGGTATTTTACCAAGTGGAAATATTTGAAGTTATCTTTTTTTATCCTATTTTATACTCTCCCTGACCCTGGTCCTCTGAAAAGAGAGTAGAAAGGTTCTGTATGGCTTTGAACACAGAACCAGTGGATGGAACCCTAGTACGTGCTGGGCTACCTGTGTATTTCTAACTGGCTCATTGCTGGGAGTTTATATTGTATGATTCACGTGTCTCAGCTTCATATGTTTGTCCTGGAGCAAGGACAGTTGCTGGGGATGTTGTTTTCAATTAATGCCTAACTATGTTTTTGCAGAAGGTTAAGTTAGTGATGCAAGACATTTTCTAAGTACTCGTGATCTGGGGTCATCTATCATTCAAGCAACTCTCCTACTGTTTGGCAATTTCTACAAAATAAATCCCTTAAACAGCTGCCTTTAAAGTATTCTTTGCAATGCAAACCATGTGGAAGTTACGACTGGTCTAAGCTAAGCTTTGAAACTGCTCCAGTCATTTCATAGTGACCTGCAATGGAAAAATAAATTGCACTGGTCTTTTCATTGTTTTTGTTTTTTTAAAAACCAAGTGTCCCCCTCTCCCTCCAACTTCCTTCACTGATTTTATTCCGCTGCACTAGAAGTTCAGGTTGTGCCTAGGCTGGAGTCTTCTGTGCTGGTGGAGACCTAGTGCAACACATGACATCACAAAAGTAAAATCAGAGTAAGGAGGAAGGGGACAGAGTGTTGCTGGTAGCAGCTGTTTGTTTAGCTGCTGTGAAGGGAAAACAACCCTGCCCTTTCAATGAAGGGATTCACAGAGCTCCTTGGGGGCTTGAAATCTTCATAAGAAGACCAGCCTTGACATCCTTGCTTTGAAAATGAAAATCAGCTGCTGTTTTTTTACATCCAGGCCTCCTGATCCAGCAGCAAGAAACAAACAAGGGCACAAGTCTCATCTTTATAACATTCTTAGCCTCTTACCTTTTAAATAACAGGCCTGAGAGTTGTCCAAACCGACCAGAACACAGCAGTGTGCAAGCACTACAGGCAAGGCATGTGTGAAAGGGCACTCTTCAACCCAAATCCCTGCTGGGGGCAGTGCCAGCTGTTGGCACTAGTAGGCAGCAGAGAGCTGCTCCTCCCCTGGTCTTTCATCATTGAGCGATGATGGCAGGCTGGTGTCATTCTGTCAAACCCAGCCAGCTCTTCAGCTCAAGGAGGCAGCTGGCTACAGGCAGGAGCAGGGAGAAGTGACAGGGGCCATTCAAAGGGCCTGGAACAAAGTGACCAGGGAGGTTGTAAGGGGGAGGGGAAGCCTCCAGAAAGTTAAACCCGCCAGCACAGCTGCCTGGAAGGAGGAGGGGGCAGAGGCAGCGCAGACATGTCCCTGGACTGGCCACAGCAGGAGCGGTTACCCTGACATGGAGGGAGGGCGCATGGCTGACCCAAGTAACAACAGAGATCACTGCCACTGAAGGCCATGACACCTACCCGGTAATGAGGGCAGGCCCCCATCTCACACACACCCCTACCCCCGCCAACTGCCCCCCAGCAACACCAGATGGGAGGGGAAGGCAGGGGAGTGGATGGCGCTGCAAGGTAGCATGTCAAATGCACGGTGACCCTGGGTTCCTCCCAGTGCACCTGCCTGAGGAGCATTCGACAGCCAGGTGCCCCTGTAAGGCTGGCAGCTGTCCCAAACTTCGGCAGGCTAAGGGCCTGGTGCCCAGCCTTGTCCTGCAGCCGAGCAGACGCAGTGCTGAGACACCAACCCAGCCCCAGGCGGGTGGCTGGACCGCAAGTGCTGTGGGTGATCGGTTGGAAAGAAGCTGTAAAATACTGGCCGAAAGGGCCCCCACCACCACCCCACCCTCCTTGGAGCCCCTCACTCAACTCCAGCCAGTCGGTAGTTAGAGGAACAAGCGGTGCCACAGTTTGCAATGGGCAGGGAGGAGCAGTCAGCACCTAGGGCCAGAAAATGAGCGAACCAGGAAAACACAGGGCTCCCTCCATTGGCTGGATCCTGTCAGCATGTGCAAAGCCGCCACGTTGGCTAAGAGACACGCTCAAAATGAGCGTGCGAGTGACTGAGAGCCCCTGGGAGCCAGGCCTGGCTTTGTGGGCTACTGCTGGATCAAGCCTAGCCCAATGCGGGGGCCCTCCCTAGGGGCTATGGGCCTGCAAGTAATACTGCTAATAATCCTGCTCCGCCGCTGCCAGAGGGACGCCTGTTGCACCGCCAGGCCTCACACCC
>ML677388.1:5286111-5386020 GCA_007922305.1 Dermatemys mawii
GTGTGTGTGTGTGTGTGTGTGTGTGTGTGTGTGTGTGTGTGTGTGTGAGATCCTCCTCTAGTCCACACCCACACAGGCACCCACACACCCAGAGAGGAGTGGAATTCCCCCCAACACATGAATTCTCCCATCAGTGGGCTGCAAATTGCATGTTGCAAATACATGCAAATACATTAGCCAAGAGACACAACCTCCAATGAGCAATTCCTCCTGCCCCAGCCCCGTTTCCTTGGCAGACACAATGCTGGCCCCTGAACCGCAGCCAAGGATGCTCTGGAGCCAGATGTCAGGAAGCGGGAGAAGTGTCGGATTAGCACAGACGCCTCCCCCCGGCCCTGTCCGGCCTGCCCCTGCAAACTCGCCATCGAAAGCCCTGCAATTAACCGAGCCGGGGGGCGGGGTCCAATGTTAGTTTTGCTCTTTAGCTGCCTGGCAAGTGAAAATCCAGGGCTACAAAGTCAGCGGCCGGCTCTGGCCCAGTGGCAGAAAAGGGGTGGGAGGGGTGGAGAGGAGTCACATCCATTTTACGATCCTGTGCCAAGCTGGCTGAGGAGCCTGAGGGACTCTTTCTGCAGCCTGTGTATTAGAGGGGGTGGTTCTGTGGGTCCAGCCCCATCAGCTCCCCTCAGGAGCTCGCGATGGCTAGAGGGAGCTGATCAGTCAGTGAGGCCCAATGTCTCTCCAGACTTTGCTTTCTCTTTTCCACGGGCCAGACCAGGCTGGGGTTCATGGTACAGCAAGGGAGAGGCCCATCCCTGCGGGCCGCTGCAGCAGCTCTCGCTGGGAGCGTCCGGAACTGGGTTTGCTGCTCACCTGCAATGGGCTTCTCCTCCAGGTTTATCAGTAGGGGCAAGGGGGTGAGCAGGTCGTAAGGATGGGCCATGGTGCCAGGCGGCTGGAATCCAGCCACTCGGGAGGCTGCTGCTCGACAGGAGCTGGGGATGCGGGATCACAGATCCAGGGCGGGGGTGTACAGAAGCAAACCCTGTGGCTGTTGCCGTGAGCTTCCTCAAAAACAGTGCCAGACACATCTTCCATCACCACAGCGGTGCCCTGGGACTCCTGGGGCTGCAGGCTTCCTCACAGCAGTGCCCCGACACTGCGGGCAGGGACCCCCCAGTCCTGTGAGCTTCCTCACAGCGGTGTCCTCTGTACGCTCTTTCCATACACTGCTGTCAAGGGTTTGCTGAGGATCAGAAAGTGACGCATAAACAGGTTGCGTTTGAAGTCATTTTAGCAAAGGTGCTTTAAACGAGCACAGTTCTACACAGACCGGGGCATCTAGCCCTTAACAAGGCGTTAGCTGGGGTCTGTCCACCGAGGGTTAACTTCCCCCAGCCCACAGGTCTTGACTGGGCTCCTTGCTCCTCATCCCGCTCCAGCAGCATGGAATTCCTCTGCCGGAATTTTGCACCACTTCTCCCGCCGAGTGGAGTGAGGAACAATGGCCCAGACATGGCCTTGTCCCTGCTCAGTCCCCATTTCCAGGCTATTGACACCCGATGGGGGGGGAGGAATGAGGAAACTTTCCAACCTCCTGAATGGCTACCATGGAAACCACAGGAGAGGCTGCAACGTACCCATGGGAACGGCTGTCGTCACTCTCCCCCCCATCCCCATTTCACACAGACTGGAGGGGTTGATGCCTGGAGAATGAAATGATTCCCTCTTTAAAGGAGAAAAAAAATCCGGGGCTGGAATGGGACACTGGGGGCTTCCCTGTTCCGCACTCAGCCCCTTGGTTAAGGGCTAGGGGAGATGTTACCCACCAGGACTCCTGCAAGACGGGAGGGAGAATCCCCAGGCATGGCAC
Source organism: Dermatemys mawii (assembly GCA_007922305.1). Lineage (NCBI taxonomy): Eukaryota > Metazoa > Chordata > Testudines > Dermatemydidae > Dermatemys > Dermatemys mawii. The sequence goes on from ML677388.1 coordinate 5,287,925, forward strand.
CAGGACAGCAGAGGGAGGCTCCCAGCGTCTCTCAGGAAAGGCCCAATGCTCTGTGCACCCAGGTATCCATCCCAATGCAGACATGCTGGAAACCTGAAGAGCTGAATGCCTTTCCCATGACCCAGTCCAGAGAGACCCACCTGCCCTAGCCCCAGCTCCTCAGGGTCACTCCCTCCCCCTGCCCAGGAATTCTACCTACAACCAGAATGAGCAGCTGTGCTGGGATGGCACCTTCCCTGGTAGGGTGGCTGGCCCTGCACCCTGCCCAATCCTCCCTGAGTCTATTTACCCCCAGGGAACGGAAACTGCCAGGGAGGTGGAAATCAGCGAGACTCCAGACCCACATTGTCCCGTCCCCCGGCCCGGCCTCCCAGACAGTATAAAGCAGCCCCAGAACAGGCGGCTGCAAGGTTCTTCGGCAGCCAGCACTTTGTGCTGGCCCCGCGGGAGAAGACAGATTGCCCGGCCAACAACAACCCCCTGCCACCGGCCTTTCCGCAGACCCCACCCGGCGAGCGCGCTGGCTAATCGGAATGTTTTGACGTCCACGCTGGCGTGAAGTGCAGCCCAGGGGCTTCCGCTCCGCATTATCCCTCAATAAACTGTGTCTCAGCTAAGCAAACGGGGGCTAAGCCACTAATTCCTGCTCTGTCTTTTCTCCCCAACCGACCCAGCCGGTTCCCATCCCCATGCGCCTCCCCCGAGAGCTTCACATCCACACACACACTCCCCGCGCTTCCCTTCAACAGGCCCTGCTGTTACCGGCCCCTGACCCAGAAAAGCCCTTGATCCCAGCAGTGACTGTCGCTCCTGGTTAATTTCCTTTTGTTTCCATGAGTCGGGACATGGGCAGATGGATGCAGCTGCCAGCTCAGTACAGATGAGGCCATTTGGCAGCAGGAGACGCCCAGGTCTCGGGGCTCGCTCCAGGCCCATCCGCCAGGACAGAAGCTTCAAGCAAAAGGGGATCAAATACCCTCCCCAAACACGTTGGACCCTTTGAGGGCTGCCCCTGGTGGAGGAAGGGCTGAAGCTAGCCATGGGCCAGGGAGTCCAGGAATCTGCCACGTCGGTCAGTGGAATCTTAGAACATAAGAACGAGCCAAGGTCCATCTAGCCGAGTACCCTGCCTGCTGACCGTGGCCAATGCCAGGTGTGTCAGGAGGCCTGCACAGAACAGGGGCAGCGTAAAATCCATGGAACTTAACAGCCAATCAAACAGCACAGGGGCAGCTGGACTGGGGCCTTGGTCGGTCCTAGCCTGAGGCAGTAAACAAACTCGGATTTTCAAATCCACCTACAGTTGCAGCAGATTCCCTGTGCGCTGCCGGTTCCTGGGACCGTGTCCCCTCGGGGTAGCCAGGTCCCCGCTCCAGGTACCTTTCACTCATTCTCAGGAGCTATCCACTGGAATGTGAACCACAAGGCCAGTGTCAAAGCATCCAGGAGGCGGGAGAATGAAGCCAGATTCCCCTGACCTGACCCCCATTGGACCAGGTGATGCATCCATGGGCCAAAATCAAGCTCTCTCTAAGTCTACGTGCCAGCATCAGCTCCACAGGTGATAGTCACGTGGACCAGTAGCCCTTAGGTAACTATTGAGGTGAGTCACAAACAGCAGAAATGAGCTAGTGACACCCCAGCCCTGCTCCTTTCCCAGGCACAGCTCACGCCTTTGGGGAACAGCAGCTTTCTCTCTCTGTCGAATGAGGCAGACACAGGCAGCTGCCTCATGGGATAAATCCAACACCTGGCTCCAACCTGGTATTGTTCATTCAGGCATGTTTCAGCGGGTTTCACGTAGGGCTGGGTCATCGAGTCACTACCCAACCCAGCGCAGGGTTTAAATCCTGCATCGTGGCCCTACTGTGGGATGGAGAACAGAGAGAGAAGCTCCCCACCACCCACCGGAACAGGTGCTCCCAAGAATGCCCCGTTAGGAACCAGCAATCCCTTTTCTAGCCAAGTCTGGCCCTTTCAGAGAGGCCCCTAGCGAGGCTCATGTTGCCACCCTTGGGATTAGCCCATCTCCCCTCACAGCTCCTACCCCCACTCACCAGGCCTGGAAACGAGGACTGGGCACAAAACAGGAGATTCCCCCACAGTGCGAAATCTGGTGGGTTATTTTAAGCTGCTCCCTCGGGTCAGGTGGGTCCCTTACCGCAATTTCACCCCAGTCCGCCACTGAGCCCCTTCCTCTCCCTGCCACTGTCTATCCTCCGAATCCCATTGCTGCAGGACCTTGTCTTGCGCTCCCTGTTCCTAGCCCCCACCCCGAACCACCCCTACTTTGACAACCAGACGGCTCTGGGAGGCAGTCCAGAGCAACGGGACATTGTGTCCAGGAGCTCCGAGGCTTGAGGGGAGCAGTGTTCGTGGACTTGTCTAATCTGCACTAGCAAGGCTTTGCCGGTAGAGAGATATTAGAGATGCACTGTCTGCTGCTATCGCTTATACCAGTGCCATGAACACAAAAGCCTTGTATTCATAGGGTGAATATAAAGACTTGGGGCCAGGATCACCTCAGCTATACGAGAGCTTTTTCCAGTATAAAGAGGTAAATTTTCACACCCATAGCCGACACTGTGACACCAGCAAAAGGTTTAAGCGTAGGCCAGGCCTGATATGGCAGCTTCCATCTCTGCAGCTCAGAGCACTTGATAAAACAGTGGCGGACCATTTCTTCCTTATGCAGTTAAATGACATGCCCAAGATAATCCAATGAGTCTGTGGCGGAGCCGAGAAAAGAGAAGCCCAACATCCTAATCCATGCTGCCTCCCATAAGTCACTCACCATAATAGTCAAGCCAGATCCGGGTGGCACTGGCGTGCAGGGGAGCCCCAAGGGCAGGAGTTAACCTGTTATCTTATCTCCTCTTCTGGGCCGTACTGTTTATATTAAGCATCTTCTAAGAAGGGAGAGGCAGGGAGACCTGAGAGATTGTATCACAAGCCCTGATCCCTTCAGTCACAGAGTCTGTAGTGACACATTTCCTGCCAAGGGATCCCTGATCAGGCAACCCACCCCTGAGGATAAAGCCCAGCCTCTCCCCTCCTCCCTGCAGGTAACACACCCTGCATTGTGTCAGGAGCCTGGTTCAATGCTTCCAGGGACTTTGCACTGGCCTCAGGCCCCGCCTGCTGCAGGGCGGAGCGAGAATGAGGCAGAGTGTGTGTGTGTGTTTAAAATCCTTGCCGTCCAGAATTGCATCACGCCACCCCATCCTCCCAAGACTGTGGCTTTTCCACTCATGCTCCTTTGCTCTTTTTGTCTCACTTGCTTTGGAGGAGGAGGGGGGAGGGAGGGGCACCTGGCTTGCTGAAGGACGAGAGGAAGGATAATTATACGTGCTGGTAGGATTGCCCCACGGGGCCCAGCTCCCAGCTGAAATGGCGTGATAACACAAGCTGGGATCCCAGCGTTGTGTTTCCTCATGTCAGCTCCCCGTCTTCTGCCAGTACCAGCCAGGATTCATTGGCACGCGCTCTTCACACACACTAGGATACCAGCAGCGTGAGCTTCCTCACAGCAGTGCCCTGCCAGAGCCAGCTAAAGCTGCGAATCTCCTTACTAGCCATGCCTGATGACACCCACTAGCACTGCACCCTGGTGACCCTTCTCACAGCTGGGTGTCTTGTCAATTTCAGCACACACAGCTCCAGGGCTGTGAGCTTCCCTACAACGGTGCCCCATCAGTGATCATTCCTGCAAGGGCAGGTGTATTCATAGGCAGATTATCAGCCGGGAGAGGTCAGCTGCAGGTTGTTCATAGCAGCTCCTTCCTTCCTCAGCAGGAATCCCTGATGAAATGCCAACATTCAGCTCCCGGGGCCAGTTTATTTGAACGAGGATCAGATGATCAGGCCTGTGACCGAGTGCAAACAGCCGCAAGTCCCGTCACAAGAAGCTTCTTTCCGCTGAAGTGATTGAAGCATCCTGTGGACACGCCTGTTGGCACATTCATCTTGGGACACCTGAAGAGGAGGTAAATCTTGGCTTCGGTTGGCAATCCCTGGAGACAGTCCCTGCGCCTCAGACAGATAACGGGGCCTGGGTGTCAGTTTCTGAACCCAGAGAGTCACTAGTCATTTGGGGCTGAGCCCGGTTAGATTCCCACACTGAGAACCTGCTGCTGATCCCTGGGGTAAGGACCAGACCCTGGATTTCACACCCAGATACACATCAGTCCAACAGGAAGAGCAGAAAGGTCTGCTACCTGTCTCTAGAAAAGATCAGGGTGAGAGTATATGCAGTGTTGCTGAAGCTGAGTTGGCCCCAGGCTAGTAGAGAACCAAAGCGGGTGAGGTAATATCTTCTGCGGGTGAGAGAGAGAAAAGCTTTCCAGCTTACACAGAGCTCTTCCTCGGGTCTGGGAAACTAACTCCCAGTGTGCCTGGTCAGAAATACAAGAGTGCGTCAGTCTAACAGCAGAGGGGAAAGAGCTCGTGGTAAACGGCACAGGCCTGGGAACCAGGATACGTGGTGTGGGGGAGATGTTCCCAACTCTGCCAGAGCCACCCTGTGACCTTGGAGGCTGCATCATCAAAAATCACTCTGAGCCTCGGGTGCTCACAGAGCTGCCCTGTGAAAAGCGGGAGCGGGCTGTTCCTGCATAGAGGGTTGTGGGGGTTAATTTAAAGCAAGCAAAAATGCTTTGAGATCATTTGCTGGGAGCTGCTCTGCAAGCGTGTGAATACCAAGGAGAAAGGGGAATTGCCGAGTGTCATCCAATGGGGGTGTTACTAGAATTTGACCCCTGTCTGGTGTGTTTTCAGAATGACTGCAGATGACCCCAGAGGTTGTGATGGGGGCACATGCTGCCAGCTAGGGGGAAGGGAATGGAGAAGAGGAAATTTAAGGCAAATAAACCTCCTGACAATGGGATCTGTTAGGGTGTGGAACAGTCTCTCCAAGGGACAAAACTGGGACTTTTAATGCTCCTCTAATGAACAATCCAGGACCAGCTCTGGCTCATGGGAAAAAAAGCGGACTAGACAGCCCCTAACTAACTGTCCTTCCCATATGCTGAGATGAGGTATGGAGCAAGATACCTGCTCAGTCCTCTTGGGGCTGTAAGGAAAGAGGAGGGCATCTCTAGCCTGTAAGAAACAACAAGATTTACAGGGAGGGGCTTTTCTTTCCGAATTCAGGGACACATGGGGCAGAATAAATCATACTGCCACAAATCAGTTCTGAATCCAATCTCTGGCTGCATATTTAATCTTTTCCTGGGGCAGTGTGGTGTGTTATCTCCTCTGATTACTGTTGCTTCAATTTGCTGAGGGATAAAGCCATGGATGCTGCTGGAGTGTGTGTGTGTGTGTGTGTGTGTGTGTGTGTGTGTGTGTGTGTGTGCCAAGTAGCAAGATTTCCCCCTTACCTGTAAGGGGTTAAGAAGCTCAAATAACCTGGTTGGCACCTGAGCAAAAGAACCAATAGGGAAATAAAATACTTTCAAATGGGTGGGGGGCTTTGTTTGTGCTTTTTGTTTGTGTGGGTGTTTGCTCTTGGGACTAAGATGGACCAGACAAAAATCCATTTCCTCCAAACAAAATAATCCTGAACAAGTCTCTTACATTACAAAAATAGTAAGTAAAAGCTAGGCAAGGCATGTTATCGTTTGTTTTAGCTTGTGAATTTTCCCTGTGTTGGAGGGAGGTTTATTCCTGTTTTTTTGTAACTTTGAAATTAAGCCTAAACGGAGTTCCTCTGTGTTTTTGAATTTTTTGTTACCCTGTAAAGTTATCTTCCATCCTGCTTTTACAGAGGTGGTTCTTTTATCTTTTCTTTAAATAAAATTCTTCTTTAAAGAACCTGATTAAGGGGTTTGGGTCTGGGCTCACCTGTACCAATTGGTGAGGATATTATCCTCAAGCCTTTCCAGGAAAGGGGTGTAAGGCTTGGGGGGATATTTTGGGGAACATAGGATTCCAAGTGGCCCTCCCTGAATGTTTGTTTAAATCACTTGGCGGTGGCAGCAGACCGTCCAAGAACAAAAGGGATTTGTGCCTTGGGGAAGTTTTACCCTAAGCTGGTAAAAATAAGCTTAGAGGGTTTTCATGGGGGTCTCCACATCTGTACCCCGGAGTTCAGAGTGGAGAAGGAACCCTGACAGTGAGAGAGAGAGAAGCTTGTGGGCCTCTCTCCTTCTCAGCCCACTTCTAGAGGAAACCTATAAATCTCCAGCTGCCTTTCCCGTGTGTTACGATTTCCTTCCTTCCATTGAGAGAGGACCCTGAGGTTAGATCACAGATGCTGAGCTCTCAGACCCCAGGCGGTGAGAGCACAGGCGCTGGGATGCCAAACCAAAGAGTCACCGAATCTTGCTACTTAGACCCGATTGTGACTGGTCAATTGATTCTCCGGCATCAGCTCTGCAGGGAACCTGCCGGCTGGGGTGAGCTGACCCTCATAAGGGTGGGAGATACACATGGATCCTAGCTTGGGCGGACACGCACTGGGCCTGCTTTGTCTTTCAGCTGCAACTCATGTGGACCCTAAAGTCTGCGGTGGAGGTGCCACCGGTGTGGGGGGCAGGTCTGCTCGGGCTAGATCACCCCCAGAGTCACTGCAGCTTTTGCTCACCCCCACGAGCCATCGCTCAGAGCCTCCTACGCTTCTCAGAGGGCCAAATTCAGCCCTGCTTAAGCCCACAAATGTCACGGGAGTTGCATCCACTTACACCTGGCGTCAGTTTGGCCCGGAGAGCCCAGTTCTGGCACTGGATGAGGAGACATTTCAGGGATTTTTCTGCTCCTCTCAGGATCTAATCCCTGCACTGCTGAATCTGTGCCTCCCCCCGGCCCGCTTCTACAAGGTAGCACGTGGTCTCGGTTGGCTGGTAAGTGCTGTCATGACCCCTGGCGCTGTCCTGCTCCTTGACCCCTCGAGGTCAGCGGGCTGCCTGCATCGTATTACCACACTCATCACCCTTCTGTTCAGCTGCTCGGAAACAATGGGGCTCGGAGGGTCTGTCACTAGGGATGCGAAGGCAGCCAGCACGCGGGGCCGCCACGACCCATAGCCAGCAGGGGATCCCGCTGTATCTGTGTCTGAGCTGGGCCTGGCAAGGCTCTGAAATGCTTGTTCTGGGCTTCGTGGGGTGGGCGAAGTGTGGCAGAGAATGAATCCCAAGAGAAGGGGCCTTCTTGGAGAATGCCCGGCCAGCGACCCCCTTTTATACACGGGGTGCTGAGCAGCATGGCTGATCTCAGCTGCAGCACTATGGCCTGGAAGGAGGGTGTCCCATTGGGACACTTCCCACACCACTTCGGCCTTTAGAGATTGAGAGCCAGCACAGCCTACAAAGTCCAGATGGAATATGTCCATGCCAGGATGCACCTTAACATTTAGCGGGTTAAAGTCATAAGCCCTGGGCTGCTGAGTTGTTGCCTCAGGCCTGAGACGGGTGAACGTTATCCCCGTGCGACCCAACACACTCACAAGCGAACAGGGCACTTTACAGGGTCCCGGGAGTCAGACCCAGGGAACTAAATAGGAAGAGGGCAAGGACACAGACTTGCCAGCTAATCAAAGCCAAAACCCGCAGTGGGCAGTGGAGGAAGGTTCGTCTGTGCTGCAACGGTTCCAATGGGGAGCCCCATCTCCAACCCGGGAGCGGCATCCAGAGGGAGGCGCCGAGGCGCCGGTGGGTGGAGTCATAATGAGACTGGCCTGCCTGGGTCTCAAAGGGCCTATGGTTTTTGGAGAGCCGGGGGGCTCTGGGGAATCTCGCTGCAGGGAGTCAGAAGCGTGGAGGAATCCAGACCGCGCAGGATCTTCAGAGAAAAAAATCAGTTTCAGCCCCTGCATTTGTTTGGAAGATCCTGAGCCTCTGGTTTCCCCTAATCCCCAGGGCAGGCAGAGGCCCACGCAGCTGCCATTACCCAAACCCAAGACACATCCACACGAGTACCCCTACACAAGACCTCAGGACGGTTTGTTCCTTTTCCAAGAACCCCCAAGGTCCTGCTGGTGCCAGCTACTGCACCCTCAGGGCTACTTTCCCAGTGCTGAAGGACCGTTTTTCTCAGTTCAGTCGGACCCAATAAAAAGAGCCATTGAAGTCTAGTAAATCTGTATCCTCCGCATGCTGTCCTAATTGTGAAACTGATTAACCGAGCAGACACATGACTGCCAGAGCCGAAAGGACAGGCTGCCGCCATAAAGGGGCAGGGCAGGTTCACCAGCCCCAAGTGGCTTTGCAGCCAACAAATCCTGAATCCACATTCCCAGATAGCCCAACACCTCCCGCCCAGATGGACGCCCCTTGAATTTCTGGGAGATCCTGGAAGGTGAAAGGGGAACAGTGTAGCAGAGGAGCTCACATCTGACCATTAAAATAAAGCCCCGGCTCACATCCTGGCGAATGCAGGTGCATGTTCAACAACAGCTGCCATTCAGCTTTTATAAAGCATGGAAATTAAATTTAAAAAAATGTATGTAAATACGGCATTACAGCTGAAAACTGCAAATGCTTGTGTCAGGCCATTCAGCTGTAAAGCTCCTGCAGCTACGGTTCCGGAGCCCTATGATCCTCTACAGAGTCAAGAGCGCACCCCAAACCCCAACACAGAACCTTACTCCCACACAAGAGACCCCAGGAACTCTTGCTCTGGGAGATAGAGCTCTCGGCAGGCAAACCTCCTGGAGCGGGGTGGTGCAAATCTCTCAAAGCCTGAGGTCATGATTACCCACAAAAGTCTCCGCCTGCAGTTTACACACACACCAGATGCCAGATGCTGGGTCAACCTTTGCTGTGTCCTCTCCCTTCACTTTTCTCCTGGCAGAAATCCCACAAAGAAAGACACAAGAGCAACTTTCTCACCCCCACTCCACTTCCTCCTGGCCTGGGAAAATCCCTTCTTTCTTATTCACCACTTAACCACAGGATTTTGACCGTAAGTGACTCCTAAGTCCTGTCTTGGCAACAGCTTGGCTGGACCACTTGATTTACTGGTAATACAGTGACAAGCGGGTCCCATCCGAGAGCTCTCCATCCCCCATCCCACCGTCCATAAGTCGTCTCTGAAGGAAGCTGCAGGGGCAGGGAAAGGGAGAGAGAGGGAGGGCAAGGTCTGCCAACACGTCTTGGCTTTAACTAGCCCTATTGCAGGGCTAGGGAGCCAGGAGAGAGATCACAGGAGAGCTGGCAGAGTATCCCCCAGGCCTGGTTGTCAGCGGGCCTCCCTTGGGGCAGGGTTTTGTGCCTGCCTCATATAGAAGCTTGGCACTGCGAAGTGGAATGTGCCAGTCTGCAGGTGGAGGCTGTTCCACCCCCTGGTGTGAATCCCTGCTGGGACCTCAACCTACCTTGTTCTCCAGCAATGGGCTTGCTGCAGGAATCACTGGGCGAGGGGTCTCTGGTCATCATGCAGGAAGCCAGACTAGATGAGCTTTATGGTCCCTTCTGGCCTTAAAAGTCTATGAGATGAGTTTGTCAGCTCTCAGCTGGGACGCATATCAACAACACATCACACCCGGCACTAGCAGCTCCCCTCAACAACAGTCGCCAAAGAGGGGAAGAGGCCTGAGCAGGCCATGGAGAAGGAATTCCACATCAGCCCTAGTGCGAGCGTGGGACAAGCCAAAAAAATGCAGGTGAAATGCTGAAGAGGACGCTGTGAGGGAAACGGCTGGCGCTGGCAAAGCAGGGAGCCCCGGCCTGCCAACCCCAGGAGGAAATGGACAAGGGAGCAACGGCCTGACAGCTGCCAGCACAGATCCCTGTGGCAACCCATGTTCCATCCAAGGGAGAATTGTTCTCCCGTTCTAAACAGGCGTCTACACCATGGGGCAACTTTGGCCCTGGAGTAAACAGAATAAACTTGACTGAAATCAACAGGCTGATCAACACTGACACCGGGGCTGAATTGTCTCCGTTTGAACTAAGCATAAAGCACAACGGCACCTCGTGGGCTCACACGCAGAGAATGCTCCCAGCGTGCCCGATTCCCTTACAGACATGGGTTTGCAGCTCTCTGGCTGAGCCCCAGACACAGAGAGCTCAGAACTGTCAGTCTGAGAGGACACCGCAGCGGTGGGGCTGTGTCATGCGTTGCTTTTCCATGAGTTGGCGCCCTGTGCGTGGGCGTGTGTGACCTGCTCCAGCCAGGGGACGGAGCAGTGCTGGGACTGAGCGGAGCTCGCTCATCCTTTAGGAATGACAAGAACAGGACTGAGTTGAAAAGAAAAGATTAGAATCAGTGAATCAGTCATTTGTCCCTTCTCGGGGCTTGGCTGTTGACTCCCACGGGCACTGCCCCATCCACACTTAGGTTAAGACAGAGAAAATTTGCTCAAAAAAGTTTCCCAGCTCTGTCACTGACCAGCTGTGTGACGGGAGCAAGTCACCTCCCTGCTCTGTGCTTCAGTTTCCCCTCACACCTTTTGGCTGTCTTGTCTGTTTAGATAAGCTCCTCAGGGCAGGCTCTTAATGTATGTCCACACTGGGTCTCTCTCAATTGATATTACGAGCTCAGTTAGAGCCACTAAGAGCTACGATAATACAAATAATAGTAAGCATCATTTTTTGTCTTTACTTTAGAGATCATCTTAAAGGCGGTCATAAAGGAGGCAGAATATTTTAGCGGCCAGAGCACCAGACAGGGAATAAGAAACTCTGGGTTCTGTCCCTGCCTCCGACACTAATCCTCTACATGGCCTGAGGTAAGTCACTGCGCCATTCTGGGCCTCAGTTTCCTCATCTGTAAAATGGAACTCATGATACTTGCCTACCTCGTGAGGCACCTTGCGATCTGTGAATGAATGCACTGTCTAACAAGAGCTCCAGCAGGCTCCTTCAGCCCCTCGGGGAGCAAGGTTAGCCAGCACTGGCTTTGTTGTGCTCCCTTACGCACGTAGGCAAAGAGGTAATGCTGGAGGCTTCTTCTGGGTCTAACTAAGGAAGTCACGTATCTCTCCGGCAAGCCTGGATCCCACTAAGCAATTCCCACTTGCTAAGCCACAGAGGTTGGTACTGATCATTCCGGCCTGTCTTATTTATTGAGTGGTGACAGTGATCAGAAGAATGGCAGCCGTATAGCAGAAGCAGTGGATAAATGACACCCCCGCCCTTGTTCGATCCGCCTGGGTCCCTTTGAGTTAAATCGCTATTGAGACAGCCCCTGCTCTCCTCCTGTCTAGCCGGAATTGGACCCTCACACGTGTCCCCCTTTGGTTTTTCTGGGGGTTTATTGGTTTATACGTCACAGCAGAGCAGCCTGTGCACTGAGGCTCAGGTCTGAGACCTAGTCGGTGCTTTTCAAGGCTGGAGAGCGGGAGAGGCCAGCGCTGGCTTTGGTTCTCAAACCCCCAGGGGAAAGTTTGGCTCCAGATCCCGTTTTACCCAGACCCTCAGCACTCATGGGGGAGAGGGGGGTGACTAACGGGTTTTGCTTTGGACCCGGCTGGTATCACTGCACTGCTGGGGCCGGGGGACGTGGGGTCGCAGGCAGAGGATTTCTGAGTTAATGGCGTCTGCTGTTTCCCTCTGTTCCCCTCCCTTGTTTTTCAGGCCTGACTACGATCTAGTTTTCATGGGCTGCAAAACACACGAGACAGTCGCTTCAGCCCCAGCTCTGCAGATCCCGGTAGCAAGGAGAAGCCAGACAGCGACGAGGCATCAGCTTTGATGCTCCGGGGCATTAGCATCTCCTAGGAAGGATTTATGGGATGACCACTGTGAGTAGCTGGCAGCTGAAGCTGCCATATGGGAGGAGGCGAGCTATCTATTTTAGGCTGCTCTGCTGATTCGAGGTCCACGCCAGGGCGGTTCGATTGTTGCTGGTGCTGCCCCACAGTGATGTGATTGGGCCTGGCACGGTGTGCGGGAGCTGAACAGCCCACGCACAGTGTAGGCTATATATGGGATGCTTGTCACCGGCAGACTCATTGTCCCATTGGTTACCTGCTCCCAGGGGATTCTTGCCTCTGTCTGCTTCCTGTTCCCACTGTGGCTCGGCAGGAATGGACACTCCCACCCCTGGACTCATTGGTCAGGCTGAGCACAGCCTCCAGCGCAGTGGAGCGGACCGAGGAATGTCTGAAGCAGAGGAGATGCAGGGGCCCACGGAGATGCCCGCTGCATGCGGCCTGGCCTTGTTGATATTCTGGGCAGGCTCCACTCTAGCTGCAGAAACCATGGTTATGGGAGGCTGGGAAGCTGCGGGCGGGCACGGGTCCCCTCTCACACGTCCCTTCCGGGCACATGCTTGCCGGGCTGGGCTTGCCTGGTGAACGCTGAGGCACTTTAGGTTTTCGCCTGGGTAGCTATGGACTGGGCTTATCCCTAGCTCCCCAGGTTCAATCCTCACTAACTCCCATCAGGCTAGAAAGAGCCTCAGAGGCCAGCCAGGACTGAGGCTGACCCATTGCCCATGAGATGGTTTGGGGAAGGAAGGGGTAAATTCAGAGCCCATTTTCCAGAACCACTCCCAGCATGTAAACACACAGGAGGGTTCCCCTCACTCCTAAGGCCAAGGTCCCCATGGGCAGAGTGCAGGACAAATGACTCAGCATTTAGCCGGCATATGCTCCACAGCACGGTTTTCTTTGGTCAACGCCGCTTCGTTGAGAATCGGGGCCTTTCCCCAATTGGCAACTTTAGGTAGGGCCTGTGACTGAGTAGACCAAGGTTCCCTATTATTGTGATACGCGCACTTGCCTCCCCTTTCCTCACGTCTCGTCCCTTCACGGTCCTCCCCAATTGCAAGCGCTTCAGGGCAGGGACTCTTCTGGTGAGACACTTAGCCTGGTGGAGCGGGGAGCTGAAAGGAAGAAAACCCTTCTCGAAATGATGAGCAAGATGCCCCGGTTGGGGGTGGGGGGTGTGCGTTTGTTGACGGTGAATATTTCGTTTCTGAGGTTTAATAAAATTAAACAGAGGATCAAGTCAACTAGTGCCTGACTTCAAAGTGTGACACTTCTCTAACCGATGCCCGCTGGGGTATCTATGTATGAGAGGACACACACTATGCACCCTGTGAAGAGCACGTACACACAGAGGAATCCACTCTTTCCATGGGGCTCTGGAGCCTGGGCCATGTGAACCCGCAGGAAGCAGTGAATAGAGCATCCAGGACTGAGACAAGGATTCATTTCAAAGTGCCCAGATGCCCCCTAGGCTGCTCGCTCCCTCTGGGTGAAACGGAGCCCGGCCAGCTGCTCCGGCACAGGGCCCTGGAGTCTGATTGCACTGCTCACGCCTCTGACATTCCCGCTCTCTGATGCCTCTGCCTTTTTCTGGGGTTCTGAGGGAGGCGCTGTGGCCCCTGGGGAGTGGAGGCTGCTGGAGGGAGTGGGAGGAAGGGAAATGGTGTACTCGTCTGCCTTTGAGTAACCCACCCTGCACCATCCACATCAAGCACTGAACCACTAACACAATTGACAAGTGCCAATGGACATGAGATCGATCCCTGCTGGTCACCATTGGTCTGTGCACAGGGACCCTTGTGATCACATTTCCCCTCTGGCTCAGCTGGATACATGCATGGCTGACAGGAGCAGCCCACTGGGGGCTGGGAAAATTCCCTCTTTCTCAGATCTCTCCCAGGCTCTGCCTAAGCGACTTGGTGGGGGGAATGCTGGTGGCCAGCCTACAATAACACTACTACAGGTGGGGCCGGACCACTGATAGCAGAGACATGGGAAGCTGAGGAGCTCAGTGAAGCCAAGACTGGTTGCACACTCCTGCCAGCGTGATGTCTGGGTGAGCGTGAAGGGCAAACTCCCGTCCTTGTGGCACCAATGTGCAGCCATCCGCACACCAGAGCAGGGTTATCAACAGAGGGGTTTTCCCAGGAGAAAGCCCTACAGTTCCTCCATGTCCATTGGTGCCTCTCGTAGAGAGAGGAGAGCCCAGCACTGCCCTCCGGGGGTGGGTTGTAACAAGTCACCGCCTACAATTCAAGATCATAACAAGGACGAGGATGAAAGAGGCCAGACGAAGCCTAGCACAGTACAAAACAACAAACATTAAACCCCAGTTGGAATTGCCGCGTCCAATCCCCTGCGCAGTTACTGCTAGAAACACCCACTTCTGAGCCAAGCAGACAGTTTGTAGTAGCGCCTTATTGGATAGTGGGGGTCCCGAGACATTAGGCACCAAATAAGGGCCCTCCAATGGCATCAGGGGGAAGGCTGCCTACCTTTGCCTGTGGGCACCAGATGCTACAACTAGCTCCTCAAGGTTACGTTAGGTTTCTCCTCACCCCCAAACATATCTGATTCCTGAGCCCTTCCGTGTGGGCCTGATCCTCACCCAATGGCCCGAACCCCCTGCCATGTGGAAATGGCTTTTCCTGCAGACAGAGTGGGGCAGGGGTGGAAGCAGCGTCTCCCCGGACCAGCACTATTTCCTGGGCTGGGCTCTGTTCTGGGGAGCAGAGCCCTCTGCAGGGGGCAGGGGAGAGGGAGCTCGCTGGATTCCCAGAAGATGCAGTGATTCCTTCTTCCCTTTCTCCTGTGCTGGGAAATATTGCTTCCATTTCCCTTAATAGCTGCCCATCTGCGCTCCAGGGGCTTTCCCTACATGCCCTGCTGTGCAGCTGGAAAGGATCTGGGTCCTCTCCAGGCTGGGAGATCCCCGGGGGGGAGGAGTTCCCCTTCTCACTCGTCTCGCTCCCTCTGGATGAGGCAAGTTTGGGTAACAGGAGGCATTGCATGGATGGACCAATCTGGGGGGATGGGCAGATGAAAAGAGTGTGGCACAGAGAGAGGGAGATATTTTGTTCCTATAACTCCCTCTGCTCTCATCTGCTCCTTGGTTCATGATTCCCAAATCCCCCCGCCCCCACCCCCCTCGACACACACATTACTAGCACTGGCAGAGCACTGCTGGGAGGAAGCTCACTGCCAGAATGGTGCTAACAGCAACAGCTGTCTACCTAGAGATTCTGCCTGGCTGGAGACTAAGGGAGGAGAGGAAACCTGAGGACTCGCAGGTGGGCCAGGATTGTGCAGAAACACTCAGAAACCAGAGCCACGGTTTGCAGAGACAGACTTTGACCAGAGCACAAAGCCACCTCCCAGCTGCTGCAGAGAGGTGAAGCCCCAGGAAGGTGGCGATGAAAGGGTGTGGACTGGCCAGAGGGCACTGGTTCCTGGGTGTGAATCGGACACTGCAGAATCCCTGGCTGGGCTCCATCTGTCGTGGCCCCAAATCTCTCTAATCCTAGAGACCAGATGCCAGGCACGCACAGGTTAGCTGCAGGTAACGGAATATCCTTCTGGGAGGAGGTTATGGACACCAAAGCGCAGGCAATTAAGGCTAATCCTGCACCTGTGTCTAATGAGGTTATGAGTCTCACATCCCAGTGCAGTACCAGGAAAGCTGGGGGCCTGGGACAAGGCAGCTGGTGGGAGGAATCTGATGGAAGCCAAGCTGCCCCGATGGCAGGAATCATGCCAGATGGGCAGATAAACCTGCCCTAACTGTGAGCTACTCTGGTTGCCATTGAAGTCAATGGGCGCTTCGCCTGAGTGAAGACGGCAGGATTTATCCCTGGGGTGCTGCGGCGTGCGATGGGAGGATGCCCCTGTTTCTGACACAGCTTCCTCCGGGGTGTCTGCGCCTGTAGCATGCGGGAAAGAAACTAGAAAACCCCTGGTGTCATCAATTTCCCCAGAGCAAAGATAGGAAAGATGTTTCCCCTTTTCTGCCTCTTTCACTATGAACTGAAACCACTGCCCCGGGCGTGCTGTTCAGCACCCAGCCTCCTGCCAGCTCGGCGGTGGGAACGAAGGCTTTGCACCACTCTCCTTCTTTGCCAGAGTCAAAGACACAGCGGAAATCTCCTCCCTCGGCCTGAATGCTGCCCAGATGGGGATGGCTGGGACCCTTCCCCGTAACGCCGGCAGCACAGCAGTGGATGGGATGGGAAGTCAGGGTGTGCGGGGCCTGGGCCAACCCCAGGATCTCAGCAGTTCCCAGCCTCGGGGGAGCTGGGATCCAAACTGTGATTCTGGCCCAATTCTAATACCACACTAACCAGCCAATCGACCCTGCTGGGAGGGAGCTTGGGAGAATCGTCCCCCTAAGACAGAGGGGGAAACTGAGTCACAGAGAGGTTTAGAGCAACCTCCAAAGCAGCCGCTGATTTTGGGTGCCCAATGGGAGGCCCAATGACCTCATTAAATTCCCAGAGGTGCTGAGCGCTTGTAGCTTCCACCCATTTCACAGGACATGGTAGGTTCTCTCTACTTCGGCAAGTCAGGCCCTGGGTGGTGTCTTAAGATGGGCACCCAAAATCCAGCCATGTTGGAGAGTATTGGCCTAAAAAAACGTGCCCAAAACCACAGCGTCAGAACCTGGGTGCGTCTGGCTCAGAGGGGCTCTGGCCTCCCTCTGAGTTGCCTTCTGGATCTAGATGAGCAGGGAGTGATTGGTGCCAGTGCCTGGATTTAGCCAGGTTATCAACCCATCCTAATGGGCCCATCACCGTGGTATCTAGCCGGACAATAGCACTCCCACCTTTTGCAAGGGCACTAAAATGTCTGCATAGGCCTGGCAAAGGCAGGACTGTCAGCTGCTGCCCAGGTTCTGACTGGGCCAGTGTCCAGCATCAGAACATAAAGAACGGCCACACCGGGTCTGACCAATGGTCCCTCTAGTCCAATATTGTGTCTCTGACAGAGGCCAGGGACAGATGCTTCAGAAGGAATGAACAGAACAGGGCAATTTTGAATGGCCCATCCCCTGTTGTCCAGTCGGTTTAGAGACACCCCAACCATCTCAGCTAATAGCCACTGACAGACCTATCCTCCATGAGCTTATCTAGCTCTGTTTTTATCCTGCTTATACTTTTGGCCTGCACCCCATCCCATGACGACGAGTTCCACAGGTTGACTGTGCGCTGTGTGACAAAGTACTTCCGTAGGTGTGTTTGAAACCTGCTTCCTATTAGCCTACAATGTACCCCAGCCAGTAGTGGGAGTGGTCTACGCACACTCCCGACCCCATCATGGGTTACTGACCCGGCTGGAAGGTTATTCTTATTTGGCTTTATTTAGGCCTCTCTGAAGGCGACTCGGGCCCTGGGGAAGGCCTGAGGGAGTATAACTTTTCAGAGAACAGGAGGCTGCAGTCACTCCTCACTCATTCATTCACTATATATAAAGATCGGTCCGCGGGGTGAGTCAGTCAGAGGCGCACAGACAGGCTGCTCCTACCCAGAGAGCCGCTGGCTGGACACGAGAGGACGGGGGGATGTTTCCTGCAACGGCCCTGTTTGTGGCGAACTATCTCCTTTCTCGGTACGTGCACTTGCCTTGCTTTCACAGCTACATGGGATCGCGGTGCTTAGACAGACGCTAGACAAGGGGTGGACCAAATGGCACTGCCCTGCCCGCCCCCATCCCGCAACAGCCGCCCCGAATGTTTGGCGGGTGTTGAGCACTGCAGTGAAATTCTGCACACGTCTGAGACCTGCTCTGCAAATTGGAGTCCTCTGCATAGCGGGACCTGGCAGGCACCATATGCATGGTGCACGGAGGATGCCATTTTGCAAAGTGTGGCTTTGCACATGTGGCCCATGGAGGGGCCCCAAAACTAGCAGATGCCCCTCCCCCAAGAGAGGGCTGCTTTTGCCTGACATGGGCACACACCAGGGATTTGTGACCCCTGTAACTCAGCCTCTCCCCATCCTGGAATTTGCTTTCAGTGACCCAGTTTGACTCATCAGTGAGCACTCTTCACCTCTCCTCCTCGGAGGACTTGGATCAGAGACCCTGCCAAGGTTTTGTTCTCCTGTCGGATTCAGTTTCTCTCACAGTGTCCGCAGACTTGAAGCGTGATCCCTCTCCCCCAGGAGGAGGGTTTGTCAGGACATTTGTGGTCGGTACCCCCTCCCCATGCCCTTGATAGCTTAGAAATCTTAGAGATTTACAGCAGGAAAGGAATAATTCTTGCTGAATCAATTGGAGGGAGCTGAGCTCCCTGAAGATGATTTCCCAGCCAGATTCTGTCTTGGGTGGTTATGTTCTGCCTCTCCAAATTCCCCCCGCACAA
Source organism: Dermatemys mawii (assembly GCA_007922305.1). Lineage (NCBI taxonomy): Eukaryota > Metazoa > Chordata > Testudines > Dermatemydidae > Dermatemys > Dermatemys mawii. The sequence continues at coordinate 5,305,933 of ML677388.1, forward strand.
CTAGGCACAGACATCATTTCCAGCCTTGGACTGCTATGCACATTAGACATTTGTCCCAACCCAGAAGTGGCTGCATTTCACTGCTTGACGAAGTGACCCCTCTCTATAGTTTGCAGAGTGCTTTGGGATCCCTTGGATGAAAGGCACTAAGGAAATGCAAGATGCTAGGGGCTCTGTCCCATGGTCAGCCTATCTGCTCCGATCAAGGGCAAACATTACTCAAATCCACCTTCTGCTCCCTGAAACTTCTGCCGCACGGCAGGGAAATTGACAGTGCAACACCCATGGGGAGGGAGAGCACAAGAGCGGCATGTCTGCAAACCCCGCAACTCCACTGCAGAGACTTCCCTGTATAAACCTCATGGCTTCTCTCTCTTGATGCAGCAAGCCGAGGGCCCTGCTGCCCCGCAGAAATGAGGTGGAGATGCCAATTTACAGGGGGAGGAAGAACATCGCTCCGCGCCCCACTTACTCCAGTCACCGGGGCCTGCAAGATTACTGGGTCAGCCCACAGAGGCGCTATTCTTCGGGCAGTGCCTGGACCACGCCCCGGCGGCGGATGCTCGTCCTCCCCGGGAACACCGGCCTTTCTGAAATAGAGTCTGTCCACTGGCCAAGCTGCTGCGGACTCAAACACAACCTGGTGTAAGTACAGACCCCAGCAGACCCTGGGCTGGAGGCCTTGGCAAGGCGAGGAGGGAGAGGTAGGGGCGGGGGAGCTCGCAGGGACAGAGTGAAGGGAAACACAATCCCAGCACTTAACCCAGGGCTACTCTGAGCCTGGAGGCTGTGGCTGGCTGCTATTCTGAGGGTTGGGCTGGCCACCTCCCCAAAAGAGCCACAGGCCCATGATGAGTCTGTCACCCAGAAGACCAGGATGGGCTCACTGTCTTGGGACAGAGCGGATGGAACTAGACTCTGAGTCAATCTGGCTAGTGGTTAAAACAGGGGACCAAGAGTCAGGACTCTTGGGATCTGTTAGGCTCTGCCCTGGATCATGTCCTGCTCTGGGCCTCGGTTTCCCCAGCCGAGGAGGGGGAACAAGTCTCACCATCCTCCCAGGAGCAGAGCTGAGGGATGAACTCTTCTGCATTTTAAAAGCACTTTGGATTCTGCAGATGGCCGCTGCTGTGGACAAGCTAAGGGCTATGACGGGGGCAATACTCTCCCATTCGGGACCAGGGAGGGGAGCCTGCAGCTGGGCTGGGTCACTCGCCTGGCCCTGGTAGCACCTTGGGGGTGGCATGTTGGGGTGGCTTGCTGGGGTCATTCGCCCCACTCACAAGGGTCAGCACAGCAGAGTCTGGTGCCAAGGGCAGGAGGCTACAGGAGACGAATGGTGGCAGCTGGAATTAAATAGCTCTGGCCTCTGAGCAGGATCCTGGCCACGGACTCACGTGAAGACAGGGCGTAAGAGAAGATCAGCTAATGGGTGAAGCCACGGGGCCTCCCCAAACCTGCCTGGGCCCCATAACGAGTGAAGATTATCCCTGCTGGAGCTAGTCACTGGCCTTTAGCTGGATGCCAGGAGCTTTAACTCTCCCTTGTTCATACTGTTAATAAAGCGAAATCCCTGGTGCAGCTAATGCAGAGTTTATTTACCCTCCCCAGGTCTCACGCCGAGGTAGGTTCTGCATGGTTTCAAGGGGGAGCGGATGGGAGCCGGAAGGTGGGATTGAGGTTTCTTTGGCTGGCTGGGCCTGTCACCCTGTCATCTTCCCGTCTCGCTCCTTCTCTTCCTTAAAGACCCCGGCTAGGGGAATAATAGCTTTGATTGGCTAAAAGAAACCAGGAGGGGAAGGGAGATTTGTCATTCACATTACCGTATCTGATGCCAAGGAAAGGGTTAATCGGCTCTCGGTAGTTGCTGACTTAACAGTGTCCTGGCCTCCAAATATCCTCGGCCAATGAACGTTTGTTCTGATGAGCTCATGCTTTTTGCTTGCATTTCATTGGCTGGGCAGGCTTGTCCCTTGACATCCTGCAGAGGAAAGTTATGGGGGTGAAGTTGGCTGAGAACTGGTGCAAACTGGTTGCCTGGAGTCAGGAGCTCTATGCTCGTGTAGTTGAACTCAGCTCCCTTCCCAGCTTCTGATTCCCTGGGCGCTGTGAGCACCAGCAGGCCGAGCGCTAGGGATAAGTCTGGGCAGGACCGAAAATAAAAACACCACCACATCTGACAGCTGATCCAAGCCTAGGAATTCAGGGAGCTCCTGGGATGGGTCAGATTTAGAGTGTGTGTATGCATGTGCGCAGCGGGTAGATCTTTGCAGGCCGAGCAACACACCCGAATCAGACAGAAATAGCAATAGCATCATCAGAGGAGCCAAAAGGCACCTAATGTAAAGGGTGGGAAAGGATCTGAGGTAGCACATAGGAACCCCAGTGGTGGAGCAGGACTCCCCTGGGCTAGGTGCTATATAGACCCAGAACACAGAGAGAGTCCCTGCACCGATGTACTCACAGTCTAAATATAAATAATCTTCCACAGTCTCTCACACTTCTGTTTTCCCTTTCCCCGGTGGATTCTCTCCATTTTCCCTCTTGTGTCCTACAGTTTCTAGACAGGGAAAATAAGAAACTCACTTTGGTTCTTTGCCTTTTCTGTTCTACTTTTAAAAAATGTGTTATCAAAAACAAAGCAGCAGAACGTTCCAGTGATGGGACTGGCTGCCAAGAGAACTGGATTCTAATCATAACACTTCGGCAGGCTCGCTGTAAGTAATGTCACCCCGTGGTGCCTCGGTTTCCCCGTCTCTAAAATGAGGATTATTCTGCTTCTCTGGAAAGCACTGTGAGAACTGCAGGTGAAAGGTGCAGAGCATTATTGTTATTCTAGTGATAATATATTACCGTTGTCCAAGAGTGACTCATTTAGCCAGAGTTTTAGTGGATTCAGATGGCCAAAAAGATTTCCAAGGCCTTCCCCAAGCCTCTGGCTCAGGGAACCAGGCAGGAAATGCAGCAGAATTTACTACTGTAGGGCTGTTCGGCTCCCCGTCTTCTTCTGAGCCTTCATCTCTTGTTGACTAATGTGTCGTACTTCTAAGCTTTCTGCCCCAGTTCCAGCTTTGCCTGTTGAGATTAATGTGGGATGCTACGGCAGCAAAGGTCTTTTTTTCCAGGACAACAGTGACTCTTTGATCTTTTGATGCTGAAAGCTCACAGTACAGCACTTTAATTGAGAGCTTCATAGCCTGGGCAGAAAAGGGCCCCACCAAACCTCCAGATGCAACACCCTCACCAGCTTTGGGGACATCAGATCCAGAGCCGGATCCAAGTTTTGCATCTCTAGTCTTGGGTGAGGAGAGATAAAGGAAAGGGACAGTCGAAGTACAGGCTTTGACCATGGAGGTTGCATACCAACATTTTCCAAGGGAAGACTGATCAGTCGTTTGCTTCATGGGGAAAGAATCAGCCCATGGATATATATAACAACTCCATGGAACATCATATTTCCATATTCAAAAACACCAGGCTCTCCCTGGAGAGCTACTGAAGTGTGTCCATGAGCTGTTAGCAATATAGGACTTATGACACACGGCTGAGCTGTCCTGATTCCACCCAGATGATGACAGTGGCCTGCAAACCCACAGACACACATGGTAGATCGTTGCAAAGGGGAGGGCCAGATTCCATCCTCGATTATACCCGGACAATCTGAGGAAGGTGTAATGTGGGGCAGAATTTGGCCTGTAAAGTCCAATCTTGAGTCGCCGTCATAATCCTTAAGCAGCAGCACCATGCGAAGCCGCACAGCTGCCAGAATGGAGTCAGTGAACATTGATCTTTATTACTAATTACACACACACACGCTCATTTTATCACCCAAACATTTTGTGGGGGCAGGCGGGGAGGGGGAAGGAAAGCAAAACTAATTAGAATCAATTCAGAATAATTTGTTTCAAGTGCCTTTGCCCCTGGAGATAACTCTTGGGACAGACCCAACCGCCCCTTGGCTCTGGGAGAAACAGGGCTAAACAGTAGGATTTAATAGCAGATTCGGAGAGGCGGGTCTTTTGTTTCGAAACCACACACCAAATTACACAATCAGCGAGAAGAAAAGCTAATAATAAAGCAATCAAACAGGTGTGGGGCTGACTGACACATGGGCACCAGGGAAGGGGGAGAGAGGGAGCAGGAGAGACGGAAAGGAAGAGAAAAACGAAGCGCTTTGCATTTCAGTCTCAATCCATTCCGTGGCTTTCTTCTGCCCTCTCTCTCCCCTGGTTAATTCTTTTCTGCCTCCTCGTAATCTTTTCTCTCCCTTCTGCCACCTCCCCTTTTCTCCCTGTCCCCTTTCATTCTCACCCTCATCAGGGATTCCCACCCATCCCGCAGGCCCTTTATGTTTCTCCCTGTAACAGGAGCCCTGGTCCTTTCTCTGCCATTTTCATGCATTCTGGTCCCAGCTGAGGCCTGTGCTGCTCTCTCACCATCTGTCTCTGCTTTCATCAAGGCTTGAGGAGCTGCCAGGGCTAGAAGGGGTGAGATCACCAACAAGCACGTGGTCCTAGGGTAGAAAGTTGCTTGCTGGCTCACCCAGGCATGGCACAAAGGCAGTGGCACCAGGTCTCTCTTTAGGCTCCCAGGGGTAAGGTGGCCATGCCCAAGTATGAAGGCTGTCACACGCCCCATGGACATGACAGCAGAACAAGGGATCAGTGCCGAGCTGTGTAAGGGCCTAGTACCCTCCCCTGGCCAAGTCACTGAATAACCCCTTGCCCCCCAAGTGCTAACTGGCAGCATCCGGGCTGTGGTTATTTTACTGGGGAGAGAAGTAATTCTACATTTCTCTCTCCAGCCTGACCTGCCCGTGTCCCTCCAGCTCCTCTGACATGTCCTAGCACCTAACCCTAGGGCCCCTGCTATTTCAGCCGGCACCTCTCCCCAGGAGAGATTGCCAGTCCACCCACTTCTGGATATGTTTTGCTAATCAGCTGAGACTGCTGAACTCATTGCACTTGTAAGATGAACATAAGATCAGGCCTCCAGGAGTGAAAACTTAGCGTATTAACTCCTCGTGCACAGCTCAGTGCTCCAGGGCTTCTGTTTCAAAGTGCAGATGTTTTCTCATCCGTTCTCTGATCTGCTTCAACTCAGCCTGAAGGGAACACCAGCATTGTACCTCCCTATAGCCACAAGTCCGCTTCTCACCAGCCCGAACCTGGGTCTTTCATGTGACCCAGCCGGGTCTACTGCAGCAATATGGACTCTTCCGGGGGCAGTTCTGAGCTAAGACTCGATACAGTGCGGGTCCAAAGCCTGGTTTGGAAATCCCCAGAGATGAGATTCCCAGCAGGGAATGGAGCATGAAGTCATTTCAGAGGCCACAGACACAAGCAAGTGAAAAAGAAAACACTCCCCCTAGAAGAGCAGATGGTGATTTATCGAATTACAGCACAAGGTGTGGCCCAAGGAGACCAGATGGGACTTGAGGGGAAGAAAGGGAATAAAAATGGAAAAGTAAATAGAGAGAGAACTTGACCAAGTTGGCATGTTACAGCTCCTATAAATATTTAACAGCCTGCACCCCTGTTCCTGTTATGAACTCTAAGGCATTAGCTGCTTGCAACTCCATAACTCACCCTCCTCCCTAAGAGAATTTCACCCTTCAGCTGTTGCCGAGGGAATTCCCAAACCAAGAGGACAGCAGGTCAGTGGGGCAATGAATCCATGTTTGGGTTGCCAAGAAACAGGGAGCTGATGCCAACCAAAAAGGCATCAGGAAGGTTGTGGGTACCTGCAGGAGGCAGGTGTATATGTTTCAACCTTTCCTAGGCCTGTGTAACCCACTCACCCACAGGCCTCAAATCCCCGGCATCAAGCAGACGTCATCTTCCCAGGACACAGTGTTACTTCATCTTAATTTAAATAGTTCGCTTGAAAATTAACTGCTATATAAATAACCCCCAGTGATCTGTAGAAAATAAATCACCCAATGCTCCAGTTGTGGTGCTGCCCTAGGACACTGGGGAAATAACACCTGTACAATCACCACGTCTTTGTTTCCAAGCAGGCCAGTTTAATTCTGTTTCTTCCCACTGCCTGTCCCCAGCCCCGCACTGCTGCCCTCTCATTGGTCCTTTCAGGTTTGCAGGCTCCAAAATGCATTTTTACCTCATCACGCAGACAGATGCTCGGGGTAGAGCCCAGATTTGAGCCCCAGTTGCTGCTGGGCATTCAAAACGGGCTTCACAAACCCAGGCACACCCCACTCGCTGCTGCGGAGGAGCTGAGAACGGCAGCTCAGCGCATGAATGATGAGGGCTCAAGGCCAACGCTCCTTTGAATCCTGAGACGGGTTGCGATGGGAAGGGGGTATAAGAGCAAACCCCTTGTAAACAGGTGGAGTGGATCGGCTGATTTGGCAACACGAAAGCTTATGCCCAAATAAATGTGTTAGTCTGTGTGGTGCCACAAGGACTCCTTGTTGTTTTTGCTGATACAAACTACCATGGCTACCCCTCTGAAACCTGTTCAGATGAGTGCGTACCATCATCAGACATGAGTACGTGTCTCTGTGGCTGAGTAAACAACGCTGACATCATGTGTGTGTTTATTATTGCCTATCACCCTGGGCCAAACAAGCCAGGCCAGTTTTGCCAGTACAATTGCGTCCACACTAGGGGCTTTTGTCAGCACAGCTATGTCAGGCCGGAGTCACAATGCAGGGCTATGCCAGCGGAAATCTGCAGTGTAGACATAGCCTGAGGAAACCACATTCCCCCAGTGGAACCCAACAAGCAGGGCTTGATGGTGGGACACTGTTACCTAGCAACAACAGATTAACCCTTTCATGGGTGTCACTGACATGACAACTCTCCTCCCATTCTCCAGTGTGAAAGGTCTGCACTTGTGGGGTTCTGTGGGGCTGAGCAAGGATTTGCTCAAAACTCCAACTTGTCCTGCTCAATCTCTTTGGCTTGTGACCCATCTCTCTGGCTGCCCTCAGCCTATGACCTATGTCCCATCGCTTCCCCCCACTCCATTTTTCTTTCCCTTCTGCAGATGGAAACATCGTTGGCAATATCTCAACCATTACTACCTGAGCAAGGGACTTCGCCGCTTCACGAGCCTGTGACCTGTCACCCCTGAGGGGTCACCAACCCAGGTAAGTTCCTCCCATGTGCTATGTGCTGCTTCTCGGGGGACAGCTGGAGTCAGAGAAACCCTGGGGCTAAACACTCTGGGGGGTCAGAAGTTAAATAACGGTCTTGCACCAGACCTATACCCCAGATGCTGAATCCACCAGGAGCACCGGGAGACCGTGAGCATGACTCATTCATCATCGAGGTATCTGGGCACCTCTGGAGGTGGGGATCCACCTTCTTCCTATTATTACTGAACAGTTTTGTTACAGGAGCACCTAGATGTGTCAACCCAGTTGGGGATCCACTGCGCTAGGTGCTGTACAAACATAGCAAATGACCGTCTCTGCTCCAAAGAGCTTACTGTCTAAAGCCTTCTTCACAGTACCCTTTCCTTCCTGAGGACCAGGGTGTCCTGATCAGTCCATGCCTACCTAGCAGAGCCTGGGTGCTTTGAAAGCTTCTCTCATCTATGTTTTGCCTGAGTAAGGATTTCAGGCGTAGCCCAGGGACAGAGTTCCTCCCCCAGTGCCCTGGTTTCAGTCTCTCAAGCAGAGCCCCTGCCCAGGTCAGCACAATCTCTCACCTTCGTTGCCCAAGTGGCATGTCATGCCTTCCCAACGTGACTGAGGTGAGGGACGCAACCGAAACCTCCGCCACAGGAAACTCCGCCTCCCGCGATTTCTTCATCCTTCCAGCTGTTTTCATAACCCGACACTTCAGAAGCCAGTGGACCCCGGTGCCCAGAGGAGGAAGTGAGCCAACGAAGGGAAAGCACACGATGATGACCTCGCATGCTGCTCTTCCGTGCTCGTGGGCATGCAAGTGCGAGATTGGTCTATGGCACGTGGCAGCAACAGCTAAAAATCCCAGCAGACCCCGGGTCTTCTGGGAAAGACTTGCTAGAGTTCATTGGCCAAGGCAGGGACCACCCCAAAGCAGAGCAGATTCCTGCTGCAGCCTGTGAAGATGACAATTTCCAGCATGCAGTATAGTTTTTTCAAATTGGAGCATTGCATGCTGGGACATGTAGTCTCATTGGGGTGGGCTTCTGAATGCACAACTAAGGTGGCTGCCCGAGCTCTGTGGGCTGCACTTATCCTTCAGCAGACTTAGCCCTGTCACCACTCCAGAGCTGCACGCGTGGTCTTGGAAGCTGCTCTCGCAATGTCCAGAACAACGACTGATGCCTCGTTGGTCTTTGTTCATGGGCCATCTGAAACCGCGAGCAACAGTACAAGATCTAGGTAAGACCCAGGCAAAGAACCCCTTAAGCTGGTGAACAGCAAGCAATAAATTACAGGGAACAGTGACAGCGCATCACATCTTGAGTAAGAACGCCTTTAGTGCACAGAGCTGTCCTTCTCACAGGCCCTTTCCTTCATAGGAACATGGGCATGGTCAGACCCAAAGTCCATCTAGTCCAACGTTCAGTCTCTGACAGTGGCTCGTGCCAAACTCTTCAGAGGAAGGTGCAAGAATCTCACAGTACCAGATATGAGATAATCTGTAACCATGAAGGCCACACCCCTAACAGTTACAGATCAGTTTAAGGTCTGAAGAATTAAGTTTTTTATCCCTTTCAAAACTCTGTGTTTGCCTTAACTGTTATAACTCTGGATGTTCTTGTTATCTTGTTGAACATCCATTCCCTTACTCTTTGAATCTTGCTAAGTTCTTGGCCTCAGTGGCATCCTGTGGCAGAGAGTTCCACAGTCTAATTCCACAATTGGGGGGAGGAGTATTTCCTTTTATGAATTTTGCTACCTTTCAATTCCATTCAATATCTCCTTGTTCTTGTGCTGATCCCTCTACATCCTAAAATCTTACTTGCTTCTCTGTCAGTTCCCAGCCATAGAGGGGCGGGAGGGAGGAAAAAGACAGTGGCCTACTCAGCCCACTTGCAGGAAGCATTTCTACTTGCACTGGCAAACGGCTGAGTAGGCTTCTCAAGCATGCCACCATGTGTTACACCCAGAACCTATTACATCCCTCCAAGTCCAACCGTTATGATTCACATGAGATCCTGCCACCTGATCCTCGCTGCAGTGAAAGATGAGGTTCGTCCAGCCAGTTCCCCTTCTGATTCTCACCTTGGCCAGTTATACACTGAGGGGCAAAAGCAGCTAAACTGGGACCCCAAAATTCCCCTCTCCATCTCAAATCTCAAATGGAGATTGCAGCTGAGCAGTATCCCCATGCTGGAATCCACGCACACGTGCAAACGTGCACAAGTACTCAGGTACTTGTGAATGCCTGCGTGAGAGTGTATGTGTGTGCACACACTCTTGCCTCCACGACACGCACACGCAAGCGCATGACGTGATGAGAGTGAATGATCCCGGAGCCACCCGGTGTACTGGTGTCCGCAGGAGGAACTGGTCCCCCAGACATACCTGGGGGATCACTGAGGCTTTGCAGAGTGAAACTCGCACTCCCTTGCAGCTGATGTGCATCACCTCTGCCTTCCCCTGGCCTCTCCCACAGGAAGCTGAAGCAGTCTGGGAAATCCCTTTGGTATCTTGCAGGGACAGTCCCTGGCTCCATGTGTCAGTAGCCATCAGGGGCTGCATTCTTGCAGTCACAGCTATGAATATCCCCATTCTGTTCAGCCTCTGCCCCCCTCCCCTCCCCAACGTGTCCATGTTGTTATTTTACACTTGTGCCATTGCTGCTGCATTTGATCATTTCGGCACAGCAACGGCACCTGCTGCAAACCACGGCTGACCGGGTGGGTTGGGGGGAGACAGCAGGTGCGGTGCTCTGGGCTCACCCTTCCACCCAGATTCCCGGCTAGCACAACAACATCCATCCACTCACTCCTGTTTGAGGGGGTGGGGTCTTGGATCCAGATACCCTTCAGCTCTGGCGATGTTTGATTCCAGGCCCAAAGACGGTGGCTAGTGGCCAAAACCCAAGTCCCAGATCCAAACAAACCAAACTCCCTGCCCCTATTGGCTGTTTTGTCATCCCCAGCTCTAACCTTACAGGCTAAGGAAAACATTGTGTGAAAAGAAATGAATCCCACACCACCCACTCATCGCCACTTCCTCCTCTGCAGCAGCTTCACTGTGGGTCTGTGCCACCGACTGAGGCCCTTGGCAGAGAGGCACATGTCTGGATATGGCTATGCGCAGGAATCTCTTCACCTGCCCGCTGTATGCAGCCACTTCTGGGGTGGAACATGGCAGCTCTTTAACGGCCCCCTAGCAACAATGTACGACAGTTTTGGGATGGGAAGAGAAGCACGAGAGGAATGTGCATTGAAACATATAAGTTTCAAAAGAGACTGCATTCCATTTTCTCTACAAGGAAAGACCACAGCTCCCAGTGGGATTCAGACCGAGAATGAACTAGGGTTGGATGCAGGGGAGCTAACAGGGTCCTGTTATGCCAGGGAGGAAGGGTTATTGTGTTGGGGAGGAAGCTTTGCCTAGTGGTTACAGCACAAAGCCTGGGCGATCTGGGTTGTGCCCCCAGCTCTGCCGCCGACCGAATGGATCACCCTGGGGAATCCGGTTCACTTCTCTGCGCAGCCGCCTTGGAGGAGGATGGGGCCATAGCAAGGCTGTGATCCATCAGTGTGGAGAAGAGCGGGACTAGGTCACAGGCCCCCATGATCTTCCTAAGAAAGGACTGGGCCGGGGAAGAGGGGGGGAGGACACACATGGGGCGTGCCTGGCCCGTGTCTGAGGAAGCTGCGGATAATCCCCTGACTGAGTGCCAGAGCTTCGGGCCCTGTCTGTCCTGGGGGGCAGGTGTGGCTAAGAGAACAGCTGCCTCTCTCACCCCACTCCCGGCCCTTGCTCCTTTCATGGCTTCCTCTCCCCCGTCACTGCAAAGGGCCTGTCCTGCTCTGTCCAGGCCTTTCATCTGACGCTCTTCCTGCCAGCCCTGGAAATGGCAGGCCGCTTTCCTGTCCCAGATTCATCTCTTCTCCCTGCTTCCCCCCACCCCAGCGCTTCCTGCCTGTGAGCGGACAGTGCCAGTACAGGGCTGTGATTCACTCACCAGGACCCCCGCCCTGTCCCCTTCCTGCAGCTCTTGGCTACATCACTATTAATCAGCCGCCTTCACCACTATCACCCCAGACCCCTTCCTCTCCACATGCTCTTTCTCCCTCCTGGATTCCTGGATTGGCTGAAGCACACCATCTGGTTAATACCCTGTCCAGATGAGGACAGTTTGTACCCAGCTCGGTGCTAATTGGAGTGCACACAGGCCCCCCAAGGAGGCAACAGAGTTTGTCCCACAAGCTAGGAACTCCTGTGCTTGAACTCCAGCTCTGCCACTGACGCTGTTGTGTGGCCTTGGACACGTCACTTGACATCTCTGCCTCTCACTTAACGGTTTCTCTTGGGGTGGGCAGATTGTGGGGCCTGAATGATTCAAAGTGTGGAAGCACCAGAGCTGTGGCTGGGCTTATTCCTCAATGAAGCACATAGGAATGGGCTTTGCCCCGGCGAAGGGGGCATCCAGACGACCTACCCCGATTTGATCGGCTGTGTCGGAGGGGCCCACACAGCCAGAAAACGGAGAAATCTGAGCGAGGGATCGACTGATTTCCTTCTCTTTCTAGTCCCCTGAGCCACATGTGCAGCCTTGACAAGGGCATTGTGTGTGGCCCCTTGTCACAGCTGCAAGGGGGTCTGAGTCAGGAGGAACGGGGGCATGTCCCACAGCGCTCACACAAAACAGCTGGCAGGGAGAGCTCTCTAAGAGCAGGGAGCTGCCTGGCCGGGAGGGACAGCTACCAGCACCCTGGGGAATGGTCGATTTTGAATAGAACTGTTTAACAAGATTGGGGTTTAAAATTAGCAACCAGCTGTCTGGGTACCAATCTGAATCTAGGGAGCTGCCTGTTTCCATATAACGCCTATCCCTCCATAGGTCCCCGCGACCCACAGTTACCTTCATGGAGGGCAAACCTCCATGCTCCGGAGTCTTTCCTTTGCACGCTGCAGGACAGGACAGGGTTCCCCTCTCTGATGTCTTCAAGAGGCATCTTGTGTGCTCTCTCCCCAATGTGGGGGAAGGCCAGGTTTGTCTTTCTTGCTCTTGGAAATTGGGACTTTCCCTGTTCTCAAGGGTCCCCTCTTTTAGTCTCCCTTTACCCCACTCTGGGTTCTCACAGTCCCCACTGTGCAGCCCCCAATCTTCCATTTCCCCCATCGGCATCTGTGCCTTCCAGCACTCACTTTCTCAGCCCCCCTTCCAATGCATTCCCCATCTCCCATTGTCCTTCCCCCAGTAGATCCTCCCTGCCTCCATCTGCCTCACCCTGGAGATGAGGACCTGGCGGGAGGGAAGGGTCCCAATGGGACAGTCTTGTTCCCTGAGATTTCCAGCCTAATTGTGCAAGCCCGGGACATGTGCCTCAGTTTTGATGGAGCACATGAACTGCTGCAGCCTTGTACGAGCTGAACTTGACCTCCAGAACTTGAGTCTTCAGGTCCTTCATCTCTTCCCACTCACCTCCCCAATAGATGGCCAGTGAGTGGGAGCTCGCTCTAAAGACAGGGAGACAGAAGCAGCAGACAAGGAGTGAGGGCACCTTGGTTCTAGTCAGAGATTGTAAGGCCAGAAGGGATCTTGATGACTCTAGTCCGATTTCCTGCCTAACACAGACCCCAGACCCTCACGGGTCATTTCTGCATCAAGCCCAGAACTTCTCCGTTGAGCCAGTGCACGTCTTTTAGAAAAACATCCAGTCTGGATTTAAAGACTTCCAGTGATGGAGAATTCACAACGTAGATTCCAATGGTTAATTCCCTTCACTGTTAAAAATTTGTGCCTGATTTCTAGCCTGAATTTCTCTAGCTTCAACTTCCAGCCTCTGGATCGGATTGTGTCTTTTTCTGCTCGATTAAAGAGAAATCAGAAATCTCTCCCTCATGTAAACTGGGATCAAGTCCCCTCTTAGATAAACAAAATAGGTGAAGCTTCTTTGGTGTCTCACTATAAGGCAGGGGTCCCAGACCTTGAATCATTCTTGTGGCTCTTTCCTGAATGCTGTCCCCTTTTGTAACTTCCTTTTGAAAGTGTGGACAGCAGAACTATACACAGCAGTCAGTAATGATCTCACTAATGCTGTATACGGAGATATCGCCATGTCCCTACTCCAACTTGATATTCCCCTGCTCATACATCCAAGAATCATGTTCGTCCCCATAGCTACAGCATCACACTGGGTGCTCATGTTCCGTTGATTATCCACTCGGACCCCTAAATCCTTTTCAGAGTCTCTGCTTTCCAGGATATGGGCCCCATCTTAGGCGTGTGCCCTGCATCCTTTGTTCCTTACATTTGGCTGTGTTAAAACACATGTGGTTCAAATGAACCCAGCTATCAAGCGAGCCAGGTTGGCCGGGATAACTGACATGTCCTCATTATTAGGACCACTCCAGAGTTTGTGTGTCGCCTGCAAACGTTACTCACACCGGTTTTAAGATCTTTGCTAAAGATATTGAATAGCATTTGGCCAAGAAGAGATTCCACTAAAATCACTCCCAATGGATAAGGATTCCCCATTTACAATGACTTTTTGCAATCTATCAGTTAACCCCTTTTTAATCCATTTAATATGGGTTGCACTGATTTTATATAATGCTATTTTTTTTATCAGATTGCCATGTGGGACTAAGTCAAATGCCTTACAGAAGACTAAGCATATGATGTTCTAGTCTATATTAATATTTCTGTCTGTGTTATCCACCAGTTAAAGGAGGGGACAGGGGGAGTCAAGACTCCTGGTTTCGCCATTGACCCACTATGTGATCTTGGCATGTCGTCCCTCCGTGTCTCAGTTTCCCCACCCCTACCATGGAGAGAATGAGACTGACCTTTTAAACCACACCGTATTTGGTGTGGAGCACTCTGAGCCAAACTTTTTCGCCTAGGCTCACCACTAGGACAATACCTTTCACCGATAATGGCTTAAACCAAACAATTTCAAAACGCTTTTCAAAGGGAGGTAACTGTCGTTCTGTTCAGTTTACAGATGAGGGTGGGGCGCAGGCCTACCTAATGAAGTAACGTCTGTAAACTGTTTTGGGACGCTGGGTGAACGGAGCTGGACCAAAGACACGGCAAGGGCCTGGCATTGCCATACTGGCTCTGCAAGCCCTTCGGTTCTTCACAGGGTCCCTCCCCATTCTGGTTCCGGAGCCGTGCAGCTCCAGTTCGCCCAGCTTTTGCTGAGGTCAGTAGCCTCCTGGAGAGAGCCAGAGGGGCGGGGATGAAGCAGCAGAAGCTGTGAGGAGCCCGTTACTCAGCCAGTGAGTCATGACGCAAGCTTGCGAGAGGCAGAACGCTGCCTGTGCGGACGTGCCCCTCAGGAGAGGCGCCCCATCGCGGATGGAGTCTGATCAGGAAGGTGAGTCAAAGGGACGCAATCTGCAAAGGGGCCTGGAGGGGAAGACGCTTCCGGGTCAGCGAGGCCAGGAGCGCTCAGTGAAGAGAAAAGCGTGAAGTTTCAGTTTCCTTCCTCCAGTCCTGTCAGAGGTCACGCTTCCTTCCGTTCCCTCTACAGTGACGCAGAGCTTCCTCCGCGATATAGAGTCATCACTTCTACTCCCTCATGTCCACACTGGGCCCCAGTCCTGGGGGTGAGAGGGAATGCACCTCCCTGGGACAGAGGGGGGATTGGCAGGGACGGGTCTTTACAAGGGTTTGGCACTATGTTACCTGCTGCGGTTTGAAACTGGTTTCAAGCCTTTACACTGCAGCCACACTAGGGGTTGTACTGCTTTAACTACACTCGTAAAAAACCAGACCATAACCAGAATTGGTACAAATACAGTATATAGACTCATCGGGACCCATGGCACTCTAGCACTTCTCCTTGTCAGCTCACGGTAGCTAATTAATCTACACCCCACACGCTGGGAAATGCCTATTTTTGTCCTAGTTTACAGATGGGGAAACTGAGGCACAAAGCAGGGAAAGTGACTTGCCCAAGGAGGCCGTGTCAGAGTCAGAAATGGAATGCCCTGGTTTGAGTACTGCCAAAAAGCACCCTGGCTATGAGCCTCAGAGCCGGGCTCTACAAACCCGCGCTCATGCTGTGGTGCTAAAAATGGTGGTGTTGGTGTTCCTGCTCAGGCTCTGAAACCCACCCTCCTCCCCAGGTATCAGAGCCCAAGGGGGAACGTTGGCACCACTATTTTTACTGCCGTAGCGTGAGCCCCACGAGGCCGAGTCTGCAGATACGAGCTCTGAGACTCTGCTCTGGGTAGGTTTGTTTTTGCAGTGTAGACATACCCTTTGTGGCTCACAGGCCTGGACTCAAACCACTAGGCCGCGGTTCTCTGAATACTCCTGGCCCCAGCCGTTGGAGTGGGGGTTGCTAATGTTCACTATAGACTGCCATCAGCAAGGGTAAAGGCTTGCTTGAGTTTGGGGCTCAGCAAACGCTCAGTTCGACATCACAAACCAAGATGTCAGCTTACGGACACTCTGCTATGGCGCAGGCGAAAGAGGAACCAACACATGCCCAGCAGCGAGGTGTAAAAGACACAGCACTGTTCGCAACACACCACCGCGAGGAGGCAGGAGTGCACCTGGCACGCCTCCCTGCATGTTTCCTGATCATGGAGCAGGCATGTTCCATGCATGACCTGGCCTCCCAACAACTACTGCCCTGACGTGTGTTGCACGTGTGCCTTCCTCCAGGTTCCTCATCAAGTTACAAGGGTTCTGCATGTCGGCTCTGAGCGGCAGTGAAAAATGAGGCTCGTTCAGCCTGCTCCCAGCTGGTTTTCCTGCTGGCCTGAGACACCGATTACGCCCGGAGGGGGTTGCGCTGCAAGTGCGCTCCTTGGGCTCTGTGGACCTTTGCACCATCAGGGTAAAGCTTGTCTGTGCTGGAGACAGAGTTTTCTCGGGGGCCAATCGAGACCGTGGAACAAACGCCCCCAGGAACTAGAGACCTTCACACACCTCACCACTTTGTGCTCCAAGGGCCAGGAGAGTTTCTTCAGTCGTTCTTCTCTAACCACCGGGCAGAGCAGCATGTACCTATTTACAGATTTTTTTCAATCCCTCCCAAACCTTGCGCACACAGTTTCTCCGCTGGGGAGAGGATGAGAAAGAAAATGAACCACACGTGACCACTAGTCACGTTGACTGATGCTCTGAGTGCTGGAAGGTGCTCCAGGGGGGATGCGGGCGGTACAAGAAGCCATCGAGAAGAGAAAGTGGCTCTCGGAAATTCCCATCTCCATGAGACGAGCAGAGATTGGAGCTGGGCATTGTCCAGGCCTGGGATCCATTCACATACCTGGCTTCCGTCTCACTGTTCACTCTGCCTGTGTGTATTCCCCAACCTGTCTCTCTTGTCTATTTAGATTGTAAGGTTTGTGGGGCAGGGACCGTCTGCTACTCTGGGTTTGTTCAGTACCTAGCACAAGGAAACCACATCCTTAGCTGGCCTTCAGGCACTACCGTGATCAACACGACTGAACATACACAAAGACATGTGTGCACACACAGAATATACCTGGAGAGAAACGCAAATACCCATCTGCACATGCACAGATATATGCAGAAGTACATAACCAGCCATGCACAGCCATGCACGCACAACACACACACACAGAATTACAGACACACAAAGACACACAATCCTATGTGAGGGTTTCTCCATGCCCCCTCGCAGGCTGCCAGGGCTTGGGATTGCTGCGGTCGTCACAACCCCTGCAGCACAGAGGAAGTTTCAGACGGGTTCTCCAAGCAGAGCAGCTGCCACCAGCTCCGGTCAATTCCCCATTCATCTCAGCACCATCCGAATGCGGACAGGGCCTTAAAGGGACACTTGTCTCTCCTCCGCCCCTCCCCACCTGAAAGACTCACGCTCATCCTCTCTCTGCCATGCTCAGATTTTGTTGCCCATATGTGAGACAAATGATACTCTGCCCACGACTCAGGAGGCCCCTAGGAAAGCGCCACCTTCTTGTGAGGGAGATCAAGGGCAAAGGACTTAGCCCTGATCCCTCTCCTGGTCCTGCTAAAGGGATCTGCCATCCTGGCTACCCCAGGTTCATCCCTCCATGACGGCCCTATCCACAGCCCTGCGGGGTCTCTGTCACAGCCACAGGGGGAGCCTGGAGGAAATCCAGGCCAGGGCTCCAGAGCAAACTGCTGAGTCTCTCTCCCTGGGCTAATGGGGTATCCCCTGCCCTGCCCCTCCCATCCCGCCCAGTCTCTGTTTAAAACAGAATTCGCTGGGTTTGTCTCTGGAGAGCTGGATAGTGGCCTGGTCCCAATCAGGACAGAGCAGGGTGGGAGGAGTGAATGGGACCTGGAAGCTCCTGGGGAGGTATCCTGCAAAAAGGGCCTCATGGGAATTGTATACATGCCTGTCCCCCTCAGGAACAGTTCCCAATGGCCCCTGCTTGATCCCCGAGACAGAGACGTGGCCCTGAATGAAGCAGCCTCTCCCCTGCTCCCCGGACTCCTCCCCGATGCCTCCTGGCTGGGACTGCGGCTCCTGAAGAGAGTGGCTCCCTGCCCTTGGCTGGCTGATGGATGTAATGCCGCTTGCAATAAAAGGGTTGGACAGCACGAGTGTCGTGTCCCTGACCGCTGCGCCCTAGAAGTGGGTGCATGCAGGAATCAGTCACAGTGCAGAGGGTGGCGTCTGGGACAGGGGTGGGGGGGGTGCCCAAACAGGAGAACACGTTGAGGAGGGCTTGACTGAGGCACAGAACTGCACATTTGATCAAGGACTCTCTCCAGCCTTTGCCAGGTGGTAGCCCCTTCTGCCCCTTCCTGGGCGTGTGCAGCAGGGCTGGGTCCCTCCCAAGTGCAGGAGGGAACGCTTCAGGCAAATGGCCTGAGTCTCATGCTGGCCTGGGTGCCGCAGCCCAAAGTGAGTGTAGTCTATCGGGGCGGCTACAGCCTGCAACCTGGGCTTGCTGGACAGCTGCAATTTGTTCCCCACCGTGCCCCCCTCCAGCACTCCTGGACCCCTGGAATCCTGCCCAACAGGCAGGGTGGGATACTGGAGAAGCATCTACCAGCATCCTGTTTCTCCTGGGCAGGGTTTGATGTTTAACTTCAAGTCCCATGAGCCTGATCAAACCCTTGTCAGAACCACCCAAATCCTTCTGAGGCTCAAACAATTTTCATCACCTTCCCCAGTCTCCACTCCGCCTCGGCCCAGGCTCATTTGCACACACCGCTTTCACAAAGGGGAAGCCATGACCCAGTAGCGCAAGAGGCTTGGCTTGTGGGAATCTTGTCCCAGCCAGTATCAGAAATAGTGTTCAGGGGCCTAAGGACAGGACTGGGAGCCAGGAACTGGTGGGGTCTAATCCCAGCTCAGCCAGTAACTCATTTGCCTTGGGTAAATCACCTCCAAGCTCTGTGCCTCAGTTTTCCATTAAGAAATTGACCCCAGCTTCCCTTCTCCCCACAGGTGTGTGATGTTTAATTAGGTGAATGGCAAAGAAGGGTGGGGATTTCCTGCCCTGCTTCTAAAGCTTAGCTGTTCCCCACCTGGGATTGGGTTATAGGCTGGCCCATTACAAAAGGGGCAGGTCCACAGTGAAATCTTAGTCCAATTAAATCAATAGCAAAATTCCCCATTGACTTCAATAAGGTTTCAGGTCAGAACCATGCCTCCTGGGAGCAGACACTACTTAGAGGAATGTCCTATTTTTCCAGGGCGGTTCAACTCAAGGGATCATTTAGCCTACAGACTTGCTCCAGACCTCTGAGAGTCAGAATCAGCTGGCTTTAGAACTCAGAGGCTCCTGGTTCCTAGTCCTGTACTCAGACTACTACACTAGAATGCTGTAGCTCCTGATGCAGGTGATGTGACATTAGCCAATATCAGATCCCTGCCCTGGGTCCACCCAGCACAGGGGAGTTTTTCAGGTCCCTTTCCCTGTCAGCTGTGACCATAATTGGGTGTGTCACAGCAAAGTGCTAACTGCTGTGTCACTTCCTCATTCGAACCCTGTAGAAAACAGGCATGAACAGGCAGTCCTTGGAGCTGCCCAGAGTGACTGCATCTTGGAAAAGCCGCTTGGGAAATCCGTAGTTCTCCTTACCTGTGTCATTGGGGAATCCCCCTTATTGCTGTGCTCAGCACCCACCCACACTGCAAGCTGAGCTCAGAAGTAGCCTTTCGCTACTGCACTGCTGACAACAGTTGTGATCTAAAATCCCCAACCCCACCTCTGGGTGCCTGTGGCCCGAGCTCCTGACAAAGCATCAGCGAGAGCAGTGGTCCATGGACGCGTGCCAGGCCGTGAGATCTCCCTGACTCTGTTTAGGAAGGCAGCAAGCTGGGCCCTGCTAACAAAAAGGCTGAGAAACGCTGAGCTGGAGCAAATACCGTTTTTGTACCTCTATGGCTCTGGTGGTTCCGGGTGTGGGGTTTTCACCAGTCCAATGCATACATGTGGATGCCATGGTACCCAGAAGAAGATGCCTTATACCCCCGTATACTTACCCCTCTTCCTGAACAGGAATAAACTATACCAGTATAAACATAATTACTGCATCCACACTAGGACCATTTTATCTGTTGGACCAGACCAGTGCAGTTAAAGTGCTACAATCTGTAGGTGTATGCGAGGCTTTCATTAATTCAGGACAATCCCCCTGTCCTACAATTCCTGGGGCCTGAGACCTCCTGCCCTTCTACCTCCCAGCTCTCCACTTGTCTCCCATTAACCGGAAGCAACCCCTGGATCACATACAGCTGCTCAATTTAACCCTTCATTGTCGGCGGACTGCTCAATTTTTCAATGTACTGCAGTACTAGTGAGATTTTACACCCTTTAGCTTAAACCCCTTCTCAAGCATCATAAACGAAACTGAAAAAAGTCACGTTGATACTGGAATGTCTCTGCGGGGTGCGGGTGGATTATACAAGTGTAACTAGATGGGTTAAATTCACACCGTAGGTTTCACTGAAAAATATTCCCCATTTGACAAGGCCTTATAGTGATTTAGCATCAGTCAGTGAGGAACTGACTTCAGCTAAGGACTTGTCTACACGGAGGCTCAGGAAAATTAAAGTAAATGTGTGAATTTAAAGTGGATTAATTAGATCACGTTAAACCCCCGTGTGGAAAGTGGCCAGAGTTTGGTTTAGCACAATTCACTGCCCAAGTGAAAGGTAAACTGAATAAAAGTCATTTTCATTCAGAATAAGAGCGTCCACACAAGGATTTCCTTTGGTTTAATTAATCTGCTCCCGAAGGTCATTTGGATCACCTTTCCTGCCTTTCCCTTGCAGACAAGCCCTAACTCACTATCGGGAACTCTCACACTGGAATAAGAGTATCCACAGAACAGAGGTGCACTGATTTCTAGATCGGTTTAGTTAAATCAGCACAATTTTCTCATACAGAGAAGCAGTGGCTCAGCCCCTTAGGCTTTGCAGGCAGCCAAGGTGAGTGCCTACCCCAAGACCCCAGCCCTGGGCTCTGAAACCACCCGGCCGGGTCTTTACCTGGCTCCTGGCAGGTAGCCAGGCCTGATGACAGCCCAGGCAGTAACTGAACAGTGGGCAATGAACTGGCAAATTAGAGTATCTGCCGTAACCCTTTCTGTTGTGGTGGCATTAGCACATGGGGCAGTAAACCCACAGCGGAGTGTGAGGAGAGCAAGACACCTGTTCAGCCACCCCACAATTCCTGCCTCCAAACCAAAGCTAGGGCAGAAATGAACAGGGAGGTTGGCAGAAGCCCACAGAGTGCCATGGGAGGCACGTGGGTCCTTCACAGCTGCCGTCTTCCATGCCTGGCCATGTCTGTCTTTCTGTCCCCTGGGGGCAACATTGCCCAGTTCCCTGCTGCCAGTGCTGTGCCTCTCCCATTCCTTATGCTGTGTTTGGGGGCTCTGACTCATCACACCTGGCCCAGGGCTCCCTTCACCCCAGCCTTCCCACCCTTCACTCCATGTAAAGGGTGCCTCTGCCCTCCCGGGGTCCACAGCCCTCAGGGGTAACCGCACAGCTGGGGTTGCAGACTCGGCGGCCATTCCAATCATTTTTCACTTTAAGAGGAAAGGAAGAAGAAGAATGAGGGTTCTGTGTTTGGGTCGGGTGCCTTGTTCCCCAGTCAGTGCTGGGACGGATTCCAGAGATTACAGAAAGGGGAATTCTTCACATCTCCCCTGACCCCCGACCCGCCACCAACAAGGGTCCCCATGTCCCGGCGAGCCAAGGAAACACAGGCTGCCTGTGTAGGAGGCTCGCAAACCAACAGCATTAGCTCCGTTTCCAGTTTCAACTCCAGTAGCAGCGTCTTTCTTCCATTCCCTTCCTGCGTCTCGCACACTCAGATTCTCCCTCCCATCTGCCGGGGCCGTACTCCAGGGACACTCCAGGGGGGCTGGAGGTGCTGGCTGTGCAAGGGACTGGATGGCGGAGGGTGTCGACAACATCTTCCGCATCAGCTGGGAAGGAGGTGGTGTACAGAGCCAACCCAGAACAGCAAGCCCCACAGTGACAAACCCTGTCCCATCCCCTAGCCAAGGGCCCAGCCCCTGGTTTGTGGGGTGATTACACCTCTGTCTAGGCCGGAGCAGAGGAATCCCACGAATGTGTCTAGAAACCTGGAGCCCAGCCATGTTTAGGCGCTACAAGCAGACGGGTTTGTTCTGGGTTGCTGTGGCTACGGCGATGAACCAATGAGCAGGGAGATGTCTCTGACAGCCTTTGTGCTGTACAGGGCTGCTGGTCCCTAGGGTGTTGGCCCCAGAGAGGGGCTCAAATACGCGGGGGTATACACGGAGGGAGAAGGCTGTCTTGGGGCTATGCAAATGGTGCAGGATCCCAGCTCCTGTTCACGCTGCTTCACCAAAGAGGAGACGCAGAGCTGGGGCCGCTGCCCAGGAGAACTGGAACCTCATTCCCCAAAGGGTGGTTCAGGGCAGAGGGATGGGGGAGAAGATGCAGCACACAGAGCCGGAGCTGTGATCTGGAGAGTCCCAATGGTCTGGCTCCCAGAAATCCAGGCTAGGCCCATGAGAGAACAGCGGCTGCTGGGCACTCGATCTGGTCTTCCTCAGAGTGACAATCCAGGACTGCAATTCATGCCCAGCCCACGTATATAAATAACAAGTAATATACATTTCGATAGTGCTGCCCACCTCTGAGGGCTTCAATGGGTTGGGGGAGAGCACTGAAATGCACCCATCCTTGTGGGAGGGCAAGGTGGGGAGAGGAGAGAAGAAAATTTGTCCATGGACACTGGAGGAAGCCTCAGTCCTTCCAAAAACTGCCCTGGGATCTTCAATGGACCAAGGTTTTATTCATTTATCGTTAGCCCTGTGAAATGCGCCCCAGGGCAGATGGCTACAATAACGGAGCTACACTACTCTGCCCTGAGGCTCTCCAGGAGCTCAATTAAATCTCATCCCCCCTTGAAGGATAAGTGAGTATCAGCCCCATTTTACAGAGGGGAAACTGAGGCACAGTGGCTCACCAAGTTCCTAGAACCAGGAGTCCTGAGTTCCAGGTCTGTGCCATAAGCACAAAACTTTCCAAAGAAAGGGGTCAGGTTTAGTTGTTCCTCTGGCCCTTTTGGCTGCACACAGCACTGTGTTTGGGCTCTGACCCTGCGGCAGGTAGCAGCTCTGCCCTCCCCAGCCAGCCCGTTGGAGCGAGGGCAGCCTCCCCTTGCTAGCAAAACTGTGATCGTTTCCCACGCAAGCCTCTGAAACTAAAGGAAAAGGTACAGGAAACACACGTGGCGGGAGGCTGTTTTCTCCAGGCCGGGGGAGAATATCTGGAGCCCTGCAGCAGGCTCTGGAGAGAGATGAGGTCATGCCACGGTATCAGCCCTTTGTTTATTGCACAAGACACCCAGGAAAGTTGCCTGACAGGTTCTGCCAGGGACTGACATCCGGATCTCCTCATCCTGAGAGGCATCAAAGGAAAAAGACTTCACAGAGACCATTGGGCTGATGAGTCATATTGACCCGTTTGGAGAGACACCCAGAGAAGGGGATTGGGGAGGGTGATCGCAGGGCGTGCTCAGCCCTGCCCTAGAAGGCCTTCCGCTGGGGGTGAGTTTCTCTGGCCTGGTCTACACTTGTAAATGTTGCACCACATCATTAACGTGGGGTGCGACAGCACTGGGGTCAAAACTGGCCCGGACCAGACAAAGTTACCGTCATTTTGCAGCCGTGATGGGTGCAAAGACCAGTCTGCAGTGCAGAAATGAAGCTGGTCAGAGCTGCTGGGATGTCTGTATAAGACACACCTGCCCTGAAAACGGCTTGCAAACTGGTTAGAACCACTAGTCTTTCCACAGGCTCAATAACCCATGTAAGTGTACAGTTTGAACCAATTCAATGCAAGCACGGAGGAAGGCACTCTGCCATGACACAAGTAGTCCTCCTGCGGAGATCGCACAATAAATCGGTGGGGCCCTACAAAACCTCCCAGGATGCCCTCCTTCCGGCAGTCGAGCTGGGAACTCTGAGATAGCTACCTAGAAGGCATTGCGACTGTTATGGGCACAGGGCAGAAAACCAATGCAGCAAAGCTAGCGTGGGCCCATAGAATCAACCCGTTTGTGCTCAATTATGGTGGGTTCTATCCCCAGGCACTGACGAGGCCCAGGTATTCCCATGTGGAACCCAGCACAATTTGGTGGTGATCCATGACAAGGGCTGCTAACTGCTACCCCAACACAACTAAACAATGGTTGGATGTGTGCAAAACTTCCCAGTGTAGACAAGACCCATTGTCCATTCACTCCTAGGCAGCTCTGCAGGGACTGCCAGCGAGGGTGCCAATTAGGATGGTGGATTTTGTGAGGCAGGCACTTGTCCACTAGGAACTGGACTAAGACCAACAGCTTGTTTTACACAGGCCAAAGCACGAACTGATGGCAACCATGTTTGCTCACAGCCAGTCCAGGCTGAGTTCAGGTTGATGACTTCGATGTGAACGACACAGAGCCCCAGGCCTGCTCCATCCATCCCGCTGCAGACTCACGTTCTGCAAACTGAAGGACAACAGCTCTACGTTGTCCCCGCTGCCTTGGACCCAGACAGACATTCGAAGGAGTCAGCCTGGCCCATCAGTGCTAGTCCTTTCCTCAACGGGCTCAGTGGCTCTCCAACTACTGCACACATGCAGCGGGTTTTGTTGGCAGACTTCTGACACATTTCTGCAGCACTGCCTTCCTCTCTTCTCCTCCTCCTCCTCTTCCTCCTGTCCTCCCCTAGACTCAAACCCATTCCCAGGAAAGCAAGGTTTCTGGCGGCCTCTCTCGCCTGGTGTCCTGGGGACGCTTGCCTTGATATGCGAGATGAGATCAACATAAAGGACATAACTCCAATTCCTGATTCACTGTGGCCTGAGGACTTGTAAGTGGGTGAGACCCTTGTGGAAGCCCTGGGGATGGGGCTTGGGAGGCAGAGAACTCACGTTGCTTGGCAGCAACCCAACCTAAGAGCATAATAAGGGCCATACTGGGTAGACCAATGGTCCATTTAGCCCAGTATCATCCAGCCTTCCACCCGATGCTTCAGAGGAAATGAACAGAACAGGGCAATGATTAAATGACCTATCCCCTGACATCCAATCCACAACTTCTGGCAGTCAGAGGTTTAGGGACACCAAGAGCATGGGGTTGCCCCCCTGACCATCTTGGCTAATAGCCACTGACGGACCTACCCAACATGAACTTACCTAATTTTTATTTGAATCCTGATATACTTTTGGCCTTGACAACATCCCCTGGCAATGAATTCCACGGTTTGACTGTGTGTTGTGTGCAGAAGGATTTCCTTACGTTTGTTTGAAACCTGTTGCCTATTAATTTCATTGGATGATCCCTGGTTCTTGTGTTATGTGAAGGGGTAAATAACAAACACTCCTCTGAAAAATTTCTCCACACCCTTTACAATTTTATAGGCCTCTGCCATATCTGCCTTTAGTCACCTCTTTTCTAAGCCAGACAGTCCCAGACTTATTCATCTCTCCTCATATAGAAGCTGTTCCATAAGTCCTAATTTGGCCAGTTAAGAAACTGATGGGTTGGGAAGAGAGTTCTAGGTGGCCCTCATAAACCAGCGGTGGCAGCCCTGACAGAGGACAGGCATTGAGGAGTATAAAGTAGACACACTGGGAAAACCTCAGGGCTCACAGCAGGGGACGTTCCCCCTGGATGAAGAGGGGAAGGAAATCAATCAGTTTAGAAATTAAGAGGGGATAACTGGAGATGGCCCCAAACCCCAAAATTCAGGTGTTCAGACTGAAGAGGCTTAGTTTGAGCCTATTATATTAATATACATTCTTAGTGGACACTTTACAAACATCTCTCCTAAGCCAGGCCTACACTAGAGAAATTTCATCACTCATTGCCCACGCAATGTGATTAGAACGCTTTGTCCTCTCACAAAAGCATGGCAGGTGTGGACAGCTACAGATGAACAGCCTAATAACTGGTCAGAACAGATGATCTTTCAGAAGGCTTACTAACTGGTTAAAGCTCATCTGGGGTTCAGTCTGAGCCATAGACGGGGCATAGACAGACCCAACCAGCCCTCCTCACAGTGCACCATCAGTGCCTTGCAAAAATCTCTTAGGACGCATAGCTGCTAGGAGCTGAGCTGGGAATTGTGGGAGAGGTACCTGGAGGGGATCACAACTGAAATGGTTTAGGAAAGTGCTAGTGTGGATGTGAGGCAAAACTGAAACCAACTCAGCCAGGGTAGCACGAATGCACAGAACTGTTGGTGCTTAAAACAGCTCCAGTCCCTAGTTCTCTCCTCGGTGTCCAGGTGCCATTTCAACCTTTCTGCAAGGCAGCTCAGTGTCATTATCCCCAGCCCAGTAGATCTATCAAAGGTGTTTATCTGGCCCACATCACTATGGTAACTGAGCCTCTTACATCAAAGATGGTTTGCACCGTTAGGCACCTCAACACCTTCAATATCTGGCCGGAAGTGACTTGCCCAAGGTCTCCCTGATTCAAGGTCTCCCTGATTCAAATTAAACTGAGGGTTGCTCCCCCTTGAGACTTGTCAGTCACTTCCTACACCTATCAGGCACCCCACACACCTCTGCCCCTGCTTACTTCGCCACCCCCAAGGCTGGAACCACCAGCATTCCCAGGCCAGAGTCTTCCTGTGTGTGATCCGGGCCTGGGGACATTCCAACCCGGCTGTCACCAGGCGCCCCGCCAGCCAGGAATAAGTGGATTAAGCCCCAATCTTGTTAGCGCTCTTAACAGCCTCACCCTGGCCAGCCTGACAAGGCCGAGGGGGGGCGAGCGGGAGGCAGCACATGCAGCTGAGCAGGGCTTTGAAGGGGGGCAGGTGGCCCTGGGGGGCAGCCAAAGCCGTGACGCCTCTGAAGGGCCAGTTCAATGTACCTCTGTGGGAGACTGAAGACAATGGCCTGGCCGCCTGCTGTTCCCAGAGACACAGCACCAAGGCTTTAATGAGCTGGAGCAGTTAATTAGTCAGTGTCAATTCATGTTAATTAGCAAGAGAAGTTGAGAGGTTCTGATTCCATGTCCTCCACCACCTGGCTGGCATCAGGAAAGGCAGCAAGGTAGGCAGAGGGAGGAGCAAGGTACAAGAGCCCTGTGCAGGGAGACGGGCCAAATGCCAGGAAGATGGGCACACTATAAATGCAGAGACATGGGTAGATGCTCAGTGTCATCAGCCCCATGCACATCAAAATCACAAGTCAGGCTTCAAATAATCATCAGATTGGCTTAATGCTCATGAGGGATCTGGGGTTTGGTTTTTTGTAAACAACAACTTTTGAGCTCATGCTTTCAGCCTATTCCCCTGGGTACATTGTTAAGCTTTTCTCTGCAACCGCAAAGGCTAGAAACTTACCTTTAAAAAAATATATATTAGTAATGAAATGGAAATTCTCCCCCACCCACCTGCTTTGAGAAAAACCTTCAAACATCACGCAGGTTGTGATAACATCACAAGACTTGGCAACAGCGGTACTGTGACGCTAGGCACCGTCCCCCAGAAATATGTGTGTGGAGGGTGTTGTGGGGGGCAATAGAGGGGATACCTGGTCCAGTGAGGTAGGAGGGGCAGAGTCAGCCCTCTCCCAGGGCAGGGCAGGAGATAAAGAGAAGGAGACGCAAACATTTGCTGTGGATGACTCATTCGGTCTAATTTGAGACTCCTGCTTTAGTGGGGATGAGCATTAAAAACTACACCGGAAACCACAGGGATTTCCACAAGGGCCAGGAAGAATCCCCCATCCCAACCCCCCTCGTTTGTTCACCTCCCCATTTCACACCCACACACCATGGCTCCCGGAGCTCAGCATTTGCTCCAAGATAAGAATGGCAGCTATGGGCTCAGAAGTTGGAAGCCTTTCTTTAAAGGGAGAGCAGCATTTTCTCTTCCCCCAGGGCTGATGGGTGGTGGGGGTGGATGCATGCAGAAGATGACACTTGGGTGCACAGTGCTTCATGTCTTCTGATGCACAGTGGCTCACAGCTGCACAGCATTGAAAATGGTGCTTTAAAACATCTGCTTCAGGCTGGGTGGGTTTGTTGTTTTTTTTAAATCCCAGCACTTACAATCATAAAAATGAGGCTGGAGCTTGATTTAATACAACTCAACAGAGCAATAAATAATGCCAATAACCATAATGAATGGCTGCTATTTACTTTATAGACTGTAGCACCTTACAGCCAAAGATCTCAGCAGTTGAAAGGGGCAATGCGAATGCAAATGCTAGGCCATTTTTAATAGCTAGTGCAAAACAGCATTAGTTACCACCTCACCCTGCTGATGTTTGTGGTTTCACACTCAGATGTTCCTGTTTTTTCTAAACGTTCCCTCTCTCCCCTTTTGCTGTGTGCAAACTCACAGAAAATGACTGACTGCATCTACGGTGCTGTTAAATCTACAAAGGAAACAGCTTCGAGGGGAGGAAAGAACCGGTTTTTGCTGGTTAGAATGGCCAGTAGTGTGCTGCTTAAGTTGACGATATCGCTTTATAACTATTTACGAGGCTTGCTGCACCCAGTGCTGAAAGGCAGCGCTTCCAGGGAATCCACCTCAGCAGCTGTTTTAATAGCAAAACTGCCCAGCAATCCGAGGATGAAAACAGTGAAACCATCCCAATGCAATCAGAGCCATTGTGGAAGCCGTAAAGCATCAAAGTGAAAGCACAGCGCCTTGAGTAACAGGCCTGGGACTGGAGAGTGTGGCTGAGTGACTTCACTTTTCCCACGTGTAAACAGGGGCGGAGGAGAGGAGGTTTACATTCCTCTCCGTGTCTGCTCAGCACTTTAAAGATGTTAAAATGACCAAGTTTTGCTACAAACACAATCCACAGGAATCACGCGCTGCCGCCTACCACCAGTCGAGTTTTAAAACTGACCCACAATTTTTTTCTCTCATTCAGACACACACGCGTGCGTGCGCACACACACACACACACACACACACACAGGCGCGCGCACACACACACACACACACACACACACTGCTTTTTGTTCTTTTAAATAAAGGCTTTGATTGTTTTAACTAACAAATCTATTTCCTCCCCCCCCCATGTGTCACCAACAAAACAATCTGCTGCCTGTGAAAAGATTTAGACAACATTGTTGCAAGAGAATAAACCAATAGCGAAGGCGGAGTATAACTGTTTGCTGCAAGGGGACTTGTGACTAACCAGTTGAGGCTCAGTTTGTGTCACATGATTCTTTTTAATAATGCATCCACGTAGTCTCTGACATCCTGCAGCTTTTCCAGATTCACTTTGGCTCCAGTTTAAGGCCCATCCCTCTTTTTTCGGTTTGCGATACGGTGTTAGTGCAGCCAGAAGCTGACAACCCTTTGAAATCCTGAGATGGCGGCCAGAGCCCATCCTACCCCAGGTGAGAGAGGGCCACAGCCCAGGCCTTGCTGTGTGGACCGTCACACACCCTTTGACACACATGTTAACAGAAGAGACACTTCAGGCACTGAAATATTCGGCAATCCCTGCAGGGCAGATAAACAGGGGAGAACTGTTGGAGCTTTGGTCTTTCATCCTGTCGCCACACCCAGGGTGAGACTGGAGGGAGAGGTTTGTTTTACCCTGCTGCAGATGATCAGTGTGAGGGGAGGGTTATTATCCTCCGCCCCTTGCCCTCTCCTCCCCGAATGGGGGGACTGGAATCTCTCTGTATGGTGGAAGCTAATTGGGCCCTGTATGGAGCTGCCATGCTCACAAGCCAGGTTCATTGCTCTACAACCTCAGCGTGTCACGTCCATTGTTACAAGGAGACATCCTCATGCCGAGACAGTGTCAGGCGCCATGGTGAGGGGCCCCCCGCTCAAAAACTGCAATGGAAAAGAACCGTTTCCGTGGCCACCCTGGGGACACAGAAGTCCCCCCCACGCCATGTCACAATGGGGCAAAGACACAGCACCATGACATCAGGGTTCAGAGAAGCACGGCCCAGTGCCATGCCCTGCTCAAGACAATATTGCACCAGCCCAATGTTGCCCACGCCATAACCCGTCGTCGTGAAGCTTCAATTGACCCACATGCCCATCACGTGCCATTCAGGCCAGCTGAGTCCCCGCATGTCTGGCAGCCCAGGGGAGACAGGCTCACATCTGGCTGCCATCCTGACCCCAATACCCTGGACCCTTGGAGAAGCCAAAACTCATCCCACGCTAAACTTGGGCTATCGTTTGAGGAGCTCGGGGGGAGGAACAAAGCTAACTTGTCTGAGCGACAGCGGCAAGCATCAGGCACTGCTCCAGTGAGCCCAGGCATCTAAATATAGTGCCTGTCTCTTTAACACTCCAGATGAGGTGTTACATCGACTTCTTGGGACTTGATCAGAAATGCAAATAAAACTGAAATTAAACCAGCAGGAAGAGAGAGAGAGAGAGAGAGAGAGAGAGAGAGAGAGATGTGTTAACTCTTTAGTGGCTGGGGCCCGGGGATGAAGCCTGCATTGCCTAGAGGTGCTGCCCAGGCCCAGGGCGAGAGTCAGTGGGCAGGCATGTGTCATGGAGTGTGAGCCCACCAGTCAGTGCATCTGATCACAGTGATCTACAGCACAGGGAAAGTCCCCACCCTCCCGCTTCCCACTGTGGTTCTGTTCTGCAGGGGCACAGAGCAACCAACACAGGAGAACCAAACCTCTGTACTGCTCCCTGCCCCCGAGGAATGAGATGCCACATCCCCAGTCAGGCCACCCCACTGATGGGGAGCCTAAGGAGAAACGGTTGAGGATGATGTTCCACAGCATGAGGTGTGCCCTGGGGGAGCCAGCCAGTGAGGGTGGAATTGGGATCAGAGCAGAGGTGCAGGGCCCAACTCCAGGGCCGGCCCACAACATTTTGGCACCTGAGGAGGGAGCTCAAAGGACGCCCCTGTGTCCCCTCACTTGGGCCAAAACTTTGAAAGGTCTCTGGTGGCCTCCTTCCTCCAGCCCAGCACTCCCTGGTCTCAGTGCAGTTAGAGCAGAGAGAATCCACATTCACCAGCACCAGACACAATTGTCTACACTCTGGGTCCCAGTGGCGCCCCCTCTTCCCCCCCCACCCCCGCCCAAGTCTGACACCTGAGTTGGCCTCATGGTAAGGCCAGCCCTGCCCAACTGATTGTTGCCAGCTAAGGATAGGCCGGGCTCAAGGAGTTGGGAGGAAGAGTGCATGGAAGAGGAAGGGCCCCCATTAGCTCTCACCACACATCATGTTCCTGGCCGAGTTGGTGAATTAAAGAGACGTCAGCTGGAGGGGAACCAACCCCCTGACACCACATCTGACCTTTCCAGGTTCTAAATGCTCCTGGAGAGAGGGGCTGAGGAGGGGCCGCTCAGCATGGCTCTGCCCAGTTGGCACAGCTTCCCCACGGGCAGCTACGACCGGGATGGGGAGACGGTGAAAGATTAAAGGCAGGGAGGGAGCACGAGGCGGGGGCAAGGGGAGCAGACAAGGCCTGCGGGGCTGGCGTTCAGAAGAACCTTTATGGGGGCAGAGGAAGCCTCTCTCTCCATAGTGCTGGCGCAGTGGCACAGTGCACAGCGCCAGAGCTTAATTAAACAGGATCTATCACAGCCGTCAGGCCTCTGGGCATTGTCAGTCTGTGCTGGCCTGACCCAGTGCAATGGCGTTTCGCTGCCAAGCTCACACATCTTCCCTGAAACCAGCCTCCCCGGTCTGCCTGATCCCGCAGCTCCCAGGTCAGCCCAGATGACAAGCGGATTTCCTCCCCCACACACACACCTTACTGCAGGGATTTTTCCGGAGCAGTTTGGGGCAGAGAGTGCTGTGAATGGTGATGGCGTAGGAGTGCTGGGAAGCGGAGAGAGAAATGAGGTCAGTGCTGCAAACTTGGCAGACACAGGCCTGCTGTCTGCGAGGGCAGCCGCACCATGCTGGCCACGGGGAGAGGGGAGAAGAGGGGCGCAGCATAACCAGAGACTGCATGGACCTGCTGCCCCCCTGCTCTGCCCTCCTGCAGACCCCTCCCCCAGGTCTCTGGGTGACCCGGGCGGGGTTGGCTACTAGCATAGGCTACCCGTCCATGTTTCATTTGTGGATACTTTTGAAAACCAGACACAAGCCCAAAGCCAACGAAATCCGGTGTACAGACACCGCCCGCGCTTTGGGAACAGTTATCTCCACAGCCGCCTTCTGCAGCTGGCTCCTTTCTCTACAGAGCCTCAGATTCCTCTCTGGAGCGCGGGAGCGTGTTTCAGGCTCCATGAGCCAGGTTCATGAGCCCATGTGCTGGGCACCCCAGGAGGGTCAGCGTGGGACCAGCGGTTGGCAAGGGGCCTGTACTTGGCACTGTCTGGGATTCTGGACCACTATGAAGGCCTGCTCCAGAGCAGCCGGAGCACAGAGCACTTCAGCTACTCTCCCTGCCACCCTAATATGCTCCATGGCCACACCTCTGGCACAGCCTTCCACAGAGGCGGCACAGGTAGGGTAGCCCTGTACCACCCCCGCCCTGGGGGTTTCCCTGAGGCTGTTAACCTGGGCTGAGGGGAGCAGCAGCAGAGCCCGAATCTGGTCCCAGGTATTAGAGTGGGTCTGTGAATCTGAGTGAGGCTGAGGGTCAGCACAGAGAGGGGTGTGTGTGTGTGTGTGAGAGAGAATGAACATGACTGGAGCATGTGGTGTTTATGTGAGTGAGTGAACGAGAGGAGAGGGAGAACATGACTGACCGTGTGTGTGTGCGTGTGTGTGTGTGTGTGAGTGAGAGAGATAGAGAGCATGACTGGAGCATGTCGCTGTGTGTGTACGTGAGTGAGTAAGAGAGGGAGAGGAGTCCCCATAGGCTGGAGGCTGCATTTTGTGCATTTTTAAGAAGAACAAGGTTAGTGGGTCACTTGAGCGCCAGAGGCTTTTGCTCCAGCTGAGCTGCTTTGCTGCCAAACCCATCAGCACTGACAGCTCCCTCGCAGGAGCAAGCACTCCCCAGACTGGAGCAGGGAGGAGGGAAGGGGGTGGGCAGTGCACCAGGCGCAGGACCCGGGGTGGGGCCGGCCCAGAGAGACAGAAAGGCAGTAACACCTGCACTCAGCACAGCGGAGTGACATGGGGCTGTAGGCAAACAGCCGGTCCCAGCTCTGTCCTTCCACCCAGCGTCCGACCTAAGCTGTGGCCCTCCCTCACCCCCTAGCAGCCAATGTCCATGTTTCCCTGGCTGGAGACGGTCCTTCCAGTCTTCTCCTCACAGTGTGCTGTGCTCTGGGTAATGCTTTGGAGGCAGGTTCTCCCTCTTCTAAGGAACGTGACTCTCGTGCCAAGTAGTCTGCCACTGAAATGGATCGACCCCCCCCCCCACACACACACATCCCCACGCCAGCCATGGTGAGCCCTTCTCCCAGGACAAGAATGATCAGGAGGAAGCAAGGAGGCCTGCATGGCACGTGCCTTCGAGACCGGAGGATGAAGCGGAGAGAGAAGCCAGCAGCAGGTCTGGGGTCTAGCTGGACCAACCTCCGGCAGCAACTTACAGAGGCCTCAGAAGTGGGGGCTGGGGCTCTAGAAACCATTCAAAATGGCTGGAATCTGCCCCAACAGAGCGAGGCTGGCCAAGCCCCTGGGGACTGACAGAGAGACCTGCTGGGAGGAGTGGAGATGAAGGGGAGAGACAGCAAGAAGGCGCCCAGTTTGCGGGCACTTTGCAAATAGCCAGCTACACCCAGAGAGGTCCCCGCCTCAGCTAGGTGGGGCCAGGCATGGAGAGCCATCAGCTCCCATTGAACTCAGTGGGGCGGAGAGTGCTCAGCATTACACAGGGAGCCGACTTTCCCTGAGCTTAGTCCTTAGCACGCTCTCCCTCCCCCTAGCCATCCCCGAGCAGCTATCCCAGGGCCATGCACGTCCAGGCAGCCTTGGCAGACACAGGTGGGGTGGGGCCCGTGGTACAGATGAAAGGGAGCCTTTGGTTAAAAGTTAACTAGCAGACAATAGGGCGCTGGGACGGCAATCCATGTGCAGGAACACATGAGCGGACAGGCTGCAGTTTTACAGCCCAGCCCAACCCAGGTGAAAGGGAACAAACAGTAAGAACATGAAGTCAATTGGCCCCGGAGTATCTCATCCTCCCCTCCTCCTCCATCCCCAGTTCCCACCCTGCACAGCAATTCCTCTCCTGGAGCAGGGAAGATTGGGAACCTCGCCCCTCCCCAGCACTGCCACTTCCCAGATTTCTACGCTGCTTCTTTCCCTCTTCTCACAACCAGCACGTGCCGCCGTCTCCGTGTGTCTGTCCAGGTGCACAGTAGGTGCAGGTGACAGTACATGTGCAAAGGAGATGCAGATGCCTCTGTGCGTAGGCATGTGTGTAGAGGTGGTGTGCATGCTGGTGTGTGCATATGCCTTTGCACCTACCTCTGGGCCGGGCACGTGTGCACAGGCATATGTGTAGATGTGTGCACAGGCATATGTGTATAGTATGTGTGCACCCAAGTCTGCTTATATACGTATATGCATCCAGGAGCTTAGCATGTATGTGTGATTTGCAAGCGTCTCTGCACAGAGGCATGCGTGGGCAGTGTATGCTGGAGGTCTGTCAGTGGCTTCTCTCTCATGGTTGAAATATGGTAAACCAAAAGAAATGGATATGAAACATGCAGGCTAAACCTTAAGGCTAAATCCTCAAGCTTCTAACTAGCCCAGTCCGCCCAGCCTGTATTCTCAACAACACCCTGCCCTGCTCCTACTGTATTTCCTGCTATAAATCCCCACTCACATTCCCAGGCATATCCCTGATCTCCTGTCTAGGCCTGGTGGTAAAGGGGGAGAAGGTGCCATCGTCCTGTTGGCAAACATATGAGCCAGCTGATAGGCACAGGAATAGAGGAGCTAACTCACCCTTCACTCTCTCTTTTTCTCTTTCCCTCTCTCTCTCTCTCCTCCTTTTGGCATCCTGGAGTCTGAACAGCTGTTTCCATGGTTACGGACATGCAAGTCTTGGCGAAGATGCATCTGTCACTGAAGTTTCCACAGCGGATGGTGGGGGGGTGGGAGCAGAGGGGAAGAAATTGGCAACCTATAAAGCTGCCATGGTTCATAGACAGAAGCTAGCCCAAGACTTCCTTAGTGGCTAGGACAGGGAACAGGACACAGATAAAGGCTTCATGTCCCCACCAGGGAACTAGAGAACAGATCTTACCAGGGCATGAGGACATGGATGTCTTTGATACTGTCAGCCCCATGAAGTTCCCTAGGATTCCTCACTATAGCTACTGCCTGGTTCGTTCCACTGGTGGGAGAAGTGGTGGCCGTGCTGGTGTACACAAGTCTCTGGGCAGAGGCTAGTGTTGGAAGCACCATGTCCATTTAACCCTGCTCAGAGCAGGACACATGACATGGTGGCTAAGTGGCTGATAACCACCTTGAACCTGATGCATCCACCACTGCTGTCACCAGTGGAGCTCAATGGACAAAGTTTAGTAAAAATTACCTGGTGGATACAAGGCCCTGGACTGGCCCATCAGTGTGAACATTGTGTAATGCCGACAGAGCCCAGTCGTCGGTGGGCAGGATCAAACCAGGGACCTCTGGAGCATAGTACATCTGCCTCTGCTACACCATGAACTCTTTTTAAGTGGTCTTGGTGCCACTAGATGGGATGGAACACCACACCCAGGAGGTGTGTGGGTTACAACTGCATAAGAGCCAAGATGTACTCCAGACTCGTTAATCAGCATACAGTGTCGCAGCTCCCCCCAGTCCTTCCTGACTGGTCTCTTAGCTGACTTGGGCTCACGGGGCTCAAACAGCAGTGTAGACTTTCGGGCTCAGGCTGGAGCCTGAGTGCTGGGAAGGGACCATGTGAGGATGAAGGGTCCAAATGTCTACAAAACCATTTTTCGTCCCATGAGCCCAAGTCAGCTGACATGGGCCAGTGGTGACTGTGCCACGGGTCTTTTACCCTTCTGTAGATGTACCCAAAGTCTCTTCTTCCCCGCAGAGCTGGGAAAGCAGGAATCTGTGGGAACTGCAGCAAGATCTCCAATGATTTCCCCCTTAAATGGTTAGAATTTCTGAGCTGGGAATGTTTGATTTCTATCCTGTTCAGATACACTCACCTCCCCATACCAGATCTTCTTATAAACCCCGGGAAGCCATGCCCCAACACTTTAGGTTGTAAGAATGCCTTGCACTGCTTCTAGACCACAACTGAATCCTTTGTTCAGTTTGTGATCGGGCTGTGTTCACAGATGGCTCAGCCTGGTTAGGGAACAATGAAGTCTCATCTACACTACAGGCTATTGTCACCGGGTCAATTGTTCCTGTCCTGCAGTGGGGCCCATTGAAATCCCACAGAATCCTGAGATCCACACAACCAACGCCCAACATATTTCTGCTCACAGTGTAAAAACAAATAGGACCCTCCTACCTAAGGGCAACCTCAGGCATCCCAATCGTTTGAATAATCAAAAGAAGCTGATGTAATAGCCAGCTCTTTGCATATTCAAAGCA
The DNA here is from genome assembly GCA_007922305.1 of Dermatemys mawii. NCBI lineage: Eukaryota > Metazoa > Chordata > Testudines > Dermatemydidae > Dermatemys > Dermatemys mawii. The sequence goes on from ML677388.1 coordinate 5,341,938, forward strand.
CAGACAGAACCTCCTTCTAAGCCAGGTCCTTTCAAACCGTGGACAAGGCCTTTTGGAGAATCAGGAATGAAATGGATAATGACATTAGCATTTTAATGGCAATAATTAGATGGTGCACTTAGCACCCTGTTTGGGGGGAATCAATTGCACTGGGGAGACTGCCTCAAGGGCAGTATTGTCTGGACCAGCGGCTCCACTTTAAATCAGGTTTTAAGTGATCTGGTTAAAGCCTTATACCTCCTGGATGGAAAAGCCATTTTAACTCTCCCTTAAATTGGGGTAGATCGAATTAAGTTAACACTATTTAAAGCCAAGGTTAAACTGGTTTAGGTGTGTCTACATTGGGGAGTTGCAATGTGGGTTCTTCTGCATCCGGGGATTTATGTTGTCCATGGTTAACGTTTCCCCAGTGTTGCTAGCCCTGGGGCAGCTTCAGTAAGCCTTAGTGATGCTGGGAGCCTTGGTATTTGAACGGTGTTGTCAGAGCAAGGTGGCACCACACCACTGATGGCCACTGGTGCCTTTTTTAAACCAGCCCCTGCAGCACTGTGATGTGGGGGAGGGAGGGGAGAACAGGTAGCATCCTCAAGGCTCCCCATGTCCTCCTGACTAAGATCAAGAGCCAGACAGACTGATACTTAGAGTGTGGAAGGCGCTAGGTGTGGCTGGGGAAAGAGGAGAGATGTTTCTGGAAAAGCACACTCAGAAGCGGGCCTTGCCCCTGCTATAGAGAGGTACGTCCCGGCCATCAGCCCGTGTACCAGGGAGATGGCACGGGTCACAACTCTGCCCTCCTTGAGGTGTATCACCTTTGACCATGACAGCAACCCATCCCACGCACCTACCTCTTGTTCAAGAAACACAAGCACTGGGATTGTGGCTGCCTGGCCACGGGGCTCTCTTGGCACATCCCTGCAGGAGCAGCCAGGATCTGGGCCCAAGTGCCGTGTCAGGGGAGTGCTATCTTACCCTTGCCTGAGCCAACAGACCATTGCATCCCGCACTGGGCTCCTGCATTCGCACTTCAAACCAGTTTATCCAAAGCTATCCTGGCCCAAACAAGATGGGTTTGGCAGGGCGCAGGGCCCAAGCCCAGGGGCCTCCCCCTCGGCTGGCATGTCTTTTAGAGCCCAGTGCCCCCTCCGAAAGGGGGTCTGTCCATCCCCTGCACGCACTGGGAGTAGTCAACAGAGCCGGGGACTAGAGACACCAAGCACGGCCAGCCATAGGATGATCACTGGTTCCCTTCCGGCCCTGTCTTTCACTTGGGGGTGCTGGAAGCTCTACAGTGCGGAGTGAGCCTAGGGGAAAAGTCCCGGCTAAGCTCCCTGGTGAGCAGAGATGCAATGACACCCCCTCCCCCCACTTCCATGGCCTCTGTGCTCCCGAAGGTCAGGAGCGAGGTGGCGGAGTCTGGAAACCTTGAGCTTCCCTTTCCCTTTCCAACACCCCGCAGTGGCACACAAGGGGGAGCAGCGCACAGGCCACAGGGTCCCCAGGGGCTTCGCCACGCCTCAGCCTGCAGCAGGCGGGCAGAGCGGGAGGGAGGATGTAAGCCCCGGATTGGGGAGCGGGGGCGGGAAGAGACGGGTCCCCCGCCGTACAAGCTAGGGACGTGTGTTCTCAGGCCTCGTTTCCATGGAGACCTGCACAATGGTCACATTAGGCTCAGATTTGTTTTAAAAAGGAAGTGCTTTTGTAGCCCCGATTTGTCCCTAATCACAGGCTGTTTCTTGGCTCTTTGGGGACGAAAGGGGTTGATGATGGTAACAAAAGGGCTGTCGCCCTGTGTCCTATACATGTGGTGTGGCTGGGGGGGGGGGGTGAATGTGCACACAGCACGTGTTTGCTGCACATATGTGTGTGTGTGTTTGTACAGGTGATCTAAATATCTGAAGATAATGCCTACTTACCAATGCCTTGAAGGGGTGTGGCTATGGAGGGGGGTGATGTGCACACCATGTCCCACGTATTTGCCTGTGGGGCGGTACAGTGTGTTTTGGATGATGTGTTATACTGTACACGTACACACAATTTGTGTATACGTGTGTCTGTGTGAGAATGCTTGTTCAAGGTTTGTGAAGGTGTGTGCGTATTAGCCTTTGTGTGTGTGCATCTGTCTGTGTGCATAATACCTTTGTACATGCCTAGGTGTTTAAGTGACCTAGCATACATGTGTCGTATGGGCCTGGGTTGTGTGTGTCTTGTGCATGTTTGTGCACGTGCATGCACACGTATGTAGATGTGTGCCTGTGCATGTTAGTGTGTGTGCACAGCTGTGTGCTGCGTAGCCGTGTCCCTCTGTGTGTGTGAGGTGAGGAGGGGCAGCTATGTCGGTGTGTGTAGCTGTGCTCTAGCGCGTATGGAAATTGTTCCTGTCAAAGTCCAAACACTTTCCCTTGCAGCTAAGAAACAACCCAAGGTTGCTGGTTCCTGACTCTGGAGCAAATGCTGCTTTCACTTAACCCCATCTCCCACGGCAGAGCCCAGCTAGCCAGTGCCACAGAACGCATGTGGCGGTGGGGACAGATGCTCGGGGTGACAGTGGCTACGTTCGTCTCCTTAGACTGGGGGTTTCTGTTCTCACGACCTGCGGCGCCCACTGAGTGCAGCCAGCAAACTCCCGGGCCAGGGCCGCACTAGAAACCAAGGTCGACCCAGCAACGTCTCTCAGAGGGATGAAAAATTCACTCCCGCGAGCAATGTCATTAAAGCGACCTAAACTCCCAGGACCGACAACACATTCGGGGAGGTGAGTTAATGCCAGCGACAGGAGAACCCCTCCCTTCGGTGCAGGGAGTGTCCACACCCAAGTGCTACAGCAGTGTTTCAAGTGTAGAACACGACCAGGGGCTCGTCTAGGTCTGTGCCTAAGATGGTGGTGTAGGTCCCAGGCCCATGCAATCAGGGTATTTGAGCTCCACACTGTTAAGTTTGCAAGGCTGGTGCTGGGGACAGGGATTGGACACGTCCCCACTCCTCCTCTAGTTGCAGCAAGCTCACTCATAATCCTACTGTAATGATCCCCCGTTAGTCCAGTCCTGGGGTCACCCACACAACACAGCCCTGCCAAAGCACCCAACCCTCACTCCGCAGGATTGCTTCCCCATAAGAGCTCTGCTCTGCCTCTCAATCCCAGTTTGCAACCCCACCTTGCTGTTCCAGTCCTGGCTCTTGCACACGGCTCTGCTGATGCCCCACAATCCTGACCTGCAGCCCCTCTGCTCGTCCAACCCTGGATTGAGTCTGCTACTAATTAAATAGCGGTCTGGGTTTGTGCTATGGACCAACCTCCACATCGGCGCAGACTGAAACCCCCAACCCCCAAGATTCCTCTTGGTCAGGGGAGGCCAGCCTGAGCCTGAGAAAGAGCCAGAATTTATCAATGTTCATTGCCAAAGAGCCACAGTAATAGGTCAGCAGCCCCCCATCTCACCGTCCCCTGTCATGCCTCCTGCCCGCCTTCAGCCCCACTGATCAGCACCTCTCCCTCCCTCCCTGTGCCTCCTGCCCACTACAATCAGCTGTTCCGCGGTGTGCAAGAGGCTCCTGGGGGATAAGGCAGAGGAGCGAGGCGAGGCAGGCTCGGGGGAAGGGGCAGGAGCCTTGGGGGAAGGGGTGGAGTGGGGTCAGGACCTGGGGCAGAGCCAGGGTTGAGCAGTGAGCACCCCCTGGCACACTGGAAAGTTGGTGCCTATAGCTCCAGCCCCGGAGTCGGTGCCTACACAAGGAACCGCATAGTAACTTCTGCAGGGCCGCATGCGGCTCCAGAGCCTCAGGTTGGCCGCCCCTGCTCCTGCTTCTTTATCCAGTTCTAACCCCGATCTTCAGCAGAGACAGGCGACAGCCGCCGTCCGCTGTCGTGCCCAGCCAGTGACGGGATTCACTGGTGCACAGTACACCCCTCTGGATACAGGAAAGACAGAGGAACAGCTTGAAATTCAGCTAGTGCTAAGCTGCTGTCATCACCACTCTTCTCTGCCGTCAGCAATACCCTCTGTGGGCCACAGATCAGCTTCCCCCGACCTGGCAGGCGCAGGGAGCAGCAGGGTTTTGCTCTCAGGATAAACGAGACACGGAGCAGGGTCGCTAAGCCGGGACTGCGGAAACGTGGCTGGGCTGACACACGCCGAGCAGAGAGCTCAGCCGGGGCTCAAAGTCCCGCGCAACGTGCTCCTGGGTGCCTAGGAAGGTGGGGGCCAGTGACCTGAGCACAGGGCTTGGGAAGCGAAAAAGAGATGTCCGTGCAAAGAGTTTTGAAACATGCCCATCACCGTGGCGTCGAGGCCCTGGCCTCTATCAGGGATCTGCCCCGCGGTGCCAGGAGCCAAACTTGCCATTTCACCCCGAGGAGCACAGAGCCCTGCCCGGGCTCCAGCCTGCTCCCTGCTGTCACGGTGACGGCACTTTCAGTTTTGTTCTGAGAGAGGGGAATTTTGTGCCTGGTCAATAAGCAGTCGCTGATAGTGGGCTGAGGAAGAGGGACGGGGGGGTGGGGATTTCTGGTGGAAAGTTGCAAACAACCCATCCATCCGGTCAGGCTGGCGCGGGATTCCCCTGCATGAGGGGAGACAGAGAGCCCACCCGCTTCCCCTCCAGCCACCTCAGCTGCCTGGCACTTGCTCACTTTGCCACGCCTCCCAGCATTGCTAGCGGCTAAAACTGGAGGCGGCACCACCCCAGAGACGATCGCTGCCCCTTCCCCCACCCCCCAAGGCACCAGAGGTGCCAGGGCTATGAACAGCCATGCCCAGAGGACCTGAATGCAGGAATCAGAGAGGTAGCCGTGTTACTCTGGAATTGCAGAAGTGACAAAGAGTCCTGTGGCACCTTAAAGACTAACAAAAATATTAGAGCATGAGCTTTCGTGGGCTAATACCCACTTCGTCGGATGAATGCAGGAAATGTTTTGCTTCAATCAGGCTAGAGGGGCTGGGGGTCAAAACGGTACAGCCCCACAAAAGCCAGGACTGTTGGGAGGTTTGATCCTCCAAAGCCAGCCCACGCTGCACCTAACACAATTCTGGCCTTTTTGACCAAGGTGGGCTTGAGGGCAGCAGCCCGGCCATGAGCTGGGATTTACATAGAGAACATCAGAGCTGCAGCATCGCAGACCGAACAGTGTATTAAAGGCAACAGACTCCAGCGCTGCTGAATCCAGCTTGATCGAAATCCACCAAGCCCCGCGAGCAGCAGCCTGGGGCTGACAATCATCTCCCGGCTGACACTATAAATAGGGCCAGTGGGGGATTCTCCTATGACAGATTTGTTCATTGGAAAACGTTGATTGGTTGCAATGTAGGTTTCTCACGTCCAGGATGGCATTTCTGGTAAGTGAGTGAAAGAGCCCAGACTAGCCAATAGCCCAGTGGCCAGGGCACAGTCCAGTTTCCTGGGGGCTGTAATAGGTTTGTCTAATTGTGGGTGTAAAGGTGTGGGTGCTGGCTGGTATACAGGGGGTCAGACTAGATGCTCTGGTGGTCCCTTCTGGTCTATGACGTGGGATAGGGAGAGGTAGGTTCAAGCCCTCATTCCTAATCAAGCAGAGCGGGGGATTTGAAACTGGATCTCCACATCCCATGTAAATGCCCTTGGGCTATTCTGGAGCCACAAGGACTCTTCGTTGTTTTTCCCTCTCTGCTCTTTAGCAGATTTCTAAAGGTCTGGATTTCCTTTCACACTGAGACAAAACCAAAGATCAAAACCTCCATTTTTATTTTATTATTATTATTGGTTTGGTTTTTGCAAAACAAACAGAAACCTTATTTCAGGTGTAGCCGCGGGCCAAATCCAGACCACCTGATGCTTTTGAATGGACTGCAAGATCTTTTTATTTGCTTATTATCATTATTGCGGTGTGAAAAACATTTTGAGTCTGGACTTTGACCAGGAAATTTGGACCTTCACAAAAAATAATTGATTACTCCTGCCTTATTTCTTGGCCAGCCCTGCCTAAAAAGAAGCTATGAGCTTTCCCCTTGTCTTTCAAAGGCTGATAGCAAACAACTCTGTTGCCCAAAGAGCTGAAATAGCATTGCCAATGTAGTCAAAACGTGCCACATTTAAAATTTAGGACATTCTTCCCTGGTCAGGAAACACATTGGATGGGACATAGTGGGGAGGGCCTTTTCCATTTCTAAGCTCTAGGACACACGGTTATTCATCTGGAATTATCCTTTCCCAGCAATCATAAATAATCCTCTGCATTTATATCGCACTTCTCATCCGCCAACCTTTGATCACTTGAAAAGGCAGGTCTGGATCGTCCCTCCCGTTCCACGGGCGAGGAAAGCCATGCACAGAAAGATGAAGTGACTCGCTCAAGGTGAAGATCAGGCAGCAATGGCAGATCCTGATCTCCAGTCCCCTGTCCTGTGCAGCTGCCTCCAGTGAATTAACCCTGCGAATTCCCTGGGATTTTCTGGTAGAGGGAGCTGCAGCGTAAAGGTTAATGGTGTTGACACGTAAGGGCTCCTAATTAGGCTTTAAAGTTAACAGCCCATTACCCTGAATGGGGGAGTTTGCACCTCTCAGCCCTGTTGTTTCAGGCTGTTTAGGAAGAGGCTGCAAAAAGACAACAGCACATGGGGCCTCCCACCCCCGAGGACTGGCCATTCATTGTGTCACTGCCACTCCAGAGAAAACAATCCACTCCAGAGAGACCTCAGCTCCCACTCCTCCCTGGGCGGGGACCTGCAGACCCAGGGTCTGACACCAGCAAAGCCAGGACTGACCCCTGGAGTTCTGTGCCCACCGATCTGACCAAAGTGAACCAGCACCCACCCTGTAACCCAGCAGCCAGTGAAAAATCACCTTTAATGCAACAGTAACATCAACTTTTCAAATGCTTTTTTCTCTCAAGCTTAGGGCTATTTTAAAGTCAACGCCACTCCAGCGGAGGCTGCCAGACAGACATCCCCAGACCTGCAGAGATCTACAGATGCAACACTGGCCCCTCCATGCTGCCCCACCAATGTGCTTCCATGGAGAAGCCAGCCCTTAGAGAGGGAAGGGGGTCCAGACCCCACAGCCTCTTTGCTGAGGCTGCTGACCAACGGGCCAACCAGTGCCGCGGGCGATGGTGGCTCTGTGAGGCGGACGCTGGCTGTACCGCACCAAGAGCCTTGGTATCGGGGAGAACAGAAACAAAGCGACTGAGGTGGAACAAGGTCCAGAGTGCCATGGACCTCTTTCTCCAGGCCAGTCAATGTGTGTGGGGATGTGACCCTCACCACTCCACCTGTTCTCATCCAGCTAGGTGATCTCACACCATGCTCATCGCTACAGCATCTGAGTGGCTTTAGCTGGGCATCAAGCAAGGCACCTATCCTCTGCCCCAGGTTTGTTCTCTTCTCCCTGGTATTTATTTTCTATACGGGCCCTGTTTCACCATCTCATCTTATTGGGGGAGGCTACATTGAGGACAACCTCCGGTCTTCTCCTGGACAGACTGCTACCCGCCCTGTCACCCCATACACATCGGCATCAGCCTCTCATTGCTGGGGGGCCTAAGCCACAAATCTCCAATCCAGATCTTTGGAGGTGGGGTTTTGTTCCACTCATCTCAGACTCACCCAACAGCTGCAGCAAACTGGAGACCAGGAAAAGCCCCTTTGGTGGAAACGTCAAAGAAATTCCTACGGTTCTGCCCTGGGTTTCCTCTTTCTTCTACCTGACCTTCACTCATTATCCTGCAGAATCCCCAGAAGAGTCGCTTCTAGCTGCTCTCCAAAGACTGGTGAGCTGGCAGCGAAGCATAAACGGGAGCAACTCCACTTGCTCACTCAGAGTAAAGACCAGAGTGTGGACAGAGCCTTCCTGCCCCGACGGAGCTTAGATCAGCTAGTGCCATGTCACAGGGAGGAGCAAGCACAGCAAAGACCCAGCAGGTTCTGTCACAGGACTGTTGCCCTGTTCCCAGAAGGGGAAATGGCAGAGAAGACCTGCCCCAACACCTTGGCCCCCCAAAACACCCAGGCTATTAGGGTACAAAGTGCAGAGCTCCCCGCAGCCAGACACAAAACACTGCTGTTCCACATGGCATGTTTCCAGCCCCATCTTGCTCCTAGCTGAGGTCAACAGTTTTGAGACACCCCCACACCCACACCCACCCCCACACCCACCCCCACACCCTGAGATTTGCTGCAGCCAGAGCTGTAATTCCCTATCCTCCTCCTTGCAGATTTTAGTGCAGCACTGGCTGGCTCTTCCCCCATCCCTGCCCTGGCCAAATCCCCTCCCCCATCTCCATCCTCTGCACACACTGGCGCGCTCTCGCGCTCTCACTCTCTCTGGGATCGTCAGATGTTGCTGAAAGGGAACAATACCACGTATTGTCCCTCTCTGCTCACAGGCATCAAACCCGAGCAACACAACAAAAAGACACATTGACTGGCCTGGAGAAAGGGGCCCATACATTGCAGAGCTGTCTTGGGGGGTGGGGGAAGGCGGAGGCTAGTGTGGCAAAGGAAGCATCAGAGAGTGATTTTCCCGTGCCCCAATCAGTAGAACTACACACCCGGGACTGATGCCACCTCATCCGGGAAGGGGCCTTTGTCCGATGGCTGCAAGTCTGTAGTTCTGGAGCCCGTTTCTGGGGTGCTCCGGTTCCCCGGAGCCAGGGTGTAACGTGATCTCCAAGGAGGGCCGGGTCTGTGGTTGCCCCAGAGTCCGCGACTCTCTGCTCTAGCGCTCGGCAGCTTTGTTTCATGATTATTTCCACTGGGGCGGGAGACGAAAAGCTGGTTTTACTCCTGGGTAGCGGGAGCTGAGTGGAGATCAGCAGGAAGCTGGGCAAATTTGCTGGTCAGGAAGTGCAGGGTGTCTGCTCCAACCGGGGAGGCCTTGGGTGCACTGGACCATCTTAGAGCATCTCCCACCACGACACTAGCCCCAGTGCAGCTCCACCAGGGAGGGGAATGATGGGGGCACTTGTACAGACAGGGCACCATCATTTTTATTTGGAGGCTGCTCAGTCATGGGCCTGACTGGACAGAGACTGATTCTGGGCTGGCAGATGGCAGCACTGCCAAGCCCAAGGGCCTGTGCCAGCAGTCCTTACTCAGGCAAAACGCCCACCAAGTTCAATAGAGGTGCCACCGGAATAAACATGACACAAGCAGAAGACCCCACGGTTTCTTCCAACCTAAAAGGAACATGAGATCTTTTTCCTTGGTGCCCCAGCTGCTCCCATGTGTATTCCAGCACCATGTCCTGGACAGAGGAGGAAACAAACCGGAAATCCCTGTGGGGACTAGCCAGAACTCCGCAGACACAGGGGGACAGGGGATGTTGCCCATCTGCTTCAAACTCAGATGCATCATCCCACACCAGTGACTTTGTGGCTGTATTGATCCAGGGCTTTCCCAGGGCGTACACCCTGCAGGAAAGGGATTTCTCTGGGTGTTCTCACTAGGAGAGAGGAGCGTACACATCAGGAGCTCCAGACAGGTCATTACCAGGCAGGACTGCTTTTGCTTGGGCTTAGTGGGAGCTTTGCCTCCAACTCCAATGAGAGTAGAAGCTCCAAACCGATCTGCTTCTGGCCTTGCCTGCACAGATGGGACAAAACCACCATAGCAGAGGTGGATAAAGGGTTGTGAGGCTCTTGGCCAGAGTAACTGGGGGATCCACCCCACCTCTTCCGCCTGCAATCCCCCCCAGCCACCTCCCATGGTGCTCCTGCTGGGGAAATGGGGTCGGAGCATGGCGGCGTCCCCGCCTGCCAAGGAGTGAGGTTGGGGTACGGGGGCTTCCCTTGCTCCCCAGCAGGAATGCTGAATGGAGCAGGGCGCAGGGTTTCCAGGGGACCCCCATTCGGCCAGGCATGGGCCCTGGTGGCCCAGAGGCTAATCCGCCACCGCACAGTATGACCACATCCGAAGTCCTGGGGCCGGCGCCAGAGAGGGGATGGGCATCTGCTAGGGGTTGCAGCTCCGAAGCAATGGAGTTGCAGGTACTCCGCAGGGCTCTAACACACTCCCATGGTTTTGGGGGTGGGGGGAGTCCAACCCCCATTCTAACACAGCCCCCCCCCACGTGATAATGTGTGGAGTATGGGAAGACCCTCCCTGCACCTCTGCTGAGGCTCTAGAGGAAATTGAGTGGGACAAGTTCCACTGGGACTGAAAGTCACTTTTGTTTCCACTATCAACTTCTCTTTTAATGAGGAGATTCTGAAAATGAGCTCCTGCCTTGGCCCCCACCAGTGATGTTCCTGCCAAAAGCTGACTGAGCAGCAGCCTTGACTGTGCCGGGCAGAGAGCTCTGCCCAATTCTCCAGGGCACCCTGACGCCCTCTCAGGCTGCCCTCCCACCCGCCACTGCCAGCTGGAGAAGCTTTGGCAGGCGGCCTGCTGGCGTAACATGACTGAGCCGGCCACACGCTGGTTGGTCAGGGTCAGGAAGCCCGTTATCGGAGCTCAAGTGCGGCCTACGAGGGAGATAAGGTGTGTGGGATGAGCGTCCCGCGCTGGTGAGAACGTGCAACAGGCTTCTGTCTTCTTGGGTTGAACGGAGAGAGACACGGACCGGGTGGGTCATGGGATACGGGGTCTTTCCCCTCCAGCAGGTTGGGTCAAATCTAGACCAGATGAAACACAACTGCCAGGTGTTACCATCAGGCAGCTGTTCGGTGGCCTGTAGGAAAGGCACTGGGTAGGCCTCAGCCTAATTCCCAGTGGACATTTCTCTGTAGCACAAATATCACCACAGTTGGTGCCCGTGTGGGCAGCCTCGGCAGAGCGCCGGAGACTGAATTCTCCCCTCCCGTCGAGCAGGGATCTCTAAAGGCAAAGGCTGAGGCTCACTGACAGGAGGTGGACTGCGCACAGAGCAGGCTGGCATGATGCAGCTGGGCCTGTTCTGTGGAGAAGTAGAAGACTCTGAGCTCAGCACCATTCGGGGGCATGGAAGGAAGAGAAGAGGCTGCAGCAGTGTCCCTTGGTACGCGGCGGCTATTTCATTGGGGTTGGGCCGTGTTCAAACTCTTGTCCTAGAAGGCAGTAAATGGCCTCAGAGGTCAGAACCAACGCGCCTCTCTCCTTCCCCAGGTCTTGGCTCACAGCTGCTAGTCGCTCTAGCCTCAGCTGTCTTCTCACGCTGCTGGAAATCAGGAGTAACTCCAGTCAACTTAATGGACGCGCATTGCCACAAGTGACTGGGGAGATCAGGTCCTCAGTCTCTTTCTCTTAGGAGTGGCCTGGCTGCATTGCAGCATTTATCATGCTAGAACACACTGCCCCAAAATGGGGTGGGGCTCTGATGGGATTTGGTCATGCCTGTGTAGACAGGACCAACCCATCTCATAAGCATGTTACAGAACCAAACACCTGTGTAAATAGCAGGTTCTGTAAAACGAGACACTGATTTCTCTTCAGAAGTGCTTCCAGTGAGGGGTACTTCACAAATGCCATCGCTAGATACAAGATCACCCAGTTCAAGGCCAGTCATTCCTTATCCAGTCAAGTCACAGCCACAACATAATGATTGCAATTAAAAATAGGTAATAGCAACAGGATATTCTTCATCCAGAGATCCCAAAGCACCCAAGCAGCTGCTGTCCAATCAAGAGTCACTTCCCCACCCCACCCCCACGGAGAAGCAGCCATCTTCCATGCTGCTAGCATGCTCCCAGCAACCTTCCTCTGCACAAACCCCACTGGTATCATCAGCTGATGAAACCAGGAAACATCATCTTTGAAGCCCCCCCCAGCTCCTGAAAGCCTCCAGTCTTCAAACCCCCACCCCCACCCCACCACCAGGATCGTATTCTATGGAAATCAAACCTGCCCCTCATCCAGGTGTGTTTCAAGGACTCACAATCTGGCCATTGTTGGCTTGGCTGTAATCTCTTTCCTTGAGTATAACATAGAAGAGAGAGTGCGTTTGGATTGCACAAACTGCAGGGTTGATTCCTCCTCCCCCACCCCTTCATCTTTTCAATCCTTGGAAGTCGCACAGAACATAAAGGTTACCAAGGATGCTCCGTACCAGACACCATGAGCCAAAGCTGGGTGGACTCTGGAATGCTGCATCTCTAGTCAAATACCACAGCAGCACCGAGTCACCCAACACTGTAGAGTGGAGGGGGATAACGCGGGGGCTGGCTGAGCAAAATCTCGTCATTCAGGCTTTGGTTTTCCCCAGTTAGGGTTAGCTTGGACCCAGGTCCCATTTTAACCGGGTAGGTGTCAGACAATTGCTCGAGTCCCTCTTCTCTATTAATCAATAGATTTGTCTTACGTGAACCCACTGGTGCCTCAGGCTCCTCACCCCGGGACTTCTGGTTATTTGTGGCCCTGCCTCGTTATACCCCACTGGCTCATTCCAAGCAATATCCAGCCACACTGGCAGACTGACTGCGACGGAACAGAGCGAGGCCATCTGAGAAAGCACGTCTCGACAGAAGCCTACGCTGTACGAACGACGGAGCCAGGTTAAAGCAGAAGGTGGAACCACGTTTTAACCACATTCCTGAGCCATGCCACAGGCCTGGAAGTTCCAAGGCTTCAGTGGGGTTTGGTCCACACCTAGTGCCAGGCTGAGCAGACAATGACCTCACAACCAGGTGCCTGCAATGGAAGCTTTCTACTGTTTGGATTTGCTCACTCTCTCCCTCCACATGGCAGCTACACCCACCCTACTGTATGGCCACTCTGGTCACGTCTATACAGAGAGGCTCAGGATTCAGGAAAGTGAAATTGAATTAGCTAAAGGTGTGTATTTAAAGTACATTAGCTAACAAGCATTAAACCTCCACCCCCGTGTGGCCATTCTCTTCCACTTTGGAAGTGAAGTAAGCTAAAGCAAACCAAAGCCACTTTGCTTCCGAGTGAGAGCGTCCGCACAGAGGTTTAACAAACGCATTTTAAATTCACACCTTTAGTTAATTTGGCTTAACTTTCCTGAGCAGCGCCATGCAGACACCCCTCAGTAATTCATCATTCACGGAGGTGACAGTTCCCACTCACACTGGTGTTGAATGGGTGACTGTCTGTTCTCAATTTCCTCTCCCCTACCCCTGTCGCTACAATAGCTTATACAGCATGGCACCTGTCCTAGTGGGTCAGGTGTGGGACCAGGAATCAGGAGGCTGACTTCTAGTCCCAGATCCACTATGGACTCTTGACAAGTCTCTTTCTGTTCCTATGCCTTTGATACAAATACAAACAGCACTTTGAAGTCTAGAGCGTTGCAGGGGTGTAATTCACTAATTCCTGCAATCACCTCCTGGCTGCTCCCCCATTTACTCCATCCACTCTTTACCTTTCAATCTACACTGCTCTCATTACTCACATGCTGTTCAGCTATTCGGTCATTCCCACAAGCAGGGGGCATGATGAAAACCAGACCTGTCACAGACTTTGAGAGCTGCTGAGTGCTTAACATGTCTGGATGATCTAGATATGATCATATGATGATAAAAACTATGATAAAAATCATATGATGATAAAAACCATAAAAAAGCATAAAAACCATAAAAATCATATGATGATAAAAACCATAAAAACCAAGCATGATGAAAACCAGACCTGTCACAGTCTTTGAGAGCTGCTGAGTGCTTAACATGTCTGAATGATCTAGATATGATGATCTAGATATGATCATATGATATCAATATCAATGATCTAGATATGATGATCAATGATATCATTGATATGATATATGATATCAATGATATCATTGATATATATTGATCATATTGATATATGATGATCAATGATATCAAAGATCTAGATATGATGGTCCACACGTAAGTTTTCGCATTGGAATAGCTATGTCGGTGGGGTTGTGATTTATTTATTTTTTAAAACAGATTAATAACCCGTAGTGTGGATGCAGTTACACCAGTTTAATAATAGTGCCTAGCTCTCATATAGCACTTGGGTGCCTTATACCCATATAGCGTATTCTTTCTCCTTGGAACTATACCAATATAAACACCTTTCTACTGAGCTAACGCAGTACAGTGTGGATGGAGTTAACTATCCTTTCACTGTATTGACATTGGTACAGCTTTGGAGCACAGGCAAGGCCTAAGTATGGATTTCATAGGCTAACGCTGGACCAAGACTCTAAAAGGACCAAGGGATGTTTGAAGGAGCTGTTCTCCATGTTCCTGCTACGCCAGCGTCACAGTCTGTTACATGCCATCCTTTCCCAATAGCCTATTCAAAGTAGTGCAGCTTTGGCCAGATTCTCCCTGCTAGAATTCGCTCCCCAGAGAGATATAATTAGTTAATATCACTGCTATTTTGAAAAGCCTACATGAAAGGCTCTCTCTCTCTTTTACTCTGAATGTCACTGTTTGTGCTGGAGGATTGAAGGGGGGAGCTGGTAACTTGGTTAAGATCCACTAGCCATGATAAGACAGTTGTGAATGGCTCTATATCAATGAATAGCTAACCAAACTAATTCTTACATTCAAATTGAAGGGATAACAAAGGTGGGAGAGTCAGGGTGTGTTGCTTATTTGCTTAGATTCCAAGCTCCTCCAGGCAGGGACAATGTTTGCTTCTGTGTCTTGCAGGCTGTTGGCACTTAACACATAATAAATTAATCATCATTGTCATCTTAACTAGGCTCTGAAAAAGGAAAACAACAGAGGCATGCAGGCTCCCATGAGCTCTTTTAGGAATGATCAGCATGAGGAATGATGAGGTAGGTGCGGTAATCTTTTTACTGGACCAGCTTCTGCTGGTGAAAGAGAGAAGCCAAACAGCTTACCCAGAGCTCTTCTTCAGGTTCTTCAGCTCCGCGGAACCTGAAAGCGTGTTGCTTTCACCAACAGAAGTAGTTGTTCCCATAAAAGATATTACCTCGCCCACCTTGTCTCTCTCATATGATCCTGAGACCAATGTAGCTACAACAACACTGCAAACAGTACTCAGAAAAGCAGCCAAGACACATCTGGCTGATCAGAAAAGAGGCCTATGTACGCAAGAGTGTGATGGAGGAACTGAAGAGAATAAATGATGGCAGTGAACTCACAAAAGATGACGATACCTTATGGCCTCTGCCTGACACAGTTGGTTGGCAGGAGCTTGAAACTGTAATCGGTGATGAACACATCTCTTTGACCACATCAAAACTCGCATCGCTTATTGATGTAAATCAATCCAAGGATCCGGAAGGGTTACGAGTGTTTAACTATCTGGTGCAGGACCTTACGTGTCTAGTCTTCAGTCTCGTTGGATTACATTTCAAGATGAAGCCAATTTAAATGGTCTCATTTTGAGTTTGTATTGTAATGTTGCAAGGGGTGGGACACTTTAATTCCCTCTCTCTTCTTGGATAGAACTTTTATGTATGTTTTGATTTTTTTTTTAATTACAAACTGTATGTGAATGTCTAATAAAAATCGGTGAAACCTGACCAAAAAGAAAAGCAAAGCAGATAGACTGTGAGTGTCTGCTTTTCCTGCACCACAGAAAGTCCTAGGAGTTTTGCAACTGGAAGCTTATCCAAAGCTCACTGAAGTCAATGGAAAGACTCCTATTGACTTCAGTGAGTTTTCCGTAGAGGTCCTTTACACTCATCCATCTTCTTGCCTGCTTCACTTATTACAGTGGTTTTCTAGAATCACACCTTTTTAGACAAGAGGATTTTTTTCAATTTAGGTTGTAAAGCCCACTGTTGTGCAGGGTGCTGTGCTGCTCTGACCTCCACCCCAGAAGTAGCTGCACTTCAGTGGTATTGTGATTACACGCATGAAGAGATTTGTCACGCATCATTTGCCTGGTACCAGCAATGTACAAAACAGAAACCCAGACAGTCCCTCCCTCCCAAAAAAGTGTACAGTTTAAAGGTCATTAGACTAGATCCCAGATCTGCACAGATGGACTACTACCCCCAGAATCCCATGCACATCTGGGTTGAGGATCAGGATATCTAAACTACAGAGGGCTTTCCTGACACAGAGGTAAACAGGCCTGCTCCTGGTCTAATCCACTGTGTCCACCATTGCTAGGACCAGTTCTGGATAAAGGATAGACATTCAGAAGTGTTCACAAAGCCTTAGAAGACCGGGCACACTTGGAAATCCAGCGGGGACTTCCTCTATTTACAAACACATTTCTTGGTGGCCTCACAGAAGAGCTGGGGTTTAAAGGACTGGGATCAGAGAGAGTTGGTGATTGCAGATCTTTTGGGATGAAAGCTACAGAAATATCAGCGAGATTTATCGTATTTGTTGAGATGAGAAAAAGGGTTTTTTTCCCCTCTCCCCTGCAGGTCTGCATCTTGACCTGTTTCATCACGCTACAGTTTTCCCTTTAGAAACATCACATCTTCCTCCCATCACTTCAGCTCTGGCCCATGATTGTTATGGCAGGAGAGCAGCGGGGAGTCAAGTGCTTTCCTCCCTCGAGCAGAAAGAGAGACAGGTTCTGCACGGAGGAATCACAGATGGAAAACTTGGCTATCCAAGATCTGGCGGGGCAGGCTGGGTAGCATTAGTGCAGCTCCACAATGTGTCCAGAGCAGTTTTGGTGGAGCAGGTCTCCCTCTTATTCCCCCTCCCCACCCGCCCCCAAATCCCCTCTCTCCGATAAACAAGCCCCGTCGTCCATATAATATCGGCCGGTTCCTTCATGGAGGAAAATCCCTGCCTGGCAAACAGCCATAGGGGAGACGGGTGTACAGATTGTGTTTGATAATGCGCAGCCAGGGCTCCCGCTCCACTGATCCCATAGATCATTCCAGTCATTAAAGCATTCGGCAGCAAAACCCTGCTCTGACAGACTGGCAAAGACAGCCCAGGACTTTCACTGGAGTAGATGAGACATAATACACTACACGGAGCAGTGCCAGGGAGTACGGTGTCAGGGAGAATACAATCGCTCCACCGAGCTCGCTTCTATGGGGCATGCTCGTAGGAAGATGAAGGTTTTTGCGTTTGTTTCCCCACCCCCGACAGAGCAAAATGATAACACACACACACACACACACACACACACACACACAGAGTGAAATGATAACACACACAGCACCTAATGCAAACTAAACTAAGCCGCACATAGGACAGGACACCACTTTATCTCTGCCAACACTAGAAAAGCAGAGCATTGGCCAACACAGGGAAATCCAGCTAGTTTGATGGACATTTTCCCCCCATGCCTGTTTCCAGCCCTGGCTTTGGCTTTTCTTTCTATGACTGTAGTTGCATTTTCAAAATCCCTAGACCCTCCACCAGGAACTTCCTATTGCTAGAGAGATGTGCACTGGTTTGTACAGGTTTTGCACGACAGACAGACAGTCATGCTAGGTGTGGAAGTAACACTAATCTGCTACAACAACCACCCCGCCCAGGTGGGGGAGGCTAGACTGCTCAATTGGAGTCATTAATTCTGTGCCAGTTTCAAACTCAGCTGAGTTTAGTGGTGACCCAGAAAGGTGGACTATGAACTGTAGGTGATGTTATAACTGCACCCAGTGTGGGTCTTCAAACAACATAGCTCCTATATGTAGATCCTAACCATGTGGAGAATGCATTTGGACCATGCCCTGGAACTGGGCTTTCATTAACATAACAAACAGGCTGAATTTGGGATCTAACACCATTCTTCTGCCAGGTATCCAGCCCCAGATACCCCTGTCTGTGTAACTGCATTGGCCAGTTCTCTTGTCTCCCAGATCTCTGCACAACGGGGGGATTGGAAAGTATATTACACCCTGTGAAAAACACCTTCCAGCTCTCTACCCTTTGCACAGGTAGCTGAGGCAGCATGGGATAGCTGTAGTGTCCACATTTTCCTAAAATGCACCAGTACCAATAAGGTGAGGCTGCTGGTCTGGGGAGGCCAAAAGGGTGGACACACTTGAGATGGGACATTCTGAATGGGATCAGCTGTAGCCCCGCATAATTGCGCATGTCAAAGATTCCTCGTGCTTACCAAGATTCTAGGTGTAACGAAGACAGGACTGTCAAACGATTATTCGGTGGTTTCTCAGTCAATTCCACAAAAACTTTCATTGCCATTGGCATCCACGTCGGCAGTATCAGGAGAGAGGCCAAGGAATGAACGGACTCCAGAGACTGAATTCTTCTGTCTCTACTCCAGTTATGGGGAGAGACATATTGGCGATGTGCATTGGGGGAATGCAGTTCCCCATGCTGTACCTGTTTTGTAGATAAAGAGAAGACAATTAGTCTTCACGGCTCTCAAGATGGTCCCTTTCACTACTGTAAAGTCACTTCAACCACTAAAAAAGAACATTAATTAACTATGGTTCCATAATATTATGGACTGCACTAAAACTGACCAAAGCCAGAAAACATCAAACAAGCCTGATGCCTGCTCTTGCAGAAAAGAGCAACAATTGTAACTTCAGATTCCCTGGCTGTTTTCTCTGTGTGTCCCAGCAGATAAAGGGGTGGGGGGTTGCTCTCAGGTTCTTTGTTTAAGAACAAAATCTTTCATGCTGAACTCAAACATCCCAGTGTGTTTACTCAACACAGTGTGTGGATTCACTATACCCACTCACCTCTTTCTAGCCACAGAGGGTGGAGGGGGCTAGCTATGTGTGCTCATTCTGAAAGGGAGCATAAGTTAACCCCTGTAAATCCCCAATGGCTCCTTTGCAACCCTTGTGGCCAGTTGGGCAACTCCAGATTTGAGATATGGATTAAATATCAGGAGGACAAATAAAAAGCTGCATGGCAGCCATTCAAAGACTTTATCAACTGGAAACCGAGAGTCAATAAGGACAATGTGGCCCAGTATAATTAACACAGAAATGTTGCTCCAGCAGGGGGAAGACAAAACATGACCTTGTTGGTAAAACAAACACAACAACCCATTGTTTTCCATCCTAGATGCTGCTGGCCTTGATCCTGCACTGCCTTGTGCAGGCCACAGCTGGGTGCACTCTAGACTGTTGCACTCCTGCAAAGCTGCATATGGGGCAGTTAAAGCCAAGCATTCACAGTTTGCATTGAGCCACAAGCCCGCTGACTCCCAAGACGGCAGGGTAACCGCGGGGCTGGGGAGGAGCACTGCACCTATAAGCCCAAGGCAAGAGGCGACGAACAGGATGGGAGTACAAGGGACCACAGTCCTGCATGAATGAAACACTACTGTGCAATCCATGTCACAGCAGGAATGAGGGCAACATGGAGAGTCAGTAGCCATGGACCCTATTTGAACGATGACATTTAAAATCATGTCTCCTTAGACATACCCATTCTCCATCCATACCCCATCCCTTTGCTACAGCAGCAGACCACAATGCCCTTACGTGTGCCCATGTGCTAGCTTCCCTGGAGCATGAAATCTTTGGTGTCCCTGCTGTGCCATGAGCAAGGACTAGCAGACCGAGGCCTACATATAAAATTAATTGATGTATAAAACCAGACACAGACAGGTTAAATATCACAAGGGCCTGATTTTCAGCAATGGTGAGTGTGAACAACTCCAGGGGACATCAATGAGAGGTGCATTTGCTCAACACCTATGAAAATGAAGACCATGGATATGTTCTAAAAGCAAATTCTCATCTGTGTTATAAACACCACCATGTCCCTATCATGGGGACCCGGTAAATCTGAAATCTAGCCAGATTTTTTAAAATGAGCTTGATGTCATTTCAGATGCTACATCTGCCTTGAAAGTGTTGAAGTGACAGAGTCCTGTGGCACCTTCAAGACTAACTAAAGTATTAGAGCATAAGCTTTCGTGGGCTAATACCCACGTTGTCGGATGCGTACCCCTCTGATTCTTGAAATTGTTGTGGTTTTACAATGACATGTTCCTAAAGATTTTTCTCTCTCCCCGGTTGCTGCATGAAAGTCCCACACGAACTGCAAGGGGAAACCAAAGAAACAGGGAAACTAACTTGATCCAAAGTGCTGTCAAATGCCCAACATAGACAAAGAGAGGGGGAAATGGAGAAAAATGCCTTCTTGGAGCTCTAGACATTTTAAGTGGGGATTGGTTTGTAAGGCCACAGTATACAAACTTCAGACAGAAGGGAGATTTTTAAGCAGATGGACTAACTGGAAAATTAAAACCACTGCAACAATCCAATTCATTTCCCACCATATATATGTTTATTTCTGCCTTTGACTCACCTCTTGGAGTAAAAACAGCCTGGTCGGTTTCACTTTTGTTTCCACTCAATTTCACTTTCACACTGCAGTGGGGAAGGGGGCAACAGTCTGTTTGCCACGCCCATATCTCCCCTCCCCCCGCCACGGAAAACTCCCTCGCTGCTCTGAAATCTTGCAACCCCTTGGGCCAGCCCCTTGTAGCTTCCTCTAGCCAAGCTAGCCAGGACGCTAATAGATGCCTGGTCCTCTCTTGCTCCCCCCACCCCCGGCACACACCTAACACTCCCTGTAAGTCACACAGTATTTGCCCCTACCCCGTTATCCCTCACGCAAGCCACCCCCCTTCCTGTACTTCCCCCCACTGCACCCCCTTTGCAAACACTGCGGGGGGAGGGGATGGCTGATCGCCCTACTGTGCATCCCCCAGCCCGACCCATTGTACTGGGGGCGCAGCTCCCACCCCGTCCCCTCCCCGCGCCTGCCATTGGGCGGGTATTTAAATGCCCGACACGCCCCTCGCTTTTGCGCGCTTATTAGCCGGCGCTTGGGGCGGGGAGGGACCTAGTGATCCCCTCGCTCTGTCCCTGGCGCGGTGCACGGAGCTGGCGGCCGGGCCGAGGCTGGGACCCGGCAGAAGGGGGGTGCCGAGCTGATCTCCCTGGTGGGGGGCGCGTCTCCCTCCCTCCCTCGGATTTGTCGCTTTGCTGTTTGCAGCGCCAGGACTTGGCCCCGGAGTTTGGGGCAGTGGGGCGCGGGTTCGATCCCCCCACACACCCGCCAGTGCAGGATTTGTAGGATCTTAAGCATCCTTCTGGGCTCCGTGCGCGTCCCTTCCCTCCAGCCGCCATGGGAAGCCAGGGCTCCAAGGCCGCCAAGGGAGACGTGATGGCTCGGAAATCCGCCGAGGCTGGTGCGGTGTCGCCCTCCAAATCCAACGGCCAGGTGGGTGTCTCTGCCCGGTTTGCGGGGGGGGGGGGGGTGTTAAAGTTTGGATCTTTCCCTCCCCCCGCTATAAAAAGGGGGGGCTCTCCGTGGTGGGGGGGGTTTAAGCCCCCCTGGGATGGTTGTGGGCTACTGGGATGTCTTCTCCTAATTCGCCTCCGCAGAGCTGGCGGGGGGGGTCCCTCCCCCAGCTCCAGGGCTTTGGTGGGGGGGGGGAACGGGGCGATGTCTCCTCGCCACCTGGCTCCTTTCTCCGCTTCGAAAGCTCCCGACGTGCTGGTTCCCCCCCAAACCCGCTTTCCCGAGGGCTGCGTGCGGGATGGGGGGGGGAATTGGGGGAAAGAGGCGACCCCACCCTGCAATCGCCATTCCCCCCCTTGGCATTTTACTGCCGTGGTCCCCCCGACCCTGGGTCTGGCTGGAGACCGCGGCGTGGGCTGCCTTTGTTTGGCGCTGGAGCCCCGGCAACCCCCCCCCCCCGGGTGCTCGGGGGAAAACAAAGGGGGAAGGATCCGGCTCGAGAACGCGGCGATGGCCGCATTCCAGGGCGAAGCCCGGCGAGCTCCCGCAGGCGGACCCGGGGGGTCTGGAGGGGGGAGAGCTTCTCGTGCGTTTTCTAAGCGCCTCCAGTTAATGGGGGGGGGGTGCGTTCCTCTCCCCCCTCCCCCAAATAAAGCCCTGACCGAAGCCCCAGGGGACCACGCCGGGGCGGGCGCCTTCTGGCGCGGGGCAAGGAGGCGAGAAGGGAAGAGCTGCTGGGAAGGACAATGCAGCCAGGCGAAGGACCCGTGGAGGCTTTTCTTCCCGGGATCCCTTCCACCCCCTTGCAGCTGGGGCGGGGGGGGGGGGGGGGTGCAGAGCTGGTTCTCCAGGGAGGGACAGGGAGACGCTTTTGAATGGAAAGCAGACCCTGGGCAAGGGGTGGGGGGTGTAAATCACCGCTCAAGTCCCGTCCGCCCGCCCCGCTTGCATTGTGCAACAATGCCTGGAGCAGCAGCGGCCAACTCCCCACCCCTGCCCGGCTCTGGCGACGGAGCGCTAGCGCTAGCTGGCGGCGCAGTAGCGGTTCCGCTCAGACGAAGACCCCACCCCCCTTTTAGCCCCCCCCGTACTTAGGGCCTGGCTCACCTGCGCTGGCAACTGACCAGCTGGGACTGAGTTTCTGGCGGCTCTTCAGGGCAGGGCACACCTGCTGCATCAGACTAGGGAGGGGTTTTCCCAGTTCCAGGGTTAAACTCGCCCACCCCCAGCACATTCCTCCTTGGCTTGTGCCCCCTTCCCCTATCAGGTGAACTGATGAGGTGGCAAGAGCTGGGTTTTATAGCCAAGACCAGCTCCTACAGGAGGTGGAAACATCCTTTAATGCTACCAGCTAAAATTGCTGAGGTGTGGGGGAAGCAGAGGTATTCGGGATCTCCAGGCTCTACCTAATAGGTCCTGGTTCTCTCCCCCCAGGAGAATGGCCACGTGAAGATAAATGGGGATGTCTCACCACAGGCAGATGGAGAAGCCCCACCATTGAATGGCAATGGATCTGCTGAGCCTGTCAAAGATGAGGTCAAGGCAGAGTCGGGCAGTGGAGATGTCATTGAGTCAGCCCCAGTGGCTGAAGCTGGGGAGGCCAAGCCTGATGGTGCTGCAGCCTGCAAGGAGACCCCCAAGAAGAAGAAGAAGTTCTCTTTCAAGAAGCCCTTCAAGCTGAGTGGGATTTCCTTCAGGAAGAAGAAAGAGGCTGGGGATTCTGCTGTATCCTCTCCCACTGATGACCAGGCCAAAGCAGAAGCCAAAGGAGAGGAGAACCCTACCTGTTCTACCAATGAAACAGAGCAGACCAGTACAACACAGGCAGGGAAAGTGGAGGAGAAAGCTGCTGCAGTGGACAGCAGCCCTGCTGCTGAGGCAAAGCAGGAAGCAGAACCTAAAAGGGAAGATGCAGAAGCAGGAGAAGCCAAGGAGAAAGAGGAGCAGCAGCTGGGGGAAAGGCAGGAGGCTACCACTAAGCCAGAGGAGTCCTCAAAACCTGTGGAGCCTGAGGCCAGTACAACACCTGCAGCAACTGAGCAGAAGGAAGAGTAGAGCCCACCTGACCTTGTCATAACTTAAAAGACTATGTCATCCTCTTCATCCCAATAACACCGGACTTGCCGCCTTGCCCACACACCTGTATGTTCAAAGTAGAACACTGACAACACTGAAAATTAAGATGCCTGAATTATTTCTCTCCCTTCCCCTCCATGCAGCTGTTAGAAAAATGGTCTGGATTCCCACCACCACAGCTTGGGACCAGTTTGCCTGAATCCTTTAAAACTGGAGGAAGATTATCCTGGATGTAACTGGAATCTAGTCAGACAGAGCCTCCATCTTTCACACCAAACTCTTGGCTCTCGCTGACCTGCCTCTTTTCCACTAATCCTTCAAGCAGCTTTCAAAGTCCAATAAGCCACTGACTGTTCAATGGATTTTTTTCTTGGTTTAAATTCCTGGTTCTAACTTCATTTAAAGTATTTTGGGCTTTTTATAGAAACAGTTTAAAAGCTAATCTGGTTAGTTTTTTTATAATGTCTTACTATTGGCTTAAAACCATAAAGCTTGTAAGTCCGCTGTGTTTAATTTTACTTCTAAGGGGTAACTTTTCTGGGGTCAGGGGAGGGAGAGTAAGCTGTATAATGTGAAGTTTTTTTCTCTGTAAATAATTTTTAATGGCCAAAAAAACATGATTTGCAATTTTCTAACTTTAAAAAACACTTTCTGGGTTTCCTTGTAACATTTGAAAGGAATAAAGGGTGACCCCTTTCTGGGTATACTTGTTGACTGTGTCTGGGATGCTGGCAGTTGTTTGTTTAGCCTCATGGTTGTTGCACTCAGCACTCACTGTTCCTAACTGTAGTAGCACACAACTGACTTGAGCACATCAAAAGCTAGACAAGCTACACACCCATGTTCTGCAGGGTTTGTGTCCCAGAGTGCCTCCTGCTGTTTAACTTTCTTGCATGTTGTGAACCTGAGACATGCATGGCTGATCAGTGGGTGTAGGGAGTATTAATGCATTGATTTAATTTTGAGCCCCTGAGGTAGGGCAGTAAACATTTTAGTCAGAATTCAGGCACAGATCAGGTGGCTTATCTAAACTCACCTGGGCACATGGGGTACAGCTAGAAACTACACAAGTGAAGTCTTTGCTCCTTAAGAGGTCAGGCTTTTGCTCCTTCCCTCTGGTTTGACAGAAGTGACAAGGCTGCACCTATTTTCATGCAGGGGTCCTTTTAAATACATTTCTAGATGATGCTGTACACATTGCCCCTGTGCCCTTGTAGGTGGATTGCTGCCATTGTCAATTTTCCTGTACAGTATTCAGGTGATGCTGAATATTGATTCTACTCTGCCATTCACATATGGCAAAGTACTTTACCCATTTAACTATCCTCTAGGAGGGTGAATGCTCCATCAGTGCTCTGAGGCTAAACTTGACTTAAAGGAGGTACCATCTCTTGCTCAATCACCATATGTGGAGGAGGATGCTCATCTACTGCACAAGATGTGGTTAGGAAACCACTACCTTCAGCAAAGCTGGTGTCCATATTATCCTGCAGAGTTCTCATCTTTAACTTACCTCTTTGAAAGTGGTCCTGCTGCCCTTAGTGAGTAGGGATCATTTTACACAATATTCTTACATTCAACACTATGGGCTGCTATAGGGTTAACTGTATCAGTACTGAATAGCTGTGTGGCAGCCATTTTGAGTATTCCTGAACCACAGGGAGACATGCATACCAATGTTCACATACTGACAACACAATGGGGTATAGTCACAATCTCATCCCTTGGAAAGAGATGCCCACCTCCACCTTTCAAACTAATAGACAAAGGGGATTAAATGAAAGGGAGGTAAAAGGATTAATTATGACCCACTATCACAAGTAGGCTTGCTGCTGGCCTAAGCTGCTCCCTAGGGAGGGAAATGCTAGTTCATAAACCAATGGCAGATTTTCCTGCACCTAACACAATAGCAGATAGGAATCCTAAACTACTTCAAGCACAGTAACCTGATCTCATTTAAGATGTTTCTAGATTTCAGTTGAAGTGCAGCAACACATTCTTATACCTGACACCATTTTCCCCCTCTTCCACTTATAGCAGCAGTAACTGCCCAAATGGCAGGAGTCAGCTGCCTTCTCATTAAGCAGCAGCCTGAAGATAATCAACTTCAGGAAGGACTGAAACAACTTTCTAAGGAATTGAGCCTAAAGTGATTCAATTCTCCAGGGGAAGTCCAAACCAAGGTACACATGCCAGTTGCAATGAGTACAGCACAAGAACAGCTGGGAGCTGCTTGAAGGGAGCAGAAAAAAGAAATACATTTTACACTAAGCATTAGAAAGGCAAGGGGAGGGGGTACAATGCAGGAACCATAGGGCACTTGGAGAATGAAGATACCTTCTACACATTGTATAGGCCTTACCTGTCTTTATAGAGACCTGTAACTGAAATTAGCAAAAGAAACAGAGCAAATTCAGTCCTACTATGAATACCTTGGCTTCAAAGGATGAACACAGGTCAGTTTTCTTACTAATATGGGTAGAAGACACACTAAGCAATCACCCAAAGTCTCTAATTTCAATGGCTAAGTTTTTCCAACAGTGATCTATACTATGATCACTAGTCTGCAATCTACAAAACAAGTAGACCCATGTCCTCTGACCACAAAGGGTAACAATTCACACCAACATAGAAATGTCATTTTTATTACAAAGATTTTCAAAATAAAAGGCATCTTTTAAAAAACCACAATATATTTTCCCCCCAGACACACAATGATCTCTCTCACTTCACAAAAACATAAAAAGAGCAGGAGGAGCCGCAGTCAGCTTCAACAGACTAGAGATGGTGGAAAAGAAGAGTACTTAAAAAAATAAAACATTTAAAAATAACCTGTGTTAAGTTAGCAGCATTACTGGAGTTGAAGCCATCAGCAGCGCTCTGTGGGAGGTACAGATACTCGAGTGGACAGAGGTATCCCCCTGAGAAAATAGCAAGTGAAAGCTGCCTGCAGAACTTCTGCAAGGCTGGAGCTCTGTGAAGCATTTCACAGAAAGCTCATCCAATGATTAGTTATGAGAAGTGAAATGCCAGGTAAGGCCAGTTCTGTTCTCAAGCAACAGTTAGGGGATGCTGCTGTTCCATTACAAAGACAGCAGCTTAAGTTGCAGGTTCAAAGGGTTCCTCACAGTTACTGGCCTGGACAAGGAGAAAGGGCCTATCTAAAAACATTTGTGCTTCACATCAGATGAGAATTTTCAGCAAGTGCCACATGGACAAGCAGTTTCAACCAGGCTCTTGGCAGTCCGGTCTTTAGCTGACTTGGGATTGTCATAGTGGTTTCAGTCTAGGACTGAGATCAGCACTCAGAATGCACATTATGTAATCATGGGTAGCTGAGTGAGGAAAAAGCAGGGAGAGCTAAGCAGAGGACAATAGGCAGTAATGCATTTCCCCCCCACATTTTGGTATATGAAGAAAAATATTCTTTTGAGCCCTTCTCTCCTATGAGATATATAATGCTGCCACACTAATGTGACTTAAAAGGATCCACTTTAGAAAGTTTTATTTAAAATATCAGCTAACTGGCAGTTTTCATTTTGTGCTATCTAGAGCTATACCTTAGAGCAGGGCACCTTGGGCTGATACATCAGCAAACTTTATATATTTACTTGCAAACTGCTTCAACTCCTTCCACAAACCCACTGCAGATGGATAGCCAACTTTAGTCAAGAACTGCACTATATGACCCTGAGAACTGGCATCAGCTTGCAGTTACTTACTATGGTGTAATTGGAGCAAAGACCATAGGAGCAGTTTCTCTCACAGGCATAATAAGGTGGGAACTCAAAGTTCTCCCACAAAGTTTCATGGCCATATTTCCACCTGACCTGAAAGTCAGACACTATTTCTACATAAAAAAAAAAAAAAGTATTCTCCAAGGGGCTGTTATTTCAAAGAGACGGCAGAG
Organism: Dermatemys mawii; assembly: GCA_007922305.1. Classification (NCBI taxonomy): domain Eukaryota; kingdom Metazoa; phylum Chordata; order Testudines; family Dermatemydidae; genus Dermatemys; species Dermatemys mawii. The sequence continues at coordinate 5,368,937 of ML677388.1, forward strand.
AAGAGGAAAACGATTTATAAAAAACACCAAAGAGGCAGTGGAAGGCAAGAGTGAAACTTCCCTGTTGCTAATTCTGAGTAGCATAGGTCTGTATACTCAGAATCCTCCCATCTGCTCTCGGAATGCAGCAAGGAATAATTTACAGTTCTTAAGTCATTTATATATTTATATAGAAATATATACAGAAACATATAAAATATAAATCCTGTGGAATGGGAGGCTACCAGAGAAGCAAACTTATAACTATGTACTGAAAGGTCTTGTCCAGCTGCAGTCATCTTAGGCCGATTTAGTCTCTTCCTTTACCCTGTAAACCAAGAGGGGAGAGCATGTGTTAATGAACTGACAAATAATTAAATTGTGATCAAGTGTAGCAAAGTAGTGGAGTAGCATGTTAAAGACTTTATCCCATAGGTCCTGTCCTAACAGATGCACTAACATCTGTCCTTACCTTATACACAAAATGAAGTTTTACACACACTGCAAAATATTTTTAAGCATTCCTCTAGCACCTTTCATCCAAGGACCTCAAAGTGCTTTACTAAAAGAGGTATTATCTACAATTTACAGATGGAGAAACTCCAGAACAGTCACCTAGAGCCAGTACTTAGAAAACCATCCTGCTCAATTCCAAGGCACTTAAGTCACATTGCATCCTAAAGTGGGGAGGCGAAAATCCATAGAGGCAGAAGTAGGTCTCACCCTTTGGGTTCTGCTTTCTCCTCTTTGGCTTTTTCCTCTTCTTTCTCATCTAGAAAAGAAAAAGATCCCATAGCAAAGAGGCAGAGAAATAACAACCACTCACCAGTCAGACACCAGTCCGGGAGGTCTGATTACATTAGAAATCACTGGGGAGGCTGTCACTTTCAAAGTGACAGTAGAAAAGTGAACAGATAATGCCAGCTATGCTGCATACGTGGGGCAGAGTTTGGAAACCAGGGAACCCTTCAGGTATCCACACTTGAAGCCATAGTCTGGGGCAGCAACCTGTTTTGAGCCACATGTGGCACCCTGAAGCTCTGTACTCTATTGTCCTCCAGTATCATAAATCTTCACAGTAACTACAGCAGTTGTCCCAGCAACAGGAAAAGAGAGAACAAACCAGCAGAGACTCCGACAGCTTATGTTTGAGGTCAGCTAAGCTGCAGAATGTTTTTGGGTGGCAGTGACACAGATTTTTGCAAATCTGGCAACAGGGTGGCAACAGGGAGCCTGCAGTGATACAGCTCAGGTTGCAGCCTTTCTGTAGTTGTTCTGAGGAGTCCACTAACAGTCACATCATTCTAAGCTTGTTAAATGTGTATTTCTCTTTGAAACAGGTTAGAACGGTCAGTGGCTCAGGCCGCATTTGTGGACATGTGGCTGTGGTTTGTTAAAGATAGATTAGCCACTGATTCACAGCACTACACTCATTCTACCAGTGAAGAGAGGTGTACCCAATGCCTTGTGGATGAAACAGACTAGGAGGGCCCCCCTGCAGCAAGCCAGGGCAAAGGCAGTTAGGGCAAGAGCCTAGACACTGTGATATTCTGAAGGAGTTTGGAGTTATGGGCTTCGTAAGCCCAAGGAACCAGACAACTCAGACGTTTGTTCCTCCCCTTTCCAAAATACCTAAAGCCTCACAGTGAAGCTTTAAGAGAGGGATGATCATTAAGCCAGCTGGAGCAGAGCGACGGGGGCCATAGCACAGAAGTATCAGACATTGTCTCAAAGCCTAAGGAATACTTTGTTTTTCCATCTTAGTGGTAATTGTCGGGATGGTGACATGAGGACAGAATTTAACAGTTGCCAGACCAGAGCTGACCTTGGTAAACTCACCCAGAACCCGAGAAAAGTAGGGTCTTTTTTTGCCTTGCGAAAGAAGAAAATTCTCCAGCCTGGGTGAAATTAAAGCACTGGCGGAGAGTAGACAAGTCAGTCAGTGGTTAAAATGCGAGGATGGGGACGGTTAGAAGGAGTCATGGACCTGATACCATTTGTTGTTTTTTTATTTTAATTAAGCCAGGTCACACTTAAAGCGCTGTCTCCTCAAAGCAGCTGCCTCGGATTACGAGAGCCCCACACCAACACGCTCTTTCCAGACTACATCAGTCCTATGTGTCACTGGGGTATTGTTGCTCAACTCCTGTTCTCTATTGCCTGCCATATAACCCTGGTTTAAGTCTGGCAACTCCTTCAAGGTTCCCACTGATAATGGAGTGGTTCAAACGTCATCTCGCGACTCCCACACATCCGTCATCAGCAATCCATAAGCAGAACTGCAGAAACGCTAACTTCTACAACAAAAACGCAGCTTTACTTATCCCTCATATTGCAGAGTCCTGCATCTAGGACCGGCTCTAGGGAGCAGCATGACATAACGCTAGTTCCAGTTTTAAACTTACCTTTCTTCTCCTCCTCCTCCTTATCATCTTCTGCTTTTACACGCTTGGACTTCTTATAATTGGCAACATTTTTGCGACCACCTTCCCCTTCATCTTCAGAGTCTGAGAATTCTTCATCACAGGCTATTCTCTTATCAGCAGAGCGCACTGGGAACAAAGAGGGAGAAGCGTAGGGGTCCGTAAGGCAGTAAACCTATTTAGGACGGTACATGTACACACATTGAATGCTCTATCGTGCCAAAAAACCTTACTACTGTGCAGCAATACAACAATCCTACTGGAGTCATAGCTGAGCCAACTACTTGCAGCAGCCAAGGTCAGAACTGGAGATCTCTCAGTGTAACACATCTACGCGCCTTGGATTAGGTTTACAGCAGGATGTCTAAAGCTGCCAGCACAAATAGGTTAAACAACTTCATGCTGGGAAAATCTGACTCCCAGAGCCAAAGGACATAAGACAGCCTGGATATAAGCTAGTGTTTTCACAGCTAATGGGTGATTTTTGCTAGAACAGCTGTTTTCTGGCAGCAGAAACGGTACAACTTTCAGTGTTTTGTCAGTCATTTCCCAACAGGTGGCTCTGGCAGTAGTTTGAGGTCTAATATTAAAGCTAGATTCCTTCGTTAAGGAAGTTATCTAGCAACAGCTCTGCTTCGCGAAGGGAAGGTTCAGCAGCATGCTCTGTGGTCACGCAAGGCAACCTAAGCCCACCGCCTGGCACTTACTTGAAATGCGTTTGTCGGGATCCTCTTCGTCTTCGTCTCCACTGTCCTCCTGCACAGCATCCTCGGGAATCGGCTGCATCTGGACACCGGGGGCATGAGGGAGCATGCGTAGATTTTCAAATAGCCGCTGCCTACAACCAGCAAACAAACCAAATCCAAACCAAAAACCTTGCACACCGGTGATCTAAAGAGCATTAACAGAAATAAGCCCCCAGTGCAAGGGACCAATCTGGCTCAATACTTACTTAATCTTCTCAAGATATTCATTGGTGTTCTGGTTGGTCATGTTCGAAGGACTGATGTGGAGCTTAAAGTCTGGTCCAAAGTATTCAAAATAGTCATTATATGGAAGCTCTGCACAAAGATTAGAACAAAGAATAACCTTGATTGGTTACTGTCTGGTATCGAAATAGCAAACTTCACATGAGCTTTAATGTGCTATGAGAACAAATAGGAACATTTCCATTCGGTGGTGACTGGAGCTCTCCTGGGATGCTCAGAAAAACATAACTTTGTGACACTGGGACCGACGACTACTTGCTGCTTTAACCCCATGGTACCCACAACAGGCCTTTTAGTTTCAGTGAGATGACAGGACACCTCAACCATTGTGTGCTATAGGGGAAAAATGGTTTCTCAGGAAGCACTAGAGGACTAGAATACACCACACACGCAGCAGTAGCTCAGAAAACTAACACAATAAAAGTCAGCAGCTAGCGAAGTGTCCAGTCTACTTCACAGGTCTCCTAAACCTACTCAGAGCAATTTAATTCCCCCCAAACCCTATTACTAGACACCCGTCCTCTCAGCACAAAACATGATAGTCTTTACCATTTGGAATTTCTGTGTCCAAAGCCACGGCAGTCTCATAAGTCCAGCATCTAGCCACGTTGCGGATTGTGTAGCCACCCCCTCCTAGCATCAGCATAGGCAAGTTAAAACTCTTTACAAACTCCACACACTTGGCATGACCTGCAGCATAGGGAATGGGAGAAAGTTCATAACCTCACTGGGTAAGTGGACTGTAATCTTTTCAACACAGCGATTACATCAATCACACAAGTGCCACCACAGATACTGTATTTTACACGTCTGAGCTTTCCTCAAGGAACCACAGTGGTTTGACTGCCTTGCTAGAAGCAGTGTGCTCTTACCTTTGATGGTCAGATTAAAACAGCCCAATCTGTCCCCTGACAGAGAATCTGATCCACACTGTAAAGCAACTGCACTAGGCTGGAACGTCTCCATCACTTTAGATACCACCTGAACAAGAAATCCGTTGTTACACACTCCCTTGTGTCACAGCAACACAATGAAATCCATGTCAGCAGCTGACAGATATTCTCTGATGCCCCCCATCTTGGTGACATTGAACTCTTACAGATGAGAGTGACTGGCTGTAATTGTAAGAATAAACACTAGGGAATCTTAGAGCACAGGATTGCATCTCCCCTCATCAGTGTCACTAGAAAAAGACAAAGCAGCATCCCAGAGTCGCTCAGAAAAAGAGGCTTACCGGCTTAAATATTGCCTCATAGGATTCATCATCAATTCCGTCCCGGAGAGGATAGTTGACAGCGTAATACTTGCCTTTGCCTGCACCAATATCCTGTTAGAGTGAGAGACATGAGAGACCACAGGGTCACCAGAGAACAAACGCCAGCATACATGTGCCAACACAGAAAGGAAAGTCTGGGATTCCACCAGGTTTATCAGAATCGAAGCCAAGGCACTTGGGGACAAATTCAGCCTTGGCATAAGCAGGCACGATTCCAGTGACTTCAGAGGATTAGCCGTGGAGTAAGTGAATGCAAAGGCCAAATGTCCCCAACTAGACATTACATAGCTAACAGAGTGTAATGCAAGGTTATTGTCAAGAAAGGGAGTAAAACAGCACCTTGGAATTCTACTGACATGACAGCCCTTGCCTCAGCATCTAGTCAAACATTCAGTGAGTCAAACTGGAGTCACAAATTCTTTGTAACTTGGACCTCACTGAGAGGGTCATTAAAAAGTCCAAACAGGGTGGGATCTTTTATCAGCCCCAGTTACAAGGCAATAGCAGATTCTTAGAGGAAACAGGTTTCACAAGCAAGGATGCTCTACTGAGAATACTTTACTGCTTGCCCCAGAAAGTTTAATCCTAGGAACAGACATGAAGAGCATCTTGCTGTGACAGGATACACGAGACGGAACAATCCCTAGTGACATCTATTGTCTCACTCTGGGCCCGTGAGTTCTCAGCTGCACATACTGCTAGTAAAAACTGAACGTTGTGCAGATCCTGTAGCGCTGCAGAAAAACTAGATTTCATTCTCTCCCGCGTCAAGGAAACCGGAAAACTGGCCGTCAATGACGTACAGAACAGAATGCGAATCAGGCTGCAGTCCAATACCAGGCTGAGCCTGCAGTGTTGACAGTTGGAGGAATCTTACAAAAGTCTTGTTTTGTTTATTAAAAAACAAACAATTAAATATCTTCTATCTACAGTGCATACTACCATACCAAAGCACTCGACAAAAAAAAGAATCATTTCATTTGCTGCTGTGGTGTGGCCACTTCTAGGATCGAATGTGGCAGCTAGCTACAAGAATATATCGCTCCATAACTTAGGATGGGCAGTGACAATACTACACCCAACTAAAACTCAAGGGGGAATTTAGGTCAGGAGAATGCCATTATCCTAACTGGCATCAGACCACGACCCTAGAGTTAACATTCCTACCTCTTGAGAAGAGCACGGCATTGTCAAATGACCACAAGCAGGCAGGACCATAGTCTTATTTGAAACACAGCACCTTCAGATAACCATGGGCCATGAAACTCAGCACCAACTCAGAGGGAGGAATGCCACGGCTGAATCACCAGTACCACTTCTACAGCACAAGGTGCTCCTTTGTAGGTCTCCCATTCAAGTACTGGCATGGCCAGACCATGCATAAGATGTGAGATCAAAGCAGTAGGGCCACCAGGGGAACACGGAAGTCAGTTCGCCAATAAATATTGCCCACCAAGATGTTCAGAGTCCCACACTACAAGGCTGTAGAGTAACTGACATCTGATGTCTGGGCATTGTTACTGTATAATACATACATAACACCACAGAGACTAAGCACCCACTCAAAGAACAAAGTTAATTGTCACACACATTTCCCATTAAACAAAGGCTGCCATTTTGAAAGAGTCCATCTAAACCAGTGAACACAAACAGCGTTTTAGTGAAATTAGTTGGACAGTGAATAGACGGAACAAATCAAATTCCAGGGGAAGTTTCTACTAAGCCTCCATTCTCACCCGCAGATCCCCTGTTCCTGGGAAGTATTCTCCGTACTTATGAAAGGATGCAGTCATGACACGGTCTGTGGTGTAAAAGGCTTCTTCCACGCCATCTCCATGGTGAATATCAATGTCAATATACAGCACCCTCTGGTGGTACCTAAAATCAGAAGGGAGTCAAAATGCTGCATTTCTTCAGAATGGAAACTGTCTTCACCAGCAGAGCAAACGGGAGGAAAGCAAAGAACTCGGTGCTAAATCCCCAGGCTGTGTAGTTACCAACTTGCTGTCTCTCTCTGGAGTCTCTAAGCAAAACAGATGCAGAGCACTGACATTTGCCTTGAACTGGTTGGCAGCGAAATAGAATCAGAGGAAATCAAAGTGGCTATTGCTGCGGCAACTGATCTTTGATCTATTCAGTTTATACAGACTCAGCCAATGATTTGCTCATTTTACATCTAAGCCTCCTACTTAGAGATGCCTCATGCCAAAAGTCGCCAAGATGGTAACCATCAAGACACAAATTACAGGAGTGCCACATTTTTGTGCCAAGGAAGAAGCACCAAAGAGTGATCACACAATGCTTCCAGGCCTTTCATCTACTGCATCATACCATAAGTACAGCAACTTATGCTGAAGAGAGGACACTACATTCAAAAAAGATGTCTGCTTAAGCCCTCCAGAGAAAAGACCCAGCTAACAAGGTAACATAAAAGAGCAAATTGGGAGGAAAGTGGTAAGGACTCAAAGAAAATGCAGCAGAACAGACCAACAAAAGGGATAAAAAGTACTGCACATACTTTAGTAGCTCCAAGATGGCTAAGACAATGTCGTTGACATAACAGAAGCCAGAAGCCTCTGATTTCTTAGCGTGGTGAAGGCCTCCTGCCCAATTCACAGCAATATCTGTCTGTTGCTTGTTCAGCTTCACAGCGCTGGCTGCAAGGAGAAGAATTACAGAACATTAGCATGAAAGACAGAATGGAGTCCTGACAAACTCTGGAGAAGACACAGAGGCAACAAGCCCTGTGGGGTCACGTGTGTCATTCCATATGCTTGTGTGTATAACAGTACAAATATCAAAGGCTTAAAACACTAGATTTCTCATACAAACTGGTAAGGCAGAAGACTCTCAGCTCAGGGGTGACACTACACTGATCTCTCTTCTACAGAGACATTATAGTAACATAAAAGGTACTGGGAAGGTCCAGATTAAGCATCTATTTTTGCAGTACAATCCTGCTCCCATTTCACACCTGTAGTTCAGAACATAAATGAGGAGCCTGATTTGAAAACAGGTCCACAGCCTACTAGCTTGAGTCGCAGTTAAAGTGCAGTTTAGTATTATTTATCAGTTTCCTAAAGAGAAACCTTTCATGCATAGTTTTCTCACACATAGTTAGCTTTGTTTAGTCCTTTGTACAGATAATGAGGCAAAGGGATCTCTCTACAGTTTGCGCACAATTGCACTGTGTGGTTCCATGTGGTTCAGATGGTTCCATGGTGTAATGCTTAGCACTCTGGACTCTGATTTCCAGCAATCTGAGTTCAAATCTCAGTGGAACCTAGAATTTTTTGCCAGAAGCTGGGAATGGGCGACAGAGGATGGATCACTTGATGATTACCTGTTCTATTCATTCCCTCTGGGGCACCTGGCATTGGCCACTATCCGAAAACAAGACCTTTGGTCTGACCCAGTATGGGCATTCCTATGTTCAGACTTCAGTGCAACTTTGCATGGGTCTAAGAGTCAACATAGATGAATCCTTCTGTAAGATCTGAGCCCTAGTGATAAGAGACCTGAATAGCTACTTCAGATGCATCTGTCAGCTGGATAAACATATGTTTATCTTTTTGGTATTTGAGTGTAGTCAGACTTAATATTTCAGAAAATAAGGATATCTATCAGTCTCTAGAAAGCCACAAAGCTTTAAAGCATGTGAACAGTAAAGTCCTTCAACACTGCATTACTCTGCGGCCAAAAAAAAAATAAATTCATCACTAATAAGGATGCCATTTTATTTTAAATGGTATAGGTTTTAGAGAGTTTATTACAGTCTTCCCACTTTTGTTTTTCCTTCTTATCAAAAAACAAACAAGTGGATTTCTTTTTATAAAACAAAAAACCTGCTCTGAGGCTGTGGTTACATAGACCTGGAGCAAGATTTTATAAAAAGCAAGATACCTTTAAATAAACCAAGGTTTCAACAAAGAGGGCTAGCTTTATTCAAATAAAGTCATTCACGATGCTTTCACTCCATACACAGAAATTCCTCAACATGACCACTTAAGTGATCTTTGGATGAGTGAGAATACAGCTAATGTTCAAGAGCCAGCCGTTACATAGTCATAAAGCATTCTCAACCACTGACCAATCTCATTCCAATACATCGGGGTGTGAGAATGATCATAACGCGTCAGCCCAATTATTTTAAGGAATCTAGAAATGTCTCCAACATCATGTTTCATTTCTGACAGAGCGACATTATGGACATTCTCCTAAAAAGAGAATGCATCTAGGATTCTTGTGCTTACCAACAGAGCCTCCTGCAGACAGTTGACAAAACTCAAACAACCCATCAAACACCGGGCAATCTTCCCCAACGTTGACTTGAAAAAGACAGACATAAGTGTTAGCAGGACAAGTCTGCATACCAGAAGCAAAGTTTATGCTGTAAATCTAACTTAAGGACATAAACAGCCTCAGTAGAGAATCAAATATCTTATCATTTATGTACTTTATATGTACAGAATAAATAAAATGTTCAGTGAGAAGGAGACAGTCATCCCTTCACTAAAGACTTCATTGTATCAGTAGTCAGTTTTTGCAACCTTCCCTTCAGTCTTTGCTCAGCCCACTGCCATTACTATGATAGCTTGCAGGAAAGGATAGAACGTGCACTTCAGGTTGTAAAAGCTCTCTGTTGGTACAGAGAGATGCTTTAAGTGCAAGTCCCCTGCTGCACTCTGAGAAGACACTAAAGAATGAAACCAGCATATCACATGCACTGTGGATCTACACTAGAGGTGCACCACCTAGTGGAATAAACTATCATAAAACCCAATTGTCAGTTAATCATGTTAGAAAGTGAGTCGTGACACTATCAATTTAAAAATCACACATTGTAAACAGGTCTCCTTCAATATGTTACTAACATCACCTTAGATTATCAAGACTAAACATTTCAGAAGTTCAGTTTGATTCTCATGAGGTATGCTGTTCATTTACTTGCGCATTTCATATCTTGGATTTAAAAAGAAGCCATTTTTTCTTCTAGGTTCTCAATCCTGTAGCATGTGTGGGTTGGAAACACTGTAGGGAAACCATTAATTTCCAAAAAAAAAAATTCCTATTAGAAATGTTTACATAAGTTTCATTGGGCCTATGTTTTGCAAAACCCGTTTTTACAAAAATCTTTATGTTGTAACAAAGTTGAGCAGAATTTTTCCCTTTGTACTTAAAGGCAGGACCAATCAAGCTTGAATCTTCCTAGCATGAGAAATGCTGCCTTCATTCAATTCTTCGCCTCCAAAAAGGCTAGCAAAACATTGTATTTGGAGACAGTACAGTTGAATGAGCAAGTTTAAGTAGTCTCCAGATTTAAATAGAACTCATTTCTTATGGACTGTACAAATCAGGAGAGTCAAAATGAAGTGTTCCAAAGTGTACAACTGTTCCAGTGGGGCATGGTAAGTAGCAGTGGTTGAATAGTTCCCTTATCAGAGACATGTGGGAATCTATTCCCAGCAAGTGGGGAGGTTATTAACAGTTGCTGCAGAATATAAGCTTCCCATTACAACAAATTAAATTTCTAGCCCTTATGGCTACAGTATAATCTTCATGAATCTTCAGACAGAGTGTGTCGATGGACTGAGATTACAGAGACTATTTAGTGTCACGCTACCATTCAGAATCTTGTGGGCAGCAGCAAAATGATTTTTGACAGTGTGACTCTGCTTCTGCTTGGCAAAGATGTGTGTCTCTGTATAAGCAGAAGCAAATGGTGGAGTTATTCATTCATATAGAGACCTCTTCCCACCTAGCCCTTCAAAGCAGTCAAGACATCAAGCCTTTTACAGCAAATGTGGCTCCGGACAGGGAAGAGAAAAAGTTCCCATTTCCAACAGCTAGAGCAAGGTCAGGAGCCTCATATGTATGACACACCCACTAGTCAGAGCCCAATATAATACCACCTAGCTCTTTTATGACACTTTTCCTCAACAGACTACAGAGCACTTTACAAAGGGGAGCAGTATCATTATCTCTATTGTACAGATGGGAGAACTGAGGGCACAGAGTGGCAAAGTGACTTGCCCAAGGTCACCCAGCAAGCCACTGGCAGAACCAGGAATAGAACACAGGTGTCCCAGTCCAGAGTCCTACCCATTAGGCCACTCTGCCACTCATATCAAAGAGGAGAGTCTTCACGATAGTACCCCTGTGGAAATCCCAGCACCCACTCTTCTCTCAACAGCTAAGGATAGAAAGGAGGCTGGGCTCGTCACCAAGCGCCATCCTTACACTTGGGTGGTGGGGCCCCATCACCTTCATCTTTAATCTCTATTTCTGGCTCATAGGATTATTCCTCTGTCTAGGTGGTGATGGATAGATTTTGCAAGCCCTGGTAAGGAGGAGACATCGGACTGAACTGTGAATTGGCTTTTGTCTCACCTCCATATGCACTAAAACAATTTCACATTTAATTTCCTTAAAGTAAAACACTTGCTTGGAAGTACAGTATAGAAAATGCTAAGTTGACCAGAGGGAGACCAGTGCGGGTGTTTATGAGTCATTCTAGTCTCAGCAGTAAGCAGTTAGGTTTGTGTAAATAGGTATTTTAGTATGTTCAGGCATATTATTTACCCCAGGAAGTACTTTGGTACACATTACATATGGCATATATTACTCATTCCTTTAGCTGTTACACTCAGGTGCCTAAATACTGTGTGCATTTTGGCTTACAATAGTTTAAAAGTGCACATAATTCACCCTCTAGACTATAACTCTTTCAAGAGAGTTAACAGGGGATTACATATACACTTCATAAAAATAAGCCCCACAGGCCAACAATTCTACACATTTCAGGAATGACTAGAGTGCACACAACCAATATATGGTTTTAGTGAACACCTAGCAATTTTATTTGTCCAGATCAGCCAGAAACCATATTTTATTATCTATTAATTGTTGAAAAGTGTTAGCACAGAGCTGCAGAAAGAATCTTAAATACCTTTTCAGACTATAACATGAAAGCTGTAAAAGATTTTTCTACATGGAGAGAAAATAAAAAATCCATGCATCTGAGGATACTCTAAGGCCAGAAAGGACCTTTAGTCATTTAGTTCGACACCCTGCATAATACGAATGAAGTTGCCTGTCATATATGACATCAAAACTGAAACTAACATCACTTTCAGTATTGAGGGTCCTGAAAGTTCTCAGTGCACAGAACTTCAGCTGAAGTCAATTTGAATTCAGGGCTCACAGGTGAAGTCAGAATTTAAGGAGCCAGATTTCTTGATGCTGACTGATAAAAATCGTAGAATATTTTATATTGGTAAGGTCATGGATTTCACAGTTTCATAAGATTCCCCCTACTCTTTTGACAATGAGCTCTAAGAGCTAATAAGGGTTCCCAGGACTACAGCTATTCAGGTTAGAAGCTGCAATACCATACGTATAGCTTACATCTCTGCATCTGCTTGCTGTACTCAGACATGTTATCAGGGCGAATAGATCTCAGAAATTTAATGTAGTCATCACTATGATACTTGGTCATTTCTTCTGCATTTGCTTTGTGGGGGCGCTGCAAAGAGAGAACAAAACCAGGTTTATTTGACATATATTCCTTCTCCCTCTCCAATGCCTGTCTCCACTCCCAAATTTACTCTCAATAATAGCAGCAGCTAAAGCCAGTGCTAAAAAAGCAAAAATAAATCTACTTTCTAAGGGGAAGAGGATTCTTATGATAGGAAACTGGGGCTTTTTATTATATGCCTAGCCCAAGCAAACAGTCAAGGTATAGGGAGAAAAACATTTTCTGTATATGAGTTACCTGAACTTTGGAACAAAACAAGGAACAAGTTTCCTGCTAAACACAAGACCAGTGGAAACCTTAAATGCAACAATCTCTTTGAATTACCTTCACCTGAACCTTGGCCATTCCCCAGGAATATTTTCCAACTGTTTTTCCTCCATCTTGCTTCTCCACAAGTTCCCAAAAAACACACAAGAGTCTGCATAAAGACCCTTTGCCGTTGTAATACAGTGACAGCTCGGGAGGTGGATCAAGCCCCTCCATACACGCTTCCTACTTCTCTCCCTGCATCAGGGCCTATACTTACATATATCTCCATTTTTCTGTAAAGGCCGTAGTTCAGCAGTAGATTGTGGGTCATTCGGATCCTGTGGGGTTTCATTGGATGGCCCTGGCCATAATAGTAGTTTCCAACATCCCCTGAGAGCGATAAGCATTTGGTTATAGTGGAACATAACATTTTCTCCTCTGAGCAGCATCACTGCAGAAAAAACTGACAGGAGCCACCTCTAGTTCAGTCCCCTCCGACCATTATTTTGTCATTTTCTCTTTTCTACAGCAATACGTATGCTTGTCATCTCCAGTCCCCCGCCACACACACTTTTCCTTCCAGATCTAGACCAACTCTCAGTTTCATGGAAGACTGGATAATCGATGTCTTGGAAAACCTAGGAAGTTTTTAGTGCAGTTAACAAATGTTGGGGAACATAACACTGCTGCAAATCATTGGGGTTTGGTTAATCGAGCCTGTACCACACATGGAAAGATCCCACCATGTACAAAAGCTAAAATGAAAAGGCTGCAGCTTCTGTGGGGTATGAACAGCATTGTCAGGCATGACACATAATTGTCCCTTAGTGCCATCATCTCCCAAAGTTAAAAACCTTCTAGGGTCACCTCCATGCGGTCGTGATCAATTTTAACTCGCTGTATTTAATGAAGGTACACATTTCCTTGAGAAACTACTCTCAAGGTACTATGTAGCCTAAATTCTGGTCTGGAGACAGGAACTCTCTAGTTCTAATGCCAGCTGAGAAAATGTCTTGTCGAATAGCCTCAGTCAAACCACTTCAACTCTCTGCCTCAGCTTCCTCATCTGTAAAATGGCAGTAATGTTTCCTAACTCACAGGGGCAAGCGTGTGTGTGTGTGTTGTGATGCTAAGACAGTTAATACCTGCAATGCACTTTGAACATAAACAAAATCCTAATATTTTATAGCCCCCACTATTTTAATTCATCCATCCTTACCGTGCTGGGCATCCAGACTTATCCTACGGGTGAGTTACACGAACAAAAAACAAAACAAAACAAAAAACAAAACAAAAACAACAAAGTTTCACAACCCCAAATCATCCCAGGCGGTAACAGAGGCAATCTGGCCTGGCGGATGACTCAGTTGAGAATATGTAATGCTTCATCATAGATCTCAACATTCAGGAGTAATTTTCACTGCCACCACAGAATGAAACCTTTTCTATGCTTCCCCTAATATAGACAGAGTAAAACCACAATTTCCATTGGTTGAATTTAATTCTGCTTGAAACTGGAGTAGACTGCAGCTTTTCTTGTCTACAACAGAACTTTGCACGGGTGCAGCAATACCAATGCTGAAAATTAGGTTGAGTTCAAGCATTAACAAGGTCTGAAAGAACCACAGAGGAAGCTGATTCCCTAGCTAGGCTCTTCATCTGGCAGCCAGCACCTTCTAAATACCAAACTAACAACAGCCCAGGAAAGAATGGTCACTGTCTTCTATGAAATGCAGTGGGCAACTCACAAGTGATTTGAACTGACCAGTCACTCTTAAGATTTATTTTGCAAACCAAGTTATTTACCAGCTTTCTTTTCATAAGCAGTGGGAATATCTTTGCAGCCTCTAAGGGTATGTCTACACTGCAAAAAAGGTGTGTTCTTAACTTGGGTTAGCTAAATCAGGCTAAAATGGCACTGAAGATATGGCAACTCTGCTTTTAAATTGGGTTACAGGCTCAAGTTAGAGCCTATGGGGAGCCTGGGGCTGAATTTGAGCTGCTACCCTGAGTTGCTGTATCTTTACTATTATTTTAACCCAAACCACCTAACTCAGATTAAACTAAATTAAGAACACTTTTTCTTTCTTTTTCTTGCTGTGTAGACATACCCTAAGATGCTACTACAAGCTGGACTCTACCAGCATCCTAGTCTAGGCCTATACTGATAAAAAAAAAGTTTTATCATCAATAACAGGCATTACCTATCCCACTACAAGAACACTTTGGAGACAAAGCATCATAGTTTTACTGTTAGATCAAGCATAGGCAGGCGCTGGAGGAGCTAAAGTGCTGACCTTGCCTAGCTACCTTGTAATAATAACTATGAGTGTCTTGTCCCCACTTCAGATTTTACAGCGATAAAACTAACACGTTATCCGCTGTAAAAAACAAAGTCAATAAAAACCAAAAGAAACACCATCTTTGTGTCCGTGATGACAAAGCCCTAGTTTATCACCAATCATCCATGGTGAGTATGCGTGTGAAACTGTACGTCTCCAAACCTGAGAGGCACTGTGGACCCTCAGATAGAGCTTTCATTCACCATCTGACAGTTGTAGACATAGGTACAACATTCCCACAATTCTCACCACCAGAAACCAGTATTTCCAGGAACCCTGAAGGATGCATCAAAAACCGTAGGGCATGAATGTGTCACTGATATAAAATCCAAGTATTTGTGACCTGTCTACCATGCACAGAGCAGCTGTAGATATTAGAAGGATGAAAATCAGACTTGCAAAATCATTGCAACTGGCCTAACCTAAGGTCCCAATCCAGCAACAAGTTTTGCAGGGGTCGACCCCCATCTAGCACTCCACTGAAATCAATGGGGTATTGTGTGCATACAGAGGTGGATCTCATTTTGGAATCAGGGCCTAATGTTACAAGTTACTGTACTGAAGGGATAAAAGTTCCCAATATATACCTGATGGAGAAGAGTACTTAAATAAACCACACTAAGATGCTTGTAGTGATCATTCAGGCACCTCCTAACCCAGGTGTGGGCAAACTTTTCGGCCAGAGAGCCACATCGGGGTGGCAAAATTGTATAGTGGATCAGGTAGGGAAGGCTGTGCCTCTCCAAACAGCCTGGCCCTGCCCCCTATCTGACCTCTTCCCGCTTCTTCACTGCCCCCCACAGAACTCCAGACCCATCCAACCTCCACTTCTCCTTGTCCCCTGACCACCTCCTCCAAAGATTCCTACCCCTAACCATCCTCCCAGGATCCCACCACCTATCTAAGCCCTCCTATTCCCTGACCGCCCCCTTCCAAGACCCCCCCACCCTAATTGCCCCCCCCCAGGACCTGACCCACCCCGCCCTTCTCCCTGTCCCGACTGCCCCAACCCCTATCCACCCCTTGACAGACCCCCTAGACTCCCACGCCAATCCAACCCCCACTCAGTTCCCCATCCCATCTCTGCCCCCTACTCCCTGTCCCAACTGCCCCCCAGGACTCCCTGCTCCTTATCCACGCACCGGGACCAGCCTCCTTACCATTTTGCTTAGAGCAGCATATCTTGCAGCTGCATGGCCCAGCCGGAGCTCACGGCCCCGCGGAAGCCAGCAACGCTGCTGCAATACTGTCTGGCAGTAGCAGTGGGCCAGAGTGCTGGTGGCGCAAGGTGAGGCTGCATGGGAGTGGGACACCAAGGGAGGGGCCAGGAGCTAGCCTCCCCAGCAGGGAGCTCAGGGACCAGGCAGGACAGGCCCAGTTTGCCCACTTCTGTCCTAACCCCACAATAAGACGACTAATAGTTATTCTGCTACAAGAATTAAAAATATGATACACACAATATTTACACAACAACTTTTATGAAGGAAGACCACAACCTGCAAGAGATCATTTTATCCATCACTGAACCCCCCCTCACCCCGGCTGGCAAGGAACACAGCAGCAAGTGTAGAACTGCAAACAGCAGTTATGTGATTGTGATTTCTCCCACTGAACTACAGGGGGAAGAAAGGGAGGCAGAGTGGAATTATTCAGGTTGCAATTTGGCCAGGGCACCAGGGGCTAACACCCAACATTTGGGGAAGTGTCATGGAATGATTAAATAGACACAAAACATTGCCCCTCCATACCCAGTACCTACATTCACAATCCAACCAAGCATACGGCTGGTTGGAAACAATACCCCTGACCACAGAACCTCCCCAATCTAAAAACAAGCAGCTGTTCTGAAGGGCAACAGAAAGAGAAAGGTCTGATGGATCTTACCACTATAGATCTAAAAGTTTTCAAAAGCATCAAGGAGGAGGAGCCCCCTTTCCCAGTACCCGCACCTCTGCGGGCCGTTCCCCAGCGTCCCATCTGCACACCCTCCCACACAGGCCCTTACCCTGGCACCCACTCTTCCTCACCCTCGCCACAGGTCCTTCCCCAGGACCCCCATCCCCCTCGTCTCACCCCCCCACCACAGGTCCTTCCCTAGCATCTTCTCCCTCTTCACCTCTCCCCTCCACGGCCCTTCCCCAGCACCAGCTCTGCCTCACATCCCCCAGCAGGCTTTTTACCAGCATCCCCTCCTCCTCACACCCACTCTACAGGCCCTCCCCCAGCACCCGCTCCTCCTCGCCCCCCCTCCACAGGCCCTCCTCCTCGCCCCCCCTCCTCCTCATCCCC
>ML677388.1:5391020-5425998 GCA_007922305.1 Dermatemys mawii
ACAAAACACCAGATTTCCCAGGCCATGACACGCTTTTCATGGACGTGAATTTGGTAGGGCCCTAGTTATGTCACAGCCCCAGATCCCTCACCTAGGGAATCCCTAACAGGTGTCACCCTAGTTCCCCCGCATGCCAGTTGTGACAAGTTCCTGCTATATCCTTGCAAGACTTAGTTCTATGAAGTTTATGTTTTATTGTGGGCTGGGACTCTCTGGGGGGAATGTGACATGTGAAACTGGGGAGTTCAAAAGACTATATTGAAAATGGGCCAGGCAATGAGACAATAAATATTAAGTGGTTTTCCTGGGAATGCCTAGGGAAAGGTTAATGCAAATTCCCCAACTCTGGTTATGCAAAACCTCAGCCTTTTACGCCCTAAGGAGAGGGTAAGAGTCTGCTGATTACCTGTTACAGAAGGCCAAAAAGGCACGAGTGGCATACAGACACAGTTGGTCTTCCCAGCCTGGGTTCTGGTTCTGGATCGTTGTTGGATATGAACTTGTAACCACAGGAACAACCCAGTTGTGGATTTTGAAGCACTGACACCTACCAGAGCCCTAGGTTGGAGTTGGGGAATGACCTCCAGTAAGCTTTCTAGCATGCATGTAGGTTCTTTTATTGCTTTAACATGCTTTCGTTGTAATGCTTTTACCTTAAAAACAAATGTGCTTGCTTAACCAGAACTGGGTGGAAACGTACACCTCTGGGCAATACACTGGGCATAGCCTCTAGAGAGAAAGCAGAGCACAGGCGCTGTCCTTTTAGGCAGACTGGCTTGCTGGGAATTTGACATGGTAAACCAGGGGACTGTGTAGCTTTAAAATCCCTGGTGAGGAAGGAGTGAAACATGGGTCTCTGCCCATGACTCTGACGACTTGGAGCCAGCAGCTTAATATGGACCATGCATGAGGAGTACTGAAACTGTGACCCCAGCGCCCCCTTACTGGGTACCCCGGAATGGAGGAAGCAGGTTCCATTTCAAAGGTGTTTATTTACTGAAAATCAAAGAGCGACACAAGACAGGGCTTTAAAGTACAATGGGAAATAAGAGTCCTGCACAGGCTGCTCATCCAGGGTGGCTCGTTCCTAAAACAGGGAGCTGGGAGGGTTTCTCTCAAACAAGCCTTTTGTGAGACTATGCAGAGCCCCTGATGGTAGGGATAGGTCCAGACTAGAGCCAACACCAGCCGGGTCAAATTCTGAACCCACTTCTGGATCTCACTGTTTGTGGTTTGAACTTGTCTCTATTGACTTTCCAGGACACTAATGTCACATTCAATGGTGCAGAGAAATCAGAAGAGTATTGGCCTCTGCAGCTCCTGCTGGTTGAAACAGCCTCCTCTCCACACCTCTCTGACTCACCAGGCCGTTTGCAGTCTGAGCTGAAATCCATTCCTTTTCCTCCTGCCTAGTCATTCCTCTCTTCCTTTGCTAAAATGGTTGAACTGGGCGACTGCTTTACCAAACTTTCTAAAGGGTTCTGGGACCCAGTGTGTGCAACAGGCACTGGTCAGAGTCCAGCCATGTGGTTTCAGAGTGAAAATGAGCAAGCGAGCAGGACAGAGAGTGGCTGCTTCACGGGCACTGGGACAGATAGACCTGGGCAGTGGTGTCCCAGAGACAGTCTAGCTCTGGTGTGAAGAGGTTTTAGCCTCTGTTACATTGCCCAAGGGGGCCTTGCATCCCCTTAGAGCAGCTGTGGTGAGTGCAGTGATTTGTGTGCCTTGATCACAGTCCTGTCACAAGGTTGGCAGAACCCCTTGGCACTGACACACCATCCATCTTCACCGGGGAAAGAAAACTCACTGGGGAAATCCTGCATGGGGAATCCACGGGTAGGATGGAAGGGACATGAAGTGCTCCACACTGCAGCTCTCTGAGCCGCTCATGCTGGAAGATCAGTGCTGATAAGGGGTTCTTTGGTTCCTGTGCAATTTGTGGTGGGCTCTGAGGGTTACCCGTAGCCTGAAGCTGCAAGAGAACTTGGCTTCTGCATCGTACTGGGGCAAAACTATGAGTTTACTTGCCAGAGGTATAGGCTTGACTGTTTAGAATGCAGTTCTCTGTACTAGGCGCACTGCACGTTCGTGTCTATCTGTATTGTGCAGGTGTGTCTACACACTTAAGCCTTTGTGTGCATCTGCATAGCTGAATATCTGTGTGTTTACGGCCTGTGTGCGCACACACATATTGGGTAGGTGTGCATTGAATGAGCCCATGTACGGTGCTGTGGGCATGCAGGTGTGCGCACGGTGTTTGTGTGGATGCTGTAGTCTAGCATGTGTGTGCCGGCACATGCAGCTCAGGGAGAAACCTCGCAGCCCTCTGGGTCACGCAGCTCTTTTGTCAGAAAACACACGTCACCTGTGCTCTGAGAATCAAGAAGAATCAGCTGCATGAGTGTGAGCTCCAGAAACACGTAAACACCTTCACAGCTGTGAGGGGGAGAGACGAGTTTCTGCCAGGGTTAGGCTGTGAACCAAAGGCCCAGGCCTGAGCTGTGAGTCTCTGAGGAGCTAATGTACAGGGACCGTTTCCCCACCCACCCCACACATCCCAAAGCGGGGATGTCGCCAACCCTGGTTTGGGGACTCATCACGGCTGCTGCTGGTATTGGCCCTCTGTGGCAGTGAAAAAGTCCTCAAGAACACTCTTCATGTACTCAAAGGTGGGGCGCTCCTCGGGGTTCTCCTTCCAGCAGTGCATCATCAGTGCATACAGCTCCTCTGGGCAATTGTCAGGCTGAGGCATTCGGTAACCGCGCTCCAAGTTCTGTATCACTTCTGGGTTAGTCATCCCTGTGGTCACAACACACAGCCCTGAATTAGGAACAGGCCAAGTCAGGATGCAATTTACATACCCCCGTGCTGGGAGAGGCACCGCTGTGTCCTGTCACACCCCCTCCTGGGGGGCGGGTGCTGAGGCATAGGAATGGGATCCACCCCTTGACAGTCAGGGCTCCTACTATTTTTCCAATTTTATGTGGCTGATTAAATATATTAAAATTAGGTCAAAATGGTCCTGCATTAGTAACCTAGAGAGATCCACAGAATGAACCAGCACAGTGTACGTACACACGTACACACACACACACACACACACACACACACACTTTCAGCCGATGGGACTGGGTATACTGCTGTGAAGTCCTGACCTGGATAAGGGATCCGGCCATAGGTGACAATCTCAGTCAGAAGGATTCCAAATGACCAAACATCAGACTTGATGGTGAATGTCCCATAATTAATGGCTTCTGGTGCTGTCCATTTAATGGGGAACTTAGCTCCTGAAATACAAAAGGGGTTAAAAAAGAAAAAGGTTAATTAAGGCTGACCTGGAACCTTCCCCACCTGCTCTCCTCACTTACACCTTCTCCCAAGGGACACATGAGCAGTGCCCTTGTCAAGGTGTTATGCCTGGTTTTTAGCTTGCACAGCTCCCAGCACTGCAGAGCTAAAACCTTGCACAGGATTTCAAACATTGACTCCAAGTCCAGAGGGATGAGAGGAGAAAGAGAGAGCACAAGACACTAAAGCAGAACCTACGGGGACAGTCTGATGCGTGCTGCGGAGGACAGCTAGCTACAAGCTAACTAGCTATAGATCCCTGCTCTGTTGCATCAGGCTGGTGGACTCATGCCACACTCCCAGCTTTCTACACTGGGCTCGTGCCATGGTTTGTGACCCTCACACTCACTACCCTCAGAACC
This sequence comes from Dermatemys mawii, assembly GCA_007922305.1. Lineage (NCBI taxonomy): Eukaryota > Metazoa > Chordata > Testudines > Dermatemydidae > Dermatemys > Dermatemys mawii. Next base: position 5,394,731 of record ML677388.1, read on the forward strand.
AGTTGTGGCCACAAGCTGGAAGGAGAAAGTGAGAGGCCTAAAGGCCACAGAAAATCTGTAGACCACTTTGTAACCAAGTGAAACAAACTGAAGGACATGCTCTTTTTCTCTGCACAAAATGCAAAGGTGCGACCCGCCCCCACAAGCCAGCGGGAAAGCTGTGCCTATCCTCGGAGAAAGGAAAGAGGGTCCCGCGGCGAATCACACAGGGACCCAGGGTGTAAAAACCTGCTTTGGCACTGAGAAAGATGCCCTAGATACACATCATAGACCACTGATGTGCAGACCTGGGCATCATCTGCACATCTCATCACGGCCCCAGAGTTACTGAACCTGACCTGAGCAATAGAACTCCCCACCTAACCCTAGAACAGATGTCAACACCTGCCTTTTAGTGCTGGCTGTTCCTGCATTAGCCACCAGAGAGGGCTCTAATCCTACAGGACTGATGTGAGTCACAGGGCAATGGATGTCCGAGGAGCAGCCCCTCTGCTCTAGCGAGTTATAAATGTTTCGCCCTGCTGCTCAAGGAAGGGGAGCAGGGGGCAGCCAGGCTGTTCACCCCACATGTGTCTAGGTCCCTTACTGAAGCAAACAGCTGTGACCCCATAACCTGTAAAGGCCTGGCTCTCACCTTGGGAGGGGCTGCCTCTAGACCTCTAACCCCTCTTCCCTACGCCCCACAGAGCTCCTCGCACCCCATCCCACACTAGGAAGGGCTGTGTCCAGACCACAAACCCCCTCTGTCCCCACCTGACTTTGGAGGGGGTTTATTTCCCTAGTCCTCGCCCTCAGAGCTCCCAGTCTACCACCCCAGCCGGGGGCTGGCCAAGAGGTCTTATGCTCTCTCCCAGAGCTCCCCTCCCCCAGCCTATCGTGAGTGTGGGGCTGTCTCTGCACCCCTGAACTCCTTTCCCTCGGGTTTCACTTATATCAGCCAGTTATAACACACACATATACACATACACACCCCCAACCCAGCCCAGCCCAGCTCAGGTCTGCACTGTAGCATCCTGTGCAGCTCACGCTCACCATCAGCTGCAAAGAGCTCAGATACTCAGGGGCGAAAGGTTGCTTGTGGTGGGCTCCCACTTCCTCAGGGGGCTGGGAGGTTGCTGCGAGGCTGTGGGCATCTATACTGAGCCTCTGCTGTTCTACCCCCTGCAGGAGGAGCGAGACGCCGAGAGATGCGTCAGGCCGGCATCCTGCCACAAGACAGAGTTTCCAACGCGACATGGGTGGGTGGTGGGGGAGAGAGGTTCACTACAGCTCACCCTCTGTGCGAGGCACTCATGAGCAGCGAGCAGTGCCATGGCCGATAACCTCAGGCATCCCTCAAACACTTTCCACAGCAGAGGAGTTCGGCCTAGAGCTGCACGGTCTCACTGCAATGCAGCCGTCTGGGAGGCAGAGGGGAGTCATGGGGGGCAAAACCCTGGCCCGCAAGAAGTGCCCTGGGCACCTTAATATCCATGCAGAGAAGAGGATTTCTAGATTCCTCCCTCCTCGATGACCCACCCAGGGTAAATGGCATAAAATCCGATTGCTGTCGACGGTAGATATTAGTCAGCTCTGGAGGGGGTTGAACTCACGGCTGCAGGAACCTGGTTCAAACCTGGCCACATGTTAATGCTCCTGTTTAGGGGGAGCTGAGATTCCCCCACCCCTCCAGATCCTCCTCCCCATCCTGCTCCCCCAGGGCAGAACCAGGGTGATCAGGGAGGTGTGAAATCCACCCTGGCTCCTCTGATCAGCCAGCAGAGCAGCGGTGCTGCAGGAGCGGGAAGTCAGCAGCAGTGAGGGGTTTCATGGGGGCAAGAGACACCCCCTCCACCTGGAATTGAGAGAGAAGCTGGAGCAATTGTCCCTGCAACCTCTCTCTGGGCACATCAAACACAACCCCGCTGCCTTGCTGCCAGGGCCCATTCCAGCCTGGGGAGCTCTGTCCCCCTGCTGTCAGGGCCCCCACCCCCACCCTGGGGATCCCCACCACCCTGCTTCCCAGAGAGGGGCACCCCAGATGGCAGGCTGGAGCGGGGAAGGTGGCGGACGCACCCTCCCGGGCCGTGTACTCGTTGTCCTCGATGAGCCGAGCCAGTCCAAAGTCAGCGATCTTACAGCAGAGGGCCTCCGACACCAGGATGTTGGCTGCTCGCAGGTCACGGTGGATGTAATTCTTCTCCTCGATGAAGGCCATTCCCTCCGCAATCTGGGGTGGGGGGCACAGAGTGGGTCGTTACGCGTGGCAGGGGGCGCAGGGGAGACTGAGGCTCTGCTATGCAATCTCAGTTCCAACCCCCACCAGTTGCTCTTGCCTCAGCTAGTCAAGCCTCTCCCAGGGCCGGAGGGCTGCAGGGACCAGTGGTGGCCAGAGTAGGGTGTGGGGGGAGTGATGGCTGCTGGGGCTAGCGCCAGGTGCAGGACAGGCAGGTGCTGGACAAACTCCTTCCACTCCAATGCTGCCCATGCCCCTCAGTTCTGACCAGCAGCCCCCTGCTATTCCTGTCCTGCCCCCATCCACAGCTCTGCCGATGCCCCTCAATCCCGACGTGCAGCCCCCCACCCCACTATCCAGCCCTCCGCCTCTCAGTCATGATGAATTGTGTCCAAAGGCAGGGTTCTGGTTGGATGGGCCCATCCATTCCCAGGGTATCAGGCTGAGACCTGCTCCCATCACTTGAGCCCAAAGCCCTAGGGAACATTAACCCCTTTGCCCCTGGAGACAGACTCTGCCAGCTTGTCCCCAGCCTGGCATCACCCCTAACCATCTCCCGGCGCCCCCGCTCCTCACCTGCGCCGCCATATCCAGCAATTTGTTAATGGTGAGTCCGATTCCTTCAGGGGTCTTGAGAAAATCCACCAGGCTCCCTGCAACAGGACCAGCCCCACTCAAAGCCAACTCTGCCCTGAGGGCAGCCCTCTTAGGAACCAGCTCGGCCGCCCTCAGACCCAGCACAGTTCCTCAGGGCAGGGTTTCTCAAAGGTGTGAACAGATTCAAGGCCTCCATTTGGCCTGGGATTTTCAGGCAGGAGCAGGGACTGATTTGCTAAAACACCACCTGGCCCCGCTGGATGAACAAGGAGCTAGTGAGGGACCAGGCTGGGTTGGGTTCATGGGGTGGGGAACGAGGTTATTACTCCCTTTGCTAGTTTTCCATCATGGGATTTCCCTTTGAACCCATGAGCTTGCCCCATACAACCCCCCGCCACCCCATTGCTCCACAATCAATTCACACACACAGGCACCATACAGTGTGAACCTCCCCGGTAACGACAGACCTGGGCCCTCTGAGAAACATTCCCCAGGGACCCCTATAAGCCCCCGTGGTCCCATGGGAGGATCATACTGAGAAATCAATTCCTTGCAAACTTCTTGAGCAACAGGACCCAGATCTAGAAATAGACCCGAACAACCCTGGAATTGGCTGGGCGGCCTGGGTCCCATCGGCCTGTCTGCTGAACAGCCAAACATAACAGACAGGCGCGTTTCCTCTGGCAGAGTCGCCAACTCTCACAGGAAGGGAGCGTGACTCTGCCATGGAGCCGGCGAGACAGAGAAGAGCCAGGCTGAACCCTCAGGATGTGCCCCTTGTGACTCTTGCTTCGCAGCCCTCTGAACTGGACGCCTGCCCTCTATGACACTCTTGCCAGGAAGTTCACAGCCCTGCTGAAGCTTGGCACGGAGTGGAGGCAGGCAGGAAATGGAGGGCTGCCTGTAGGTCTTGTCTCCCTATCTCATCCAACCGGCCTCACTCCTCCTCTGCCAAGATTAGTTTGTACAGTTTCACTGTCACACCCTCTGGATAATGGAGGTCGTGACCTGAACCCGTTGCTCTTGGCGCTCAGAGCAGGCGAAGGAAATGAAAGGCTGCGTGAGACAATAGGGAGCGCCTGCCGGAGGGTCTAGAATAGCCCCAGCCCCATGAGCCCAGGGTGGTTTCCTGTCTCATTAGTAATGGGCCAGGGGAACGCCAGGCTCAGGGTCGGGAGAGTTCAGATGGAGTTGTCCCTCAGGCCCAGTTCTAGGGGGAAAAGCAGGACAGGGCATTTAAGAGGCTTTGCAGTAACAGTGCCCCTCCTGGGGCCACTTTCACCACGCAGCACTCAGCAAACAACTAGGGGATAAGCACCAAACTCTCTCGCCACCAACCGGCTGCCATCATCATCATGCTAAGGCTGGGGAAACTGAGGCATGGGGCACTGGAGTGACTCATCCAAGGTCACACAGCAAGTAAGTGGCAGGGCTGGGAACAGAACCCAGGTGTCCTGGCTCCTGAGTGTAGCTGGACCACACTTCTGCTCTATTCAGTCTCTCAGTGGAGCAGCCTTGGCTGGGGGGGGAATCGAGCAAGAGCCGTAGGAACCCCCAAGCTGAGCACAAGCCTGGAGGAAGGGATGGAAGCCTCTGGATAAGCCCGTAGGGCTTTACCGGACTCCCCGAGGACTCGTTCTCTGCTCTGGGCTCCCTGCCAGCTCTTGCTTCAGATGCTTCAGAGCTGAAGGTCTCTGCACAAAGCAGGAGGGTAGCAGGGAGCTGTCAGGGTACCAGATGGCGGAGCTCCCCAAACGGACGGCAGCCCCCCACCAGGCCGGGCTGGGCCTGGTTCCCCATCCTGCCAGGCTCCCGGGGAGCGCCCAGCTAGGGATGGCAGGGCAGCACCCGGCAGGCTCACCTTTCTCCATGTACTCCGTGATGATGTAGATGGGCTCCTGCGTCACCACGGCGTAGAGCCGCACCAGCTTGGGGTGCTGCAGGCTCTTCATGAGGTTGGCTTCGGCCAGGAAGGCACCAGGGGACATGCTGCCCGGCTTCAGATTCTTAATGGCCACTTTGGTGTGACTGTTATAGTAACCTGCCGAGAGACGGGGCCGGGGGCAAGGCGGGAGAGGAGGCTCGTGTTACCATGGTGAATGGCTGGCACAATCCTCCCGCCACTATACTGTCACCTTGGGCCCGCTCGGCACCACTGGGAGGGAGCTCACAACAGCAGGGACTTGGGGCCAACCCATCTCTGGGGTGACTTCATTGAAACACCTTCCCCCAAGGGAACTCACAAAGCCAGGGTCCCGGAGACACAAAGACCAGTCAGCCCCTCCAGCCTATGCCCAGAGAGAGGAGACGGCAGGTACGACGTGACTGGTGTAGCCGGCGCCCGTAGGGCACCATGTGTGGGAGTTACGCAGCCTCGCAACCTGCACTTACTCCCCTGGGGGGTGGAATCTCTAGTCACATTTCAACCCGGGGGCATGAGGGGTGGTCAACGAGAGAGGGGAACCCGCTGGGGTCTGACCTTTGACACCCTGCCCTTCAGAGCCACAAGCTCCTGGAGGACCGGGATAGCTAGTGGGGTGCTGACCCCACCTCTCCCCCGCCCCTGTTCCCAACAGCCATCTCTGCCCATCTCCGGCAGGGTGCTCAGTCCTCACCCCCCACCCCTCGCAAACCCCTCCTGGGCTAGGCTGTAGCGATGGTGCACACAGGGGCAGGGCAGCCCAGCAGGGACAGACAAGCTCAGACACCAGCCCTGCCCTAGGCGTCCGAAGGAAGCCCCCTGCTGCAAAGTGCCAGGGTGAGACCGGAGACTGCGCCCTTCTGCTCTCCCTCCAGCTGCTGCAGCACTGGGCGGTTTCCCAACCTGCTCGTTTTGTCACAGCGCAGCTGAGACACAAGCCCTCGGAGCAGCAGTGGGTCCCGGATACCAGAGCGGCAGCCACAACAAGGGCCTTTCTGGTGCGCGCAATTCTTATCAGCCCAGCACAAAACTGCCAACAGCTCCTAAGCCAGGCGGGGCTCCCCTTGCCCAGAACAAAGAGCCAGGCCCTGGACACACGCGCTCCGCCTGGGACCGGGCAGCCCAAACCCAAAGGAAGCTGGGTTCTTTGTCTGAGCACTGGGCTCCAGGCCTGTCTCCACCAAGGGTTCTGGGCACCAGCTGATGAGGCCAGGGCGGGAGTGGAGGGGGAAGAGGCTGGGGAGACATTGACTGTCAGTTACTTGGTTGAGGCAGGAGTGGAAGGTGGGACAGAAGTGGCATTAAGACATCTTTGCGCTCCCCATCTTCTGTGCAGTGCAGTAGTCTACCTGGCTTCTGGTGTAAGTTAGAGCAGACTCTGGACTGCTCTAGCTTACATTTCCCTTCCCTTTGGTCCTTGGGAAGTAGGTAATAGCTATCGTGCAGTGTTCTCTAGCCACGCCCTGATCTGCCCCCTCTGCTGTGGGCTAGGTTAGGAACCTCATCCATCTCTACGCCAGCCAAGGGCTATTTCCACCTCCATTTCACAGGGAAGTATAAGAGGCCTCAGGGGAAGGTCCCTGAAGAGGCAGGGAAAGAAGCTAGGGAGTGCTGAGCAGATCCAGGGCATGAGTTCCGGACTGAAGCCAGAACCCAGGTGCTTTGAGGTCCAGCTCGCACATGGCTCTGTGCTGTCCCGGATTATTCACCTGGGAGCCCTGGGACACTGAATGAGAAATGTCCTCAGACAGGAAGCTCCACTTTCTGGGTAGCGCTGGCTGCTGCTTACCTAGAAATCCCTGGGCCATGTTGAATTTCCCTTGAAAGCTGAAGTCCCTGAAGCAGGACTGCCCTGGCTTTCCACTGGGGGCTGCAGCAATTGTAGCAGGGAGTGACATCCTGGGATTGCTCCCACCGGAGTGTTAGCCAGACTGACCCCTGGGGTCATGACCCCAGCACACACCTCCTGGAGTGCTAGCCACCCTGCACGCCACAGCAGCACCGAGGCCAATGGGCCCTTTTGGCTAGTGCAGCCTCACCAGGGCCGAGCTTTGTAGCGGTGCGCTGGGGCGGGGGTTGCAGGCACTGGCCCAGAGCACCCGGGGCGAGAGAAGGAGGATGCAGGGCTGGCCTGCCTTGCTGGCCAGTGATAACGGCACCACCCCTCCCTTCCTCTTCCTGGCAGTCAGGCAAGAGTCTGGCTAATCGTCCAGCACGCACCATCACTGCCCTTGATGGGGTTGCAAGCCTGCCCCTCCCCAGGGTCTTCATTCAGTTCCTGCTTTGCACCCCCGCGGAAGACAAAGTGCCCAGACAGTCCTGGAACGAGCCCTACAGCCCACCTCCTCTCCCGTCTCCCGCTGGCCGCAGCCCTGGGGAGAACTTCCTCCCAGGACGCAGATGCAAGGAGAGGAGCTGAGTCAGCAATCAGGTGCCTCGAGGAACCGCAACAACAGTGCCAGTCGGATGCGGGCGAGAGGGACAGCGGAAGGCAAGGGGGCAGTGAGCCAAGCAGAGGGCCTCCCCTCCAGGCCTCTCCTTGGTATTGCTAAATATACTGTAATCAACCCAAGGCCATGATGGAATGCCCCAGCTGTCACTATTCTGCACCCCCTACAGCAAGGATAGAGCCCTGTTCCCCCTACACTAAAAGCACAGGCCTGCTCGAGCTGCAGGAGACTCTCCATTCCCTACTGGCAGTATAGGGCATATGACTCACAACCAATGAGTTTTGTTTCCATCCGGCAAAGGGCAGCGGTGCTCGTGCACACTAGTCAGTTACAGTATTAAACCCATCCCCTAAATGTAGCTGAGATCCATGTCTGTTCACAATGTGACCTTATTGTTTGAAGGCTGGGGGGTCCTGTGACCCCTCCTCCAGCCCTGGGCTGAAGACGCCTGCAGGCAGCTTTTGGGAGCCTGTCAGGGCCATTCGTAAATGCCAGCTGGAGAGGGGTTCTGCACATAACCAGACATTCCCCTGGCCATGCCTGGGAGCCGGGCCCCCTCGCACCCAGTGACCAGCCTCCCTGTCAGTGTCACCCACCTCTTGGCCCACGTCATGACTGCTGCTTTACTCACCCATCCAGACCTCTCCGAACTGCCCCGCTCCCAGCTTTTCCACCAGCTTGAGCGTCTCCCGAGGCACCTCCCATTCGTCCTGCCACCAGGGCTTCTGCGGCTTCTGGTTCTGGCAGGGCTTGCCCAGGCGGGTGCAGAGCCCATCGGTGTTGCCTGCAGGGCGGGGAGCAGGGGAGGCAAATCAAGGGGTAAACATGAGCCTGCATGGAAGAGCAAAGTGGGGTGGGGGAGGGAGTGCAGCCATGGCCGGGCGCTACAAGGGCGGCCTGTGCTGCCAGTGATTCGCTACCAGCGTTTGCGGATCGATTGGTCCAGAGCGATTTGTCATTCACCCTCGCGAGAGGAGGCGAAACACACCTCAGCCTCAGAGACAGACTGCACCGTTCCCCCATCCCAGCTTTGCCCTGCAGGCGGCGCTGTGGAATAGGGGGGTTAGGCCCTGACTCTGGGGCAGTCCACAGCTCCTCCCATCCCTGCCTCTCTCTGCAGGCGGCGCTGTGGGACCCGGGGTCCAAGAGCTGCCGTACGTGTCCATGGGAGGTGGAACCGCAGCGGTTCCCGCAGTGAGAAGTGGACGTTTCCCTTGCCCTCTCTTACGTGTGTAATGCTCCACCAGCTCGTGCAGGCTGCTGAAGGTGATGCGCGGGGAGATGTAGTAACCCCCATTGTCCATGTTCCGGATCTTGTAGTGCTTCACCATCTCGCCTTGGTTCTGGTCGAAGTCCCTCACTGACAGGGAGAAGGAACCTAGCAAGGCCGACATGAAACAGGGAATGAGGCCACTGCAGGCTTGGTCTCCTTTTCTCCCCTGCCCCACAGTTCCTGCTCCCCTGCCCACCCTGCTCCAGAGGGGACTCCCGGAGCAAACCTGGACCGTGCCAGGCACCGGCAGAGGTGCACCAACATGCCCTAAGGGGTGGCTTGTCTTCAGGCCAATGCTGAGTCCATTGGAGGGATGTCGGGGAATGTTGGCCAATGAAAGAACAAATCCTGCTCCCACGGCTGTCACCACCGCATCACAAGTGGCACAGGACAGTCCTGCACTCTGGGCTGTTTGTACCATCCCCATAGCTGGGGTAAGACAGTGCAGAATGGCAAGTATGTGCCCCTCTGCTTTATAACCGGAGCAGCTGAATGCCAGGAGAAGGGGAGCATCCCCACACACAGCCCAGGTGTGCAAACACACCCACACACACCCATAGAGGAACAAGTGTGGAACTGTTGATGGTTTTCTGGGAGGAAGCCCACTGCCAGAGGCCCAGCTGGCACTAGCAGGGCACTGCTATGGGGAAGCTCTTGCTGACGGTAGCCCTAGTGGTCCAACCAGGCTACTAAAGAATTGGATTGCCCATAGCGTAGCAGATGGCGTTAACACTGTGCGTTCAGAGCACCAGGCAGGAGGCAGGCTCAGAGGTGCCAGGCACCGATATCCGCCCTGGCCCTCTGCTCACTGGCCGAAGGTTACCTTTGGTGGATTCACTCTCCCGGATCAGGAAGGAGCCGTGCGTGTTCCCAGAGGTCAGGAGCTGTCGCTCGGCATCCTTTCTGCTGAGGTTTTTGAAGAACCAGCTGCACGGACCATGACAGTGTTAGTGCCACGCAGGGTCATGCTCCCCTCCCCCGCTGCCCACCCCCACACCAGCAGAGACCCAACCAGAGATTCTCCCGAGGAAGTCAGGAATCAGGGATCCATTGGGGCTCATGTAGCCCAGTCCCTTCCCTTCCCCAGGACCGGGGGCAAGTTTCCGAGCACTGCAGCCAGGCTCAGGGCAAATACAGCCAGGGCTGAGACCTCCCTCTGGGTGCCCCGGGCTCGAGGGAGAATATTGAACCCAGACGACACATCCACTCACGGTTCCGGCTCCAGGCTGTTCACCCTGGCGACGAAGTTGAAGGGAATGTATCCTTCCTGGCCGGTGGTGAGCGACTGGGCCTTCCACCATTCCCCACTCCTGAAACGAGCCCGGAAGAAAGGGCAACATCAGCCCCCCAGTCCTGCTGCGGAGGGGCGGTTCCACCAGAAAGAGGCCAGTGGGGCCTCAGACTGGCATGGGGAAGATGCTCCCAGCTGGCTGGGACGGTGGCAGATTGCCTGGTGATGCTGGTCGTCCCTCCCCCACTTCTTACCTTACTGTTCAATGGGCTCTTCCCTCTCCCTTGGAGCTTATTGCTAGATGCAGCCCCATCCCCTTCTCCCTCCCCAAGGCAGGAGTGCAGGGCATTCAGGGCCCTGCCTGCCTCCAGTTCTGGGGTCCCACCAGGAAACCGCAGGCAATGGTCTGGTAGCAGGACCCCTCCCAGGCAGGCGCTTGTCCGGCAGCCCTGACTGGCCCATGAGCCTGCAAGCCTGGCTGGAGAGAACATGTTACATGCTCCAGCTGGCTCTTCCATGCATGGCTTAGTGCGAGAGGGGAAAAGGCAACAGACTTACTCCTCCAGAAGTCGGAGTGTCTCCCCCTTCTGGAGCCCCAGGTCACCATCGTGAGTTGGTTCATAGTCGTACAGAGCCACCACTAGTCTATCTGGAAAGAAAAGCAAGAGACCTTGTTAGAGGTGGCTGGAAAGAGGCCCGTGGAGCCTATCACCACCAGGATGCCAGTTTGGCCCCAGCTCCTGTCAAGTAGCTATTGCCACCTGATGGCTGTTTGGTGGCTTACATGAAGTGAGTTTGACAGGGCTCAACCCAGTGTCCAATGACCGCAAAGTGGAAGTCTCCGCAGAGAGCTGAAAGCGGAAGGGTTCTAAAGGCTGGAGCCCGAGAGGTGGCCCCTCTGGGTCAGAGTGGAAGAAGCACGTGGTTGGGGGCAGAACTTGGGGGGAATTCAGAATTTCTGTCCTGTGGGAAATGCCGAGAATTTGAAATCAGGTTCTGCCCTGAATCAGGAGGAAAAGTTGAAAAGCCCCGAATTTTCCCTGAAACAAAATATTCCACAAATCTTTCATTTCAGCCTTTGGGAAGTGTTCCATTTCAGCATTGATCCTTTTCGCTGTTACGTTTTATTCTAGTAGGAACGTGATTCCCCAAAACATCGATGACATGGACCCGTTTGATTTAGTAAACCAACGTTTGCTGATGGCGAACACTTCCACTGGAACATTTTCCCCCTGCCCCAGGAGGAGGTAAAACCTTCACTGGGGCTGTGTGCACAAGAGAGGCCTCTGTACCCCATGGGGCATTGATCAGGCACAGTCCAAGAGCACTCCATTTAGACCCACACAAACTAGAGTGAGGATGGAGAGGGGAAGAAAAGCAAAGAGAATGAGAGGAAGAGGAAGATGACGGACTCGACTCTCCCCTGCACTGCCCCTGACATTGTCTATTACACCCGTGCAAAGTGGGACCGAAAATTCTATCCTCCTTTTGCACGGAGGTGAGTGATGGTACAAGGTGCAGGGTGAGCGAGGGTCTGGCCCAAGGTGTTTCTATGAATGGCAACAGGTGAGTTATTGGAAAGACTTCACCTTTGGGAGCCATGTCGCTAACATGCACTTTTCCTTTCCCACCAATGTGCTATCGTTCCACTATCCAGGACTAACTCATGTGCACACAACCCGCTGGTGACTCAGAGTCTGGGCGGCTTCCCCAGCACCAGAGACCCCTTTTCCCCTAGCGTTCTGGTCTGTGGGTACCAACCTTGCATAGGAGAGCAGGGCGGAGAAGGAATTTCATAGGACACCAAAGGATCACGCACCTCGGAGCCATTGTGTGTCAGCCTCTGGAGGAAAGAAAAGAGACCAGGCTGAAGGGGATTTCTCTGATTTGCTCTTCTAGAAGGAACTCCCACCCACGCACCCAGTTTCTTCCAGTCTCCCCCTCACACCATCCTCTCAGATTCACTTCCTCCCCAGCAGGGCGTTACCAAGGGCTTCCCCTTCCATCTTCCTGAGTAAGGAGTTTCTCTCTGCGGTATGGGCATTTCCTCCATCCACGTCAGTCCAGAAGGTCACAATCCCTATGCAAAGCCCCTTCCCCCTCAGTGCTGTGATGAGAGGCGAGCTCCCCCGCCACCCTCCTCACCTGGGGTTTACTGGCCGGGTCGATGGGGTAATTGCAGTGCTCACAGATGTCAATGTTCTCGATCCAGTCTTCGTCATAGTCAGAACTGCAGCAACAGCCCATGGTCCCTGCAGGAAGAGGGGGGTGAGAGCCAGCGGCTGTGAAAAGGAAGGGTTCGGGTCTTCATTCCTCACCCAGAGGGACCTGAACATCCCAGCACAAACCAAAGGCAAACGGGCGTCCCTGAAACGCAGGTGACAGTCTCGCCACAAATATCAGGTCCGGCTGGAATCCAGTCTCCTCCCTGGTTCTAAAGGAGGCCTCAGTAGTATCAGGGACGAACTAGATGTTGGTCCTCCACAGGCACAGGGCTCGGATGTGGAGCTGAGATCTAGCATGGGGCCCTCCCCACCCAGGGGGCATTTAAGGAGGAACTATGCATCTGGGCCTCCCCCCCACCCCCGATTTCTAGATTGATGTGTGGTCTTCAGTTGTCACTCCCTGCTTAAGGTACTTGCAAGAGCTCTCTGATGCATAACAACAAGAGCTTCCCAGTGCCCCACCCAGCCTCTCTTTCTGGGAGGTTCAGCCCTTAAAGGCACAGGCCACTTCCACACCACAATATGTGCCCCCTGGAGGAGCAGTCTCTCAAGCTTTCCAGAGCATGGCTGCGACCACCCCTCCTGCTGGATGTGCAACTGGGCTGGGAGAGTCTGTACACGAGTGACAGCTGCCATCGGGGTTGGGGAATTTGAACCCAAGACCTCCAAAGCTAAAAGGGTGAGTCTTTACAGCTTGAGCTAAAGAGACAGCCCCTGGAGCAGACGGCTGCACAGAGTCTCAGCCTCTGTGCATCAAGTGGGACAGCATTGACTGGTGGGTTACATGCAGGAGAGAGCTCAGAACTGGCCCCTAGTGGTTTGGAATTCGTGCTGAGGGCCCCATACTCTCCCACACACAGTAATTAGCTCCCTCTGTCTGAGGAGCGGAGGGGAGTCAATCAGTGGTAATATCTTCTCATGTTTCAACTGCACTTCCCATCCCAAGCAAGGCAAAGTGCTTTACAGACTTCACCGCCTGAGATATTAACGGCGTAGTCACTGCTTCGCCTGCCACTACAGAAACGCAGCTGTCTCTGGGACGGAACACATCTGCTATTTATCAGACCACAGCAACGTTGCACAAGAGTTTAGGACAGGAAGTGATGGAGCGGGGACTGCGAAGGGAATTGAGGCAGGCCGAACGTAATTATCCATGTTGGAATCTGACCAGGACATTGATCAAGCAAACAACACGACGGACTCTTTAATGACCATAAGCAAGCAGGTCCTTGGTGTTATGCCTAAATACAGCACGGCAGGGCCCTTATCACGCCAAGACATTGGCTCAATGGTGAACAGACTCCATCTCCGCAAGCCCCAGGGTCATCTTCGGTCCCCGCTCCAGGGGCCGACCTAGCTTAACTCTGCAGAGCCCTGGAGAGCACCTAGAAATCACAGCCCCAAGTGGCGCGGCTGCCGATTAGCCCCATTCAAAGGATTGACCCCGATGCAGAGAGCAGTTTATGAACTCCACCCATTCAGCTCTTGAAAAGCCCATTCCCCACAGAGCTCCCTGATTCCAAGAACAAGACCTAGGAAGACAGAACAAGACAAACTGCCCCAGCCAGCAGATCCAGCTAGACTGTCCAACCTTGGGAATTCGCATCTTCGCCCCTTCTGCCAGGGGCCTGATCCATGCTACTCTCCTCGGCGTCCATGCCGAGCACGGACAATATATGGACAATACACTGTCCTGCTATGTGTCCTGGCATTCTCTCTGCTGGGGTGACCCTGATGCTTCATTCGCTCCCATTTCCAGCTTCCCCATCTGCTAAAGACGGACAAGAGTTACTAGCGGAGGCATGGGTGGGGGCGTTGTTTGTTCCCAGGCTGTATTCCGAGTCCTTCAGCCAGGGTGATAACTTTTGGATGGCTCCTTTTTTCAGGAACCCGACTAGAGACCCCAGAGGCCATGATTTTTCAGGGTGGGGGCAGAGCACCCGCCATTCTTAGTTTCAACTCGCATGACCGGTTCCTCATAATAAAGAATCAGCCAAACGGGCAGAATCGCCCCAGCAAACAGACGAAGCTGGGCCTGGCGTCTGCGATGACGAACGCTAACATGCTCCTGTAACGGCACACCCAAGAGTGTGGGTGGCACAGATAGACAAACATGTGGTATGTGCAAAACAGGAGGTGGGTGTGTGTGTGTGTCAGGGATGGGCTGGCAAACAGGGGCCTTGCCAGCGGAAAGCCCCCTTCTCGCATTAGCCGCACAAGCCACCTGGAAAGCATGGTCCTCCCACAACCGCTGAGCACAGCATAAATCGGAGGCCGGGGGAACGCCATCCGGTGAGTCAGTCTGGAAAGGTCAGCCCACAGCCACAGAAAAGCCTGGCTTAGGGCATTTCCCGCCTCTGCCTCCCTTGCCATCGGTCTGCCCCGCGCAGTGAGACCAGTCCAGCTCCCTTCCAAATCCATGAAGGGGGAGAGAGCTCAGAACTCGCAGGTGCTGGGCCCTAGCGGTTTGGAATTCGTGCTGAGGGGCCTTGCCTGTCTCTGAGGCTTTACACTGAATTGTGATGGGGTCCAGTGCCGGAGAAACGCGGAAGCTAAGATGAAAGGTGGCTCCTTGAATAGAGACTTTCGGCTTCATTCATTTCATGTGGTCATGTAATGGGTAGTGAGGTGAGGGTGGGGAGCCCAGCGGCACACAGATCATTGCACCATGCCTGCAATGGCGTGGTAACATTCTCCAGGGATAGGGAACTATGGCCCAGAGAGACTAAGTGACTTGTCAGAGGTCACACAGGGCATCTGTGGCAGAACAGGGACTCAAATCTGTCTCTCCCTAGTCCTAGGTTAGTGCAGCCTCTCTCTCTCAGTGTTTGCACCTTGCATTTAACCTTGTCTCTAGCGATATGAGAGCCTCTCCTCTTGGCCCCTGGAACACCCTGCCTGTATCTCACTGTCTCATCAACTCACCATTTGTTTTCCATTCCTCCTTTGAGCATATCTCATTTAGCCCTAGCTCTGGCTCCTTGATTTCCATCTCCCTCTCCTTTAATTTGAAATGGACAAAGTCCTCTTAAAGTTAGTCAGGGTACGTCTACACTGCCCACTTCACAGCGTGGCCACAGCAGCGCTGTGACATGGGCAGTGTAGTCACGCTTTATCGCGGGGATAGAGCTCTTCCAATGATTAAAAAAACACCCCGAACAAGCAGTGATGGTTTTATAACCAGGAGTGCGGCTCCCAGCAATAAAGCACTGTCTATACTGGTGCTTTTCAGCACTGAAACCTTTGTCGCTCAGGGGTGGGTTCACACCCCTGAACGACAAAAGTTTTAGCGCTGAAAGTGGCAGTGTAGACCCAGCCATAGTTTGTAAGAATGAGTTCACAGCAGTAGCAGGTAATACACCCGCCCCTGAGCCCCCCTGCCATTTGGTACAGTCGGAAATTCACAACGGGAACAAGCTGAGAAGCCTGATTTTCCACTCAGTCAAACTGGTTTCACACCAGCATAGTTCCTTCTGTTTGCATCAACTGGGATGAAAAATCAGGCCCAAAGAATTATTTTCTCTCTAGCACATTTCATCTCTACTAATCTTAGACTTTACTTGTAACAGCAGCGGGGGGAAAGCGCTTTAGACTGAAATGTGGCTTTTGACATTGAGAGTTTCCCTTTAACTTCCCGCTGGCATTATTTAAGTTGGCAAAGTGTTTCGGGATGGAGCAGCCGGGCAGGAGTAGCGCCACTGACAGCCAATTTCAATATTGCCAACCTTGAGCATTCCAGAACCATGAATCAGACTGCTAAATAACATGAGATTGGCTTAAAATCATGAGGTTTTTCTCTTTGCCTTTTGGGTTTCTGAGCCTTTGGGATTTTTTCTTCAACCATGAGAGCTAGAAACTTATCATTTTTTTGGTTTGTTTTTAATGAAACCTGAGCTCCTCGTCGTATCAGGATTTCCCAACCTGGGGCTTTAAGAGCACTAAATATCACGCGAGCGCGTTGAGATAAAATTGTGGGAGTTGGGCACATTGCAACTGACGTCAGCTGAGGCGCTGACCTGTGAACTGGTTTTTCCCAGGCTTTGCTCTGGGTACCTCTGTATTCGGATCAATTTGTCAAAAGTGTCCACTTACGCTGGATGCTTCCTTTCTTGGGAACCCAACTGGAGACACCTGGGGCCAGACATTCCGCACCCACAACTGGAATGACGTCAATGGGAGCCGAGTGTACTCAACACCAGGACCCAGGTGTCTCCGGCTGGGGTACTTACAATCAGAGGCTGCTTCTGAAAATGCTTGATCTGTTATCAGCAAGGGCATCTGTTCTAAAACAAAGTGGTGCAGCTGTGTGCGTACCTCATTTGTAATTGTTTTTCCCCCCTCCATGGTGCAGCCCTGTGCAAATGTCTGTTTAAGCAGGCTGCAGGCAGGCACAAGGAGGTGGCTTTTCAAAGGTACAAACAGCAGTTAAGCACCTAACGCTCAGCAACTTTCAATGGGACCCAAACGCCTACTTGTCTTTTGTGCTCTTAAAGATTTTCCCCCTATATACTTAGGTGAAAAGATGGGACACTGGCTGACATGGTTGAACTGGCACTAAGAACTCTCTTTCTCTCGGGTGCTTAGCTGGAGGGTCTTGCTCACATGCTCAGGATCTAATTGATCATCATAGTCAAGATCAAGAAGGAGTTTCCCCTAGGTCAGGTTGGCAGGGACCTTTGGTTTTTTTTCCATCTTCTTCTAAAGCATGGGGTGCAGGTCGCTTGCCAGTAGGATTATCTGGCTCTCACTCACTTAATCAATTTCTTGCCGTGGAGGAAGCCTTGGGGATTGGTTCACTTTGGTCCCTCCTGTTCTCTGCCTGTGATACCCAGTAGTTTGGTCTCCTGAGGGTTGTAATACCTTGGGTCTGATTCTAGTGGCAGAGTGGCTGGCCGGTGTTTAAAGGCCCATGAGATACAAGAATGCGGAGAAGACAGTGTACTAGTGCCTCCTGGCCTGAAACTCTATGACTACGAAAACTCCAGTTTTACAGCCCAGTGTAATTATGCTGCAGAGAAGAGGAACAAGCTGTAAAGGGTTAAATAGAGCAGAAAAGAATAATTAATAAAACACTGGGAAGCTGCTGTCTTGTTATCCAAGGCCTATTGAAATTAACTGGAATCTTTCCATTGACTTCATTGGAGATCAGACCACTGATGATGGACAGCATTCAACACCCGTCTGAATCCTTGGGAAAGCAGGAGATTTTCCAAGCTGTCAGCTAAGTGTTACTAAATCAATAACGGGGACAGAAATAAACATTACTCATCCATTTTCCATCTCTTTTGGGTCTTTTCAAAGGGCTTTGTCCATTTTTAAATTCTCTACATTTGCTTTGTGGGGAGAAATGTTCAAACTGGTCATCTTTCTCTTGTTCCCAATGTATTTATAAAACCTCTTCTTACTGCCTTTTATGTCCCTTGCTAGGTATAAGTCATTTTGTGCCTTAGCCTTTATGATTTTGTCCTTGCATGCTCGTGCTATTCTTTCGTAACTCCCTGGCAATTTGTCAGTGTTCCCAATTTTTGTAGGATTCCTTTTTGATTTTCAGGTCATTAGAGAGCTCCCGATGGAACCATATTGGCCTCCTGCTAGTCTTCTGCTCTTTCCTTTGCATCGGGATAGTTTGCAGTTGTGCATTTAATATTGTCTCCTTGTGAAATGGCCAGATCCCCTGAACTCCTTTTGCCCTTAGGTTTTCTTCCCATAAAGGCAAGTGGCCAACGAATGCAGGTGAATGAGGACACATCGGAGGGTTGGGAAGCATCAGTGAAACCCTGGCTTTCACTGGGCCAACCCAGCACTGCTCATGGTCACAGGAGTGAAGTCTCCGCGGGTACTTCCGCAAATGTTTCTGAATCGTCTTAGACGATATCCCTGTGCGGCATTCAAATGAATCAGCACAGATTCCATTTCGTGTCCACACCTAGTGCCTGCGTTAGGCAGTCTTCTGACTTTATTGATTCTGGCCTGTGAACCTTCAGCCCAGGCTGGATCCTGCTGTGTTGGGAAACTTGTCAGTGCCTTCAGCGGGTACTGGACCAGGCCCCATGTGTGTTTTTGGGTTGGGAAGCATAGAATGTTCTGCTCCGCTAACTGTGAATTTCCAGGGGTTCGTTGCTTTCTGTTGTATCCTTAACAATCTGCAGTATAGGTTTTGTTGTGAGGATGTGGCCTATGCATTTGGGTGACTGAATGTGCGTGTGTGTGTATAATTTTTGTGTGATTGTGCTCACAGTCCTGATCCTGCAACGGCATCCATACCACAGATCCTTGTACCTGTGCAGAGCCCCATGGAAGTCAAGGGGCTCTTAAGAGGCACAGTGGTTGCCCACGTGGTTCTTACTGCAGGATGTGTGTGTGTGTGTGTGTATAGATCTACGTGAGGTTATGTGAACGTATCTGCACACACACCCTTGTTCACGAACAGAGAAGTTGCATTGTCAAGGATCCCTACTGTATCGATTTTAAATGTTACATTTGATTTTGTTGGCTGGTGAGCTATACAAGAAGTAGGCATGGTTAAAACAGAAACTGTGTTATCAGAAACTAAGCAGATGCTCCTGTCCAAATGAGGTGGAGAGCAGTTAGAGCAAAGATGGGCTGGCAAAATCTTTGCCGCTTGGCTTGGAAGCTTCAGAGATGCTAACAGCTCTTAGAAGGGAAGTTTCTTAATGGAGACCTAGAAAGTGGGGAAATATTGGGGATCGTTGTTCCCTTTCTTTGCTTCAGAGAGAAAAGCCTGAAAGCTTCCTCACTTTCCCCTTCCAAATAGTTTTTATTTGGCTCGGGGTATTGTAATATTAGAATTTCAGGTCTTGTCTACTCTGCAAGTCTCCAGTCATGGCTGGAGAACTCCCAGGTGTGACATCACAAATACCAAAGAAGAGAAAACGGAACACCATGGAGGCGTTTCTAGGTAATTGTGGGCCAGCACTGGAGGACTGACTTGCATCAGCCGTTGTATCATGGCTCTGCCCCGCTGGCATGACCCCAAATGAACTACAAATGCTCAGCTCAACCCAGGCTGAATGTAGGTCACAGCCTAAGGTGACTGCCCTGACTTCTGTCACAAGCTGCACAGGACTGAGGGAGTTCGGGGTTTGGATGGGGTGGGGGAGCTAGAGGGAACAATCCATCTCGAGCTCTAGATCAAGGGTTCTCAACCAGGGGTCTGGGGCCTCTTGGGAGACCACGAGCAGATTTCAGGGGGTCCTCCAAAATCAACCAGAAAGCAGAGCCAGCGTTAGACTTGCTGGGGCCCAGGGCAGAAAGCAGAAGCCCAAGCCCCTCCTCCCTGGGCTGAGGCCTCAGCCCGAGTAATTCAGTTTCTCGGGTCCCCTGTGGTGTGGGGCTCCTGGCAATTGCCCTGGTTGCCCCCCCCCCCCCCCCACCGCCAGCCCTGGCTTTTCATTACTTAAAGAGCTGTCGTGGCACAGGTGTGCCACATTGGCCGGGGGACCCAGAAAGAAAAAGATCGAGAACTCCTGCTCTAGATAAAGTTTGAGTCTACACAGGGCCTGACTCCCTAAAGCTCTCTGGGGTTTGTTTCTTTTTTATTATCCCCTATTTAACACTAGGGTTAAACCCTCTCTTTGGCAGTCAGCCCCTCCAAGCCTTTCAGCGAAGGCAGACCAATCCGAATCTGCATCTCCAACGCCCGTGACACAGCCTCCACCAAGACCAGAAAGAAACTACCCCTACTTCCAAGGTTAAAAAGGCCATATCTACACTACACACTTCAGGATAACTAAGGGTGTGAAAAATTCAGGCCCTTGAGTGACCTAGTTACAGATCATAACCCTTGTGTAAACAGCGCTATGCCAGGAGGTAGAGTAACTAAGCGGATGTAGGGTGACCAGATGTCCCCATTTTATAGGGACAGTCCCAATTTTGGGGTCTTTTTCTTATATAAGCTCCTATTACCCCCCAATCTCCATCCCGATTTTTCACACTTGCTGTCTGATCACCCTAAGCATATGGCAGAAGCGCTCTCTCTCCCGTCGGCTTAGAGCGTCTTCCTCAAAGCACTACAATGCAGCTGCGCCAATGCAGCGGTTGTAGTGTAGACTGGCCCAAGGGAAAATGCTTTCAGGCCTTTGCTTCCTAAAGAAGCCAAAAGACCGAAGCCTGATTGCTTTGGGCAAAGCCACTTCCCGAGCGGCTACAGTGAAATGTACGAGGCACTGCCTCATTGTATTTTAAATGGCATCTTATGGTCTGCTGACAAGACCGGGAAGTTTAGTGCCGTGCGTCTCCCATTAACAAGAAGGAAACAAATAAATTAAAAAGAATTTTCCACCCTCGTGGAAGAAAAACCTCAAACTGTCCCAAATACCATTGCTTGGAGATAACATCGAACATTTAAAATATGGTGCATAAGCAAAAGGCAAAGGATGCCCGGGCTGTGTTTTTTTCCTTCTTACAAGAATCCTGGGCGAGGTAGGAGGTATTCGTGCTCAAGCCACAAAACAATTTCCACCGAAAATCGGTGTCATCTGAGGCCAAAGAGGATTTTGTCTCTGAAGTTGTTTTTGTCTCTTTTTGGTGACTGTGTTTGTCCTTGTGACTGAACATTTGTGTTGATGTGTGTGGGTGTCTGCACTTATTTGCCCCTGGTGCTTGTGTGAATTTGTATGTGTGTGTCTCTGTGGGTTTGTTGGTGATGGTATGGCTGTGTCTCTGGGTGGTTGTCTGTGAGACTGAATGTGTCCATCTGCCTATGTTTGTTGGTACCTCTTTGTCAGTTTGTCTCTTTGTGTGCTGGTGTCTGTGTGGATATGTCTAGGCTCTCTCTGTGTGCGTTTGTGTCTGAGTGCGTGTTTGGATGCTTCTGTTTGTGTGTCTGTAGCTGTTCATCTGTGTCTGGCTTTGTGTATGTGTTTGCGCGGGTTTGTGTGTGTGCATGCATATTTTCCTCTCACGGTTTTGTACCATGCAGTTTGGGAGGGTCACTGTGCTGGGCATAGCTATTGTGAAAAGAACAGTAGACCCCTCGTCTCTGAAAATATTCCAGGGTTTGTCACTAAGGCTCCAGCCCCTCTGTTCACAGCACTGACCCCATGTGCTTGGCTGGAGCAGGATGCAACAGTCTTGTTTTAACAAAGACCACAGGGGCTAAATTTAGACAGAACACACGGTATCCAACAGCGTTGCTATTCACCACAAAAGCAAACTCCCAGCCCAATCACTGCTGACCAGCCCACAGGAGAGACTCTTGTGTTTCCTGTGGCCAGCCAGACCAGTGTCAGCACACACATATCCCAGCTGCTCTGGTTCAAGGGGAAGAACGCAAGATGGAAGGAGGGAGGACGATGGCCCAAATGGCCTTAGGCGCAGAGCAGCCAAACAACCCATGTCTCATCCTTCCCATTTCTTGCAGTGATGGGAACAAAACCTGGCTTCCAAGCACCCTGCCCTTTGCATCTCGGGTCCCACTCTGGTTACTTGTGGCTCCTGGGGTGGCTTTAACAGAGCAAAGAGTCGTACTGGACTAATTAGATATTGAAGGATGCGTCCCAGTGGGGAATGAGACACAGAGCTCTTTCTGCAGCCGCACGAGGCAAGGAGGCAGCCCTGCCATGGCGTCTGCCCCAAAGAAATTCATATCAGAGCCACTGAAGTTGAACAAGACCATCCAGAAGTATCTCAGTGACTCTCCACTGCAGAGATGGATTTTCCCTGCTTCTTGAGGCTTATGGTATCTCAGAGAGCTGCTCCGAGGGACAAAACAACCCAGCAGCAAACAGACCCTCCAGCATATTTTTAGTCCAGTTTCAAGGCTGCAGGCTCAAGACATATCTTTTAGCTTTGCCCTGGAAGTCAAGGTTTTTGGAACAACGGGCTCACCAGATGCCTCGTGTGCTCTCTGAAGGGAACCCCTCTGAATTAGCCATTCCTAGTATGTGGGGAAATGGAGCACTTTGGAGAAGTTTTGTTTTGGAGGGAGCAACTCAGACTAAAATGTGGATCTGTCTGTCCAAACATCTCCAAACCAACCAATGTGCACCAAGAGAGACCAGTAAGAGAGGCCAAGGAAATAGGGTCTTCCTCTCTACGTCCCAAAATGTATCGCCCAGATGCCAGGGTGATAGATCCTTGACAGACTCACTGTAGTGCTCACTTCACTCCCTCCAAGGAGGTAAGTGGGTACCATTTGGGGGTCACCCTTCCCCCAAACACACCATTACTCCCCAATTGGGGTGCTGAAAAAGCTAGCGCAGACCCCCCACGTCACCCCACGGAGTGGCAATCCCTGATTCCCACCCGAGGCCTCCCATTCCAAGGCTGCTTATGGCCCCTGCCCTTCCCGTACCTGTTTGCAGTGAGGTGGACACCAGCTGCTCTTAGATTTC
The DNA here is from genome assembly GCA_007922305.1 of Dermatemys mawii. Taxonomy (NCBI): domain Eukaryota; kingdom Metazoa; phylum Chordata; order Testudines; family Dermatemydidae; genus Dermatemys; species Dermatemys mawii. The sequence continues at coordinate 5,416,998 of ML677388.1, forward strand.
CATGGCCAGAGAGCAACCACTCCCTTTCCTGTCACATTATCCTTTCCATCCGCCTCATCCAGAGCTAGGCTCTCACCTTCCAGGGGACAGCCAAAGGGTCCTTCACGTCAGGGAATTGCCAGGGCGCTTGTTCTTGCTTGGCGTCTGTTTTTCCTGATTTCCTGCCTTCTGATGTATCATCAGCAAACTCGAGAAGGCTGTTCTCAGCACTTGTTACAACCACAAAACGAACAGAGCTAATGAGACACTCAGGGGTTTCCTGCCAGCCCTGGACTAGTGGCTCCAGAGATGAAAGCAGGTGGTGCAGCGTGGCACTGTAACCCACATTGCTTGGATGTCACATGCCTGACATTTGCGCAGGTGTCTCCAGGGACCCCCGGGAAGCCCTGAGTGGGGCCAGCTCCAGGGCCCTGCTGTTGTTCTACACAGGTCTTCTGGGGAGAGGGTGTTAAGAAAATGTGAGGGGGAGGGGAAAGAAGGGGAGAGGGGGAGGACTTTGACTTGTGTTCTCATTGGGTGACGAGCTCCAATGTTGCACATCGCAGCACGGCAAACTGAGGAGAAAGAAAAAAACCCGTTTAGACCCTTCTGCCCCTCTCCCCGAAAACCATGTCCTGGTCACTAGGATGACTAGCAACTGGCAGTCTATCGGTGCTTCAGGGGTGGCAGGTTCATATAATATTTGGTGGAGCCCAGAACAGGTCTAAGTCCCCGACCCCTGCCCTCCCCACACCTGCCTAAGGCTCTGGGAGGTAGTTGGAGTGTGGGAGGGGGTTTGGGGTACAGGCTCTGGGAGAGAGTTTGGGTGCTAGGTGTGGGATCTAGACTGGGACAGAGGGTTGAAGTCTGGGAGGAGGTGCAGGATATGGGACTGGGCCGGGGATGAGGAGTTTAGGGTAAAGCAGGCAGGCTGCCCCGGGGTTGGGGCCCAGAGAGGAGGAATCCCCATATCCTTCCCCTGGCATGCCTCTCACCTAGCCTGCCTTTTCCCCCTGGCTGCTGCTCAAGAGGTCCAGCCAGGATAGGCCCCCCAGAGCCTCCTTGGACTCAACTCAGAGTTGCCTGCTTGGGGGAGGTGGGGGGAGGGGACTGCCATGCGTCTCCTCCCCTCACAGGTGCAGGGCCCTGGGAAATAGTCTGGGGGAATTTAAGCCCTGGACATTTTTTGTGGTGACTAGCAGAGAGCTGAAAGGGTTTGTCTGTTTAAAGGCGTGCTGTGTTTGCTAATGCCTTCTGAAAGGCCAGAGTAGATAAGGCCTTTAACACTTGCTAAGCTGGTGGAGTTAAACCTTAGGTGGAGCCATTGTTCCTCTTATTTCAGCCCAGCAGCCCTATTCCTCATAATGATCTTTTTTTCCCATGGTCGGGCCAATGGCCCCACTGTGCTTGGCGTTGTACATACACCTAGCAAGAGACAGTCCCTGCCCTGACGTGCTTACACTCTAAATAGACAAAGAGCCGGGGGTGGAAACAGAGGGGAAGTGGCCTGTGCAGGGTCCCAGGCATGACACGAACACGGCTCGGCAAAGTCACAGGCCAATGCCACGGCCACTAGGCCACGCTGCCTCGCCACAAGACACAGCGGCGTAAGTCCCAGCCTCCCGCCACACCATGAGCCAAGCTAGGGTGAAAGAGTGGCTGGAAGAAAACCAGGGCTTTGATTCTTTCTCTCCCATCCCAGACAAAGAGGAGTGAAGTCAGGAAACTTCACTTTCAGCCCCCGCCCCCCCCTCCCCCCAGACCTGCATGTTGAGTTGCTGAAGACAGCAGAGGAACCGCAGAGCTATTGTCTTGGCTTGTTAGATCAAATGTGAAGCCACAGGTATGAGCAGCCTGTGCTGGGCCGGGGGAGGGGAAGGCAGGAAGCTGAATCTGTAGCAGAGCAGTTAGAAGCTGGGATGCGGGCGGGGGGGGGGTGGGGGTTGTTGTCTGGGTGCAGGGCAGGTAGCCCAAGCAAGCCCAGCACAGAAACATTTCCATCTCCACGTGTAACAGCACTGATGAGCCATCTCCAGCCTCATCCCAGGCACAGGCATTCCTCATGCTGGTGATTCAACAGCAGCTAATTTGGTGTGTTGGAATTGACTGCCCTGTGCACAAGGATCTCAGGACATCCTGGGCTGGGACTCTGTCCCTGGAGAGAATCCCTCTAGGCGATCATAGTGCAAAGCAATGGGGGGGGAATCTAAGACATTCAGAAGAGACAGGACAAGAGCAAATGGTTAAACCTCTTCAGTTCAGCTCTTTTACCCAGCAGAGATGGTAACCTGGAGCTCTGGCCAGATTCCATCTGATATAATTACATTCTGCAGCCCTAATTTCCCCTGCAGGTGTGACAAGATCTTGACTTCCTGTCCTAAAGTATTGTGTAATGTTGGTGTGCTTTTTTCAAACCAGTGCCTGAAGTCCTAGCCCCACCCTAAAGGTGGCTGCAATTCAGTGGTGGTTGGAGTGCTCCTTTGTTGAACATGGTTTGCAAAGGGCTTTACAGCTTTCAGAACAAAAGCTGCTGTAAAAACAGCTGATGCTAATTCATTATTTATTGCCAGTCAAAAAATAAAACAGCAATTTTGCAAAAATTTAAAGTTTTCCAAATGTTTTTCTGTTTTGTTTTGAAAGGGTTTGAAATGGACACACTTTTTCAGAACTTGTCCTGATGTTTTTTTAAATGAAATACTTTATTGAAAAGGTTAGCAAAATGGTGATCAACATTTTTTATTTACTGATTAAAATTTTGCAAAAAACTGTTACAACTAGACTTTCACCTAAAATGTCATTGACAATTTTTTTGCAAAAGATTTAAAAAAAAACCCAAAATTTGTTTTAAAAAAAAGCATTGTATTAAAAATTTAAACCGATTCTAATTATTATGCAGTCCAGGAAATCTCCCTTTATTCTATTGAATATTGTGAGTATGATGATCACTTAACAAGATCCTTCAGTGCAACTCAGAGCTCTTGGTTCTAACAGAGGTAATGTGCTGTTACGTTTCGAGCTTGGAACTTGGAGTCAGGACTCCTGATTTCAATTCCTGGCTCTGGGAAGAGAGGGTAGTTTGATGGTCTGAGAAGAGGATCAGCTCCTAGATTCTCTTCCCAGCTGTGTCACTGGTTTGCTGTGTGTCTTTGGAGTAAGTCATGCCCCATCTCTGTGCCTCATTCTCCCCCTGTCTAAAATGGGCAGAATGATACTGACCAATCTCAGCTGGTTTGAATAGAATTTGTAAAGTGCTTGGAGATCCTTGGATGAGTGCAAATTAATTTATTATCTAGCTGATCATAAAAACTAATGTTCCCCTGCAAATTACCCTCCCGGAGGAGATTCCAGACACGCCTGTAAAAAGTTCCAGGTGAAAACTGCAAGTGTCTTCAGGGGTGATCGCACGAGGAGACAGTAAGAAGGTGAAACACGGAGCACAACCAACATGCCTGTTTGCACGTAGAGGAGAAAAGGCACCTGGCCAGGCAGGGCTGCTCATAGGTTCACTGTGAAGTGCATGCCTGCCTCATCTGAGGCCTCAGCTAAACCAAGTGGAAACAACAACACCCAGCGGAAGTGAGAGCGACAAACTCAGTGTTCTCACCGCTCGTTCGAAGGCTACCCAAGACAGCACCGTGGAAGGGGGAGCGGGCGAGGGCGCAAAACCACTCACCAGCACGGTCAAGGATGGGTAGACTGAGCGGCCTGAATTGGAAGAGACGGCTGGTCAGAGGCTGAAGGTCAAGGCAGTTCTCCCTCCTTGTGTGTTTCCAGCTGTAGGTGGGCGAATCTGAGCAAGGAGGCCCTGTTTGTCAGTGTCCCAGATCATACATGTGTCTGCAAGTCAAGGGGAGCTGACTGTGTGTGTGTGTGTCCCTGGTCATACATGTGTCTGGGGATGGAGTCAGGCTGCGTGTGGGAGACAGAAGGAAACAAGGACACCTTTACAGACGCCGTCTTTTATTGCTGCACAGAAACTTGTTTCTTGGGTTTTCTGCAGCAGCGAATGGGACCCAGCAGCGTAACATACAGCACAGATGCCTTAAAGCAATAACCTCCACCTCCCCCATCACCCGCCCACCCAGCTGAGCCATGAGGATCACATGCTGGGGAAAATTCATCAAGCTGCTCACCTAACCCTGCCTCCTCTCTGCAAGTCCATGCCACTGCATCCTGTACACCTCTGGGCCCGCAGCGTTAGCATTTAAGCTCAGAGAGGTGCGACTCGGGGTTAATGTAAGTGCGTAGCGCTGTGCGTCACAGACGCTGCTTCCTAAGCTAGGGACTGGCCGCTGGCCAGAGCTATGGTACTGAGGGGTGGGGATGTGGCTACTGCAGGGCACAAGAACCTTATCCGGCGGGCTGGGTGGGAGCTCAGCTCCTTAGCTTTCCCACTGTGTGAGCAGCACTGGCACCACAGAGCACACCTGACCCACAGGTCTTTGCAAGGCAGGCCCAGAAGGGTCCCCATGGTGACAGCAGGGGCTGAAAATGGTCACAGTCTGCAGTTCCTGTAGGGGCAGCGCTGAGATCCACCTGGGCCTGGCAGGTCTCTGCACCTCTGGTGCCAAGGCAATCAATGCAGCACGTGAGCCCAGCCTCAGTTCAGTTAGGTGTGGTTTCTAGCTGGCACGGGACGCTGCAGGAACTGGATGGACTAGCCAGAGGCGGCTGTGGAGGGTGACCAGACAGCAAGTGTGAAAATTCAGGATGGGGGTGCAAGGGAAAATAGGAGCCTATATAAGGAAAAGACCAAAAATCGGGACTTTCCCAATAAAATCGGGACATCTGGTCATCCTAGCTGTGAATGGCAGGTGAGGGCCGGGTGGCAGGCTGGGGCATCTGACGGGATGTGGCCCTGCTAGCCCACAGACCTGCAACGCCAGTCCTCAGGGAGGTGGGGAATATGTTGTACGCTCACCACTTGCCTTGGCTGCCACAAGTGGGCTGACCCCTACGCTGGCCTGTGTATCACCCGACTCACCAGCTCAGGACCTGAGCCTTCAGCCTGAGTTTCTACGTATGCCGCTGCCCGTTGGCCGGGTTTGGGGCCCGGAGAGTGGTCCCTGCTAATGTTCCCCCTGACGTGGATGGGCTGTGCGGATGTGCCCTGCCCAAACAGCCCTGGGCAGGCAGCCAGGGCCCTCAGCAGAGAGAGAAGCGCCGGGAGTTGATGTTCATGCGGGTGACGCCAATGTGCTTGAGTGGCATGGAGAGCAAGAAGGCAGCCTTGGGAGGAATGTTGCAGAGCAGGTCTGAGTCCTCCTCACAGTCCTCCAGGCCAAAGGTGGCATTGTCCAGCATCTCCTTGTGCTGGTGGCACACCTGCTCCACCTTCAGCTGGTGAATCTGCGCCCGCAGCCGCATCAGCTGCCGCGCCAGCTGGTGATCCACAGCCTGCATCTCCTGCTGTGCAGAGGAGGGAAAGGGGAGCCTTTAGGGGGCCCAGTCACCTCCATCTCTGAGCCCGAGAGCAGCCCTAATGCAGAGTCACAGACAGGCGGAGACACACAAACAGAGGTACGGACACATGAGGTATGTTGAGTGGCAGCCTACGGTGATGCGTCTCAGAGTCCGGGACAACATGGCCAGACTTGCAAGGATCGGCCTCCACGCTAAACGGAGACGCCGTGGCACATGCTGCAACAGCTGTGAAGCTATTTTTAGTGCTGTTGCCTGAGCTGTGTGACCGGGGCTCTGAGAGTCGCTGCTGCAGGTGGCTGTTTGCTGTACAGACATTCCGATGGAGACACACAGATAGAGACACACGGACATGTGGAGACACACCGCCAGAGACAACCCCAAGACATGTGAATATACAGAGACACACGGACAGACAGAGACACACACTGCCAGAGACAACCCTGAGACATGCAGTCACACAGACTCATGGACAGAGATAGAGACATGGACACATGGAGACACACTCAGAGACAAACACACAGAGACATGCAAACACCCAGCAACAGATGGGCAGAAAGACACATGGACAGAGATAGAGAGATACAGAGACACACGTGGACAGAGAGAGACACACAGATGAATGCACAAACATACAGAGATGCATAGATAGAGAGAAACACCCACGGAGATATCTGGACAGAGATAGAGCCATACAGATATGTACGGATGTGCAGAGGCACAAACATTGTGATTGTTCGCACATTTCAGTAAGACAGATGTGTGCAAGCACTTACAGACTCGTGGACCGAGCTGGGGACAAGCAGACAAACACACAGTTGCACTGACGCAGCCACACAAACACACAGAGACAGACATACACGCAGGCTGCGTCTACACTAAGCAAAGAAGCACTGCAACAAATGGTGCCTGGAACACCTTGAGCTGGCAGAACATGTGCAGCCCCCCCCACATCCGGGCTGCCCAGACCTTTCACAAGCATTGACTGTAATGGTTGGTTGCAACCCCAGGAGTTAGGTGATTTCTGTGGGGCCAGCTGAGTGGGTGCTGGCTACAGTGGCTTCCCCCTAGCACAGAGAGGAAGCCATGACCCTTGTAGCTGCCCAAAGTCATCTGGCCCCGCCAAAACACCAGCCCACAAAGCAGTGCCCCACGTTTGGAAATCCGTGAAGCCCTCACTCTTGCAACAGGGCACTAGGGAACAGGTGCTCCAGAAGTCCAGGAATGCACTGGGCCAGCCACAGCTGTGAGATGTGATGCTTGCGGATGCACCAGAATGGTTCAGGGAGGAACCATGTTGCCATGTATCCGCACCGACCCACTGCAAGGGTACAGCAACCAGCCCTTCCAGGCAAGGGGTCCCCCTGCAGCGTACCTGCAGAGACACACAGCTCACACACACATGCTCAAAAGACAGTCAATCAAGGTCTGTAAACACCAGAGTTAGGGAGAAAGGGAGGCACCGAAATGGCATTTTGGCATTGAAATGGCTCATTTGTACATGGACAAGACAATGCCAAACACCAGCTGGCATTCCTGGGGCACTAACTCAGGGAATGAGCACTGCTCGAGGTGCAGAGGGCTTGGGTAAGCAGGGTGATGGAGAACAAACCAGCCTCGTGCCACCTTTAAAAATCACACTCCCCCCACCCCCTCGGGCCATGGATGTGACACCCAAACCAGGTGTAAATTGAATTGCTGAGCATCCAGCCCAGGGCAGGGTCTCTCTCCTCCTCCCCAGCATCCTCCTACTCCCTCCCCTTTTCCCAGGAGTTCTCTTTGTCCCATATCCCTTTAGCCCTGGGGAGATCAAGCAGAGCTCTGCAGCAGGAGCCCTACTGCTGCGGGGCCTGAGATAACATTTAAGATTTCTTGTCTTCTCTGTCCCTTGCTCTTCTCCCACAGAGGCCAGGCTCCCAACAGAGCTACCAAGGGGGTACTCACCAGCTCCTTCCTGAGCCACTCCAGGGCATCATCCATGGTGGCAAACCCACAGATGCCCCTGGATGACACGTCGGCTTGAGTCCCATCCAAACACACCTCTCCGCCCTGCTCCTCTTTCAGCGAGCCGATGGCTCCCTCCTTGACCCCGTTCTTCCAGGACTGGCTCTGCACTCGGGCCTTCCACTCCAAGTAGGAAGGCCTCCTAGTCTGCAACTTCAGCTTGGCTGTCAGGGCCTTCACGCTGTCCAGGTTCTCCTTGTCTGAGTTTGATTCCTCTTCCCCCAGCTCCTTGAACTTCAGGTGGCTGAAGGACATGGCTGGGCTTGCAAGGTGCAAGCGAGAGGAGCATTTGCCTGTGGCAGAGCTGGCTTGCTCTGCGTGTGAGCACGAGAACTATTTATTTCTGGAACAAACAATAAAGCCTTGAAACTCTGTGATAATTATAAACGAGCAGGAACTTTAATTGCCTGGAGACCTGGGGAGGTGTTTTTTTTTCCTTTAATATATTATTGTCTCCAGCTGGGAGGAGACACCCTGTTCTTTGGAAGGAAGTTTCAATGGGGACATCAAGGACTGTAGGAGCGAAAAGTAATGTATCCTACCGACTTGCCTTCCCTTCCCAGTCTATTATCAGTACAGAAATCAAAGTGCTTCTCCACCCAGCTCTGACATCAAGGGAGGCTGAAAGGTCATTTGAGATTCAAGGCTGCTACAGAGCCTTAAAAAAAAAAAATAGAAAAAAAAAAGCTAAGCTCTGTTCATGACTTTCCCTGCCCCATCCCCAGGCTTTTATACAGCAGCCAGGGCAGATCATACGGTGCTGGACAGATCATGCAGGAGAAGAGAGGTTAGAGAAGAAGAGGCCTGGCATGGAGGGGCTGGTGTAGAGTCCCCAAGCAACGTTGGAGTTCACTGCCAAGGGGGGTTCTGTTCAGAGTCCCTGAGAAACCCCTTGGCCATTGCCAGGGAAGAACAGCAAAGGACCCCTGCCAGCAGCATGACGCTATTCTGCACCTTTAGCCACATGGCTCATATCCGAATGGATACGTGGCATCTCACAGTATCTCCCCTGTGGTTGGCCACGCACCCTTTGTGATATCTTCAGAGGAAAGGCCAAGCTGGGGTGGGTGGGTTTGCTCTGTGCCCTGGGGGGGGCGTCTCTCCCCGGGATCCCAGCTATAGGGCCTCCTAGACCTACAATTCTGCTAATAAATCCCACCCTTTGAGGGCTCTCATTGGTCACCCGCCTCCCAGCTGGGCTCAGGGCTTCTGGCCAGGTCACTTTAACCAGAGGGTTATTTGCTTCTCCACAGCTGTGCTGCATTTAAGGTGGAACCCAGGGGCCCTGGAGAGAATAGACAGCCTAAAGAGATTGTAGTGCAGAGGCAGAATGCAGCATTTCTCACCCCTATGTGCACCCCATTCAGAAAAACAAGGACCATTCAGCAAAGAGTGATAGGTAAAAAATGCCCCGTCTGTGGCAGAGAAGAAAATATGGGGTGTATGGGGACCAGAGAATGTGGGGCTGGGCAGGGGCCCTTGAGGCTTCTGAGTAATAGAGTTCGTGGCGCTGGTTGCAGGCCTGTGGGATTCTGGGTAATAGAGATTGTGGCGCTGGTTGCAGGCCTGTGGGATTCTGGGTAATAGAGATTGTGGC